>JANAVB010027599.1:157230-276565 GCA_029216955.1 Iris pallida
CTAGCATCTGCCCCATATTTGGGCAGAGAAGGCAACTGAGGAATAGCTCCTACCATCACCGGAGGAGTCCCCTGCTGAGAGGAAGAACGCCCCGGCAGCTCCCGCTGTAGCCCCCGGCACTACGGGAAGAGCACCCGCAATGGCCCCAGGGACGGTCATCGAGAGCGCTGGAGGATACCCCAAAGCCCCAACAGAAGTCCCATCAGCCGGGAGTGACCGGAGCCTGTCCGCCAGAGGTGGTAGACCTCTCCGTCTCCCCGTGCTCTTCGCCAAGAAATGAGTCAGAACCCATCCTGGAGACGATTGAAAAAAGTATCAATATGGCACATGAAGGATTATATCAAAGAAGGACAGCTAGAAAACAGTAAATCAATATCAAAGACGGTAAGCAAGATAAGCAAGGAAAGATCTACTGTGATTGAGCACTCTTAGCCTACTACCTCTTATGTGTAACACAGGCTCGTAGTCACACTCTAAGACGAGTGCCCTATGACATCGCACTAATTGTGACTTCAGGACCTGCGTGGGCCACCACTAAAAGTGTCACGACCCGCACCCGCTAAAGGGCACGTGATGCGACAACGCCCAGCCCTCACCGGAAAACGGCGTAGAATGCTGTGGATTTCCTAGTCTGATAACAGTTTATATATAACAAAACCTGTCGAGAATATGGTCAAACTCCGAACGGAGGACAAGCAATGAATATATATAAGTGCTCAATCACAACTCTAAGATGATAAGTAAACACTGAAAGATAAAGACAACAAGACGATAAAATATACATGTCAAGTCCAAATACAAATAATATACAAGTCCAGTCTCTAATACAGTCCAAATGTAATACAGTCTCAAAAGTAATCGAGACAAAGTCCAGTACAAAGACCTACTCTAACTAAACAAGAGGTATGGTCTCGTCAGGCGGAGCTACGCCCTGCGGGACCAAGTCTAGGCCCACTACGTATCCGTACCGTAGTAGGTACTACAATCTCCCTCATCGGCATCTGTAATATTTATCAACAGTCCAGTCAGGATGGAACGAGCATATATCTCATAACGGATCTCAAGATAGAATAAAAGCTAAAGACTGTAAATATAGCATATACAATAAATCATGGAGTGTACATGTATGTATCATGGCATGGTAAGCTGTAGAGCTAGAGCTGAACAAGAAATATAACGGGATCATGGTATGTACACAAGTCAAGGAAGCATATGCCCAATGTGTGGTGTGAGTAGTAGTTCAGCTTGTGATCGGCTTGGGTACTGTCAAAAACTGGCCTGGCAAGTCATATGTGCGGTATATAGACTCACAATGTTCGGGAATGCGGGATTATCTGATCACAGGCATACGCTACTACCCCCTACCCCAACTGGTAGAATGGATCCAAACAGGACACGTCACTGCACGGGATTCTAATGAGAAGTAGCTACTTCTCTAGAATCAGACCAATATTGAGCAGAGCTACAAGGGAGCTTGCACAATACATCCCAATTAAGAAGGAGAAACATCTCTCGTCGGGATCCAGGAATACTAATCCGTGAGAACCATGGTCAGGAATAAGCATATCAATCTAAGTACATGAATCATAACAGTTATCATAAATTGGGAATAAGTATCAGAGAATGTACTCGCCTGTAAGATGATAAAATATGTCGACCGGATCAACTGCAGTGTCTCGAGGACCTATAGAGAACAAACGTATCAATACTATGTTTAGAAAGTAAAGTAAATCAAATTAAATCCTATTTAGTCATTCTAGGTCAAGACATGTCTAGTCGGGTCATCTTTGTCATCGGGAGAACATTGGAAGTCAATCCGAATCAAACTAGGTCGAAAACTGGCTTACCGTTGACTTTGGTCACTGTCAACTCTGGTCAACTCTAGGTCACTCTAGGTCAACCCTAGGTCACTGGTGACTAATAGTTGACTTTTAGTCAACTGTCCAAGTAAATGGAATTTGGAACTAAATTGGGTAAAGTGTTGACCCATAGTTGACTTTTAGTCTAAAAAGTCAACCGTGGTCAACCGGGGCCAAGACTAGGTTTAGACGGCTAATTCTACTCATTACCAACCTCTACAACCCTATCCAAGTCCTCTTGGACTTGGAAACTCAAATCTTGGCCATGGGCCAATTCCCTATTTTACCCTTAAAAAGGGTAAAATTCTACCTTCGGCGATTATCTAGTTAGCCTACCTACGCTTGATATTTTGACCCGATATCCCTAGGGTAGTAAGATACTAATCTATACATATTACCTACCAAAATACCTAGGTAACGTGGACATCCAGTCCACGACGGCCCATTGCCGATATCTTGAATATTTCAAGATACGCACTGATACGGCACGATACCGGCATCCTACGACCCGATTTCCACTCGGGAGCCTACCCGCAAAATCTAATTCACGTATCCTAGGGCCTACGTCAAGTTTCGTCGCGATCCGATACTCGAACTCGATTTTGCCCTCTAACTCGACTTTCTCCTTTTCCTATTCTACTTCCCTTCTTCTACTCTTCCTAATTCTCTAATCCTTCTTCTTCTAACTTCTTCTTCTTATTCTCTAACTCTAATCTTCTTCTTAGCCTCTTCCTCACTCTCTCCTTCTAATCTTTTCTAATTTCTTCTTCTCATTCCTTTCTCAACTCCTATTCTTTCTTTCTACTTCTCTTCTAATCCTTTCTTCTAACTTCTTCTTATTCTTTTCTTCTACTTCTTCTTATTCTAACTACCTATTTATCTATATATATATATAAGATATATATACATATATATATTATATATATATATATATATAGATATATATTATATATATATATATAATATCTATATATATATATAATATATAATATATATATGGGGGGGGTGTGTATAGGGGTTAAGGGGGGGGAGAGCTGCCATAGCAGCTGCTGCTACTGTTGTTTCCTGCTACTGCTGTAGCTGATTGCTGCTACTGCTGCAGCTGCTTGCTGCCCTGTTGCAGCTGCTGGTTCTTCCCTTCGTCTTCTACTTCATCTTCTCTACTTCCTCCTTCTTTCTCTCTATATATACATATATATATATATATATATTTTCTACTGTTGTTTCCTGCTACTGCTGTAGCTGATTGCTGCTACTGCTGCAGCTGCTTGCTGCCCTGCTGCAGCTGCTGGTTCTTTCCTTCGTCTTCTACTTCATCTTCTCTACTTCCTCCTTCTTTCTCTCTCTATATATATATATATATATATATATATATATATATATATATATATATATATATATATATATATATATATATATATATATATATATATATATACACACACACACATATCCATATATATACATATAACTCACAACACACACACACACATGCCTATATATATAATACATACACACACACACATCTCCATATACATATATATACACACACATATATGTACCATATACATATATATACACATACATATATGTATATATATATATATATATATATATATATATATATATATATATATATATATATATATATATATATATATAATATATATATATATATATAAGCACACATATATACATATCTATGAACACATACACACTCTCACACAAGCACAACCACACACCCACTCTCTCCACCACACACAAACACCACTACTACCATTCTCATGACAACATCACCACTCTCTACACACACACACACAAATACATATCAACATATATATACATATATATATATATATATATATATATATATATATATATATATATATATACCATTCAATATATAAAACCCCCAATAATTCTTAACCTAGATTTTCTAGGGAAAAACCTACAATTTATGGGCAAAATGTAGAGAATCCTATCCTCTACAATTATTGTGAAGGCATTAATGGAGAAGAGCAATAAATGAGAATTTAATGACATACCTAAGTGTAGTTTCTTGTAGGGAAGAAGAGATTTGGAGAGAAAGGAATTTTGGAGAGAGAGAGAGTGTTGTGACTTAATGAAGAAGAAAATGGGGGGGGGGGGGGGGGGGGTTCCTAGTCTTGGCCGGCCAAGGGGGGAATGGGTTTGGGTAGGATCCAATAAGCCCCAAACCCAATAGACTTAGTTTGGTCCAAATTGAATTCGGTTTGGTTCGGTTTGTTTCGGTTTGTTTCTAATTGACTAATTAAGTCTCTAAAATGACTTATTAAGCCATGGAAGTTGGGTTTATGGTTTCTAGCCTAATTAGGATGGTATATGGGCCAAGCCCAGCTAGTTTGTGGGTCCCACTAGTGTTCAGGCTACCCGGGTCTCCAACTTAAGTCCAAATTGGATAAAATTCAAACCGACTCAAATAAATCCCTAAAAATCATATAAAATCAAATAAAATTCCTAAAAAATTATAAAACTTGAAAATGACGAACATACCCCTAATTCGAAAACAGGGGGTGACAGGATCAGCCCACACGCAAGTACCTCTACATGCTACACGTCTCACACATCCTCGTGGTACAACTGTGTCGAGGTATATGCAATATACTACAAACGGTAGTCCCCTAACTCTAGGTTCATATGCAATCAAAGGATAGTATAACTAATAATCACTGAGCATGTAGTAAATTAAGAACTGTAATAACTGGAAATAATGAACAGTGATATGTAATAAAATGCAGACTGAATATAAACAGTATAATGGCAAGATATCTTGCATGAGGTTATGTGCAAAAGAGAATAATCCAATAGCTCGAACCGACAAATAAACAAAGCAAGAAAGCCAAATCCCGCAGATGACTCCGGATGCTGCAACAAACATCACGAACGAGTTTGGAATAAAAGATATGCCTAGGAAACGCCTGTCCAAAGGTTAAATTCTGGAACATGGGCAAAATCGTAATTTTGGGTCAAAACGATGTCCGCCGTTGGACCCGCTTTGCATCGAAATGCGTGCCAGAACCTACGGTCTCTAAAGTCGTCAAACTACATATTTACGAATTTGTTTTGATGAGACGAACCAAACAGTATTTTTAATTTTCGATTCCGGTGGGCCGTGCACAAAATCGCCCGTTGAGTGGGATTGTGGGCCCGCCAAAATGACGTCCCAGTCAACCTTCTCAGAATTGTACCAAACTTGGCTTACAGGACCTGAAAAATATTTTGAGTCCAATGGCGCAAGTTTCGTCGCGATTTGATGAGTGTAGACGAAGTAGTGACTTAATTTGCAAAGGATCGATATGGGGGTATCTCGACGGATACGCACTGATTTCGTCGCACACATGTAACAAATCAGGTTCCGTCAATTCCCACACGTCGACAACATCCATACGCGCCTTTCGATGCATATAGTGCATGACCACGTTGCCCGGTTTGTCGGGATGGACGCCGTATCGGGGTGTTTTTCTACTTTTTAACATAATTTTACATTTTTTGAGAACTTTAACTACGTGTAACTTTTACACACTTGATGAAAAGTAAATCTAGAAGATGCGTTACAATCTCGGTTATGTTGTCTTTGACTGTATTCAATTAGTCTCTACAAAATCTTAAAGTACAGAAAGAAAATTTGTCGAGAAGTTGTCGTTTCGAATTGGTTTTAACAGTCCAGAAAATCTGATTTTTTTTGCTAACTTCGGTTCAATTTTTCAAACCAGTTAAATGGTCATGTCGAAATCCATCTGGAGGATCTCGAAGAGGGTCAAGTCTACTTTCCAGAAAATCTTAAGGATCGAAAATCGGTGTTACGAGTAAAGAGTTACGTCGTCGGGAAGTAGGGTACCTTGAGTGAAAAAACTGCTCTGTGGATGACGAGGGACTGACTTCCGATGCTCCATTCGTCGTGCACACAACTCCGTCGTTGGTGAAACGAACTCGTAGGCGAAGAGGGTATGTTCTGGTGCAATTTTCGTTTTGGAAGTCTAGAGTTTTGAGGTCTGTGGAGGAAGTTATATATAAAACAAATTTTGCCAAAACTAATTCTAATAGGATTTTAATAACCTATTATGGGTTCCAACTCACGGGTTGGGTGAATTATAAGCCGCAGCAGCAGCTTTGTAGGGGAGGGGCCCGCCCACTTATGTGGGTGGCTGATTCCTTTTTTTTTCTTTTCCTTTTCCTTTTTCATTTCTTATTCTTTAAATCTTATATATATATATATATATATATATATATATATATATATATATATATATATATATTATATATATATATATATATATATATATATATATATAACTATATATATAACTATATATATATCCAAAAAATCTATTTAAATCCAAATAACACTTTAAATGTCACATATCCAAATATTTAATATATTTAAATATATCTACATATATATATATAATTTCATTCACAATAAACCAACTCAACATAATAATAATAATATTTAAATAGAATGAACATATTTATTTAATCTCCACAAAATAGCTTAAGAAATAATAAAATCGTCCCAATGGGTGGACTTATACCGCACTCCCCTATCCGGGTCCAGAATATTTTACAAATATTATAAAATATTATTATAATAATAAAAATACCAATAATTGTACAAAAATTAAATAATTAGAAATTGTACATGAAATTCTAAAATAATTTAGAAAATATTTTTACGTACATAAAATATGTCTACATGGCCACCTTGGTCCCACCACGTGCCTATCTGGGCTTAAATTTGGTCCGGGCCCAGTTCGGACTGGTTTGGCCCAACCGGATCATCTAAAAATCAATATATAAAATAATATCATATTAAAATAATTTAAATGAGTCAATTCACAACTTGGTCTGGTTTTCCTAGTTTGGACATCACTATGGCTAGGCTTCCCCGGCATGGCTAGTACACTAGTCAAGGTACACTACTACATCTTCCGTGCTAAAAGTCATGGTCGTCTAGTGCTCCAAAACTCAACAATGGCTAAGGTCATTTTTAATAAAAACCATAAATTACAAAAATTCATTTTTAAGTCTAATAAAATAATAATTAAAAACATGGAGGTTTTACACTCAAACTACTCTGTATCCGTACCTGGGGTGTCATGAACCTTAGTATCAGGCCTCATCCAATATGAGTAGAGTATGAGAACAACGAGTTAGAGTAAGGTATCAATCTGTGTATTGGGAGATCAACTAAGCTAATGCACTGATGTATCGGTCATTAGAAATGTAGCTACAGTCGAGTTTGGGTACCAGGTAGAAGACAATCCAGACTTGGGGCTGTGTGTGTATCCACTTATATATCATGTAACAGTGGGAATTGGGTCGTGTGCTATTTCAAACCATTGAGTATTAACCCGTGTGTATGTTAACACAACAGTAGGCCACTGCGTCTATGAACACCACTGTCCTAATAGCAAGGGTATCTGTACATGGAATACTCAAGTGAGGCGACATGGTAGTTGCCAATATTTGCAAACAGAGGAAAAAAAGAGTGGAATTCATGTGTCTAGAGGTTAGTTACAGTCGAGTAAAGCTTACAATATTTAGGGAGACCCCAGGTGACAGTAGGAGATAACATATCCATCTTGTTATATTCGTATGTTCCCAGGTATTACTATAACTGAAATCTAAGAAAGGTTCTCTACAGGGGACAACATCATACATATAGTTAAGAGTTGAGTAGGCAAACATTATAGATAGATAAATCAAACTGGGAAATGGGTGTATCAACCCCTTCTTGGTAGTACCTATGTCCACTTGGTAAAGTTGACAGAGTATCAGGAATATAAGGAATGATAGTGGAGTGTGTTTGCATTAGGGAAGGAAAACTACTTGATGGTTATATTGATACCAACACCTAGTATAGGTACCAGTCCCATTAGTGTACAGGAAAATTGATAGGGTATTGGTGACACAGTAAGGAAGACTCGGGTAACTGTAAAATATTGTCTATGTCCTGTCATATGGATTATCCATTTATGTATCAGGATTCGTAGCAGATGTAACTTAGGAAAGGGTCATACAAATGTGGGTGAAGGTGGCAGGTCTGGGAGTGCCTTTAATAGGCTACCCACGAGTGTGGGTTGGTAACATGTACACAGTTGGGTTCTAAGTGCGGATGGAAATTGCCAAAGGCAATATGGTCATCCAGGGATAATAGTCCCTAACGTGCAATAATGGTGTCAGTGGGTGTGTACCAGTAGAGGGGTTGGTCTTTTTTTGGGTTCACTACTTGATATCATGATAGGATACTTGGGACAATAGTCCACATATGCATATGTTAGGAGGTACAAGTATGCACAGGTGCTAAAGGATACTAAAGCATCGCAGTATAAACTGGGGATAGAGGGTGCAGTAGGAAATTAGGAGTTGCAAGAGTCTACAGGACAAAGAAGAACGGGTAGCAAATGAGTTTGTCTAGGCAAAGGAAGTGTTCTGTATGTGGCAGGCAGTTGTTGCAACCCAGCAACATGTGAGGGGTACAATAATATGTGTATCATATATTCCTGTACACAGGATGCTATGCAAGCAGAGGTGCATGCATAGGTATACAGTTGGGAATATGTAGCAATCACTATATGGATAGTAGCATATAGATACAAATGCACATGTGAAATTATATATGTCCTAAAGGGTAACAAGCATATAATATAATTTCACATCAATATGGGTTAAGCAGGTAGGCAATGGGATATGTGTGGGTAGGATACTTAAAGAGGGTATGTAAGTTAAACCTAGAAGCCTAACAGAAAATAGATTGGTTGATATTCTAACTTCCAAATATGTGTATTGATTGAGTTAATTCTAAATATAGGTTTTGGAGACTTTGACTCAGCACTTGACTCGTATCCGCAGCTCAGGACCACAGGCAAGTGCATATACTGATTGTTACCATTTTTGATAGTTTTCTCTACCTGTTATACATATGTCTTGTTGCTTGTTGACACGCTCATCACACGAGGATTAGTATGATGGATTTTATTGTACATCTTGATTGTCTTTTATGTTTACCCCACTTGCGATGGATTTCATAAGTACTAGCTGGGCGGAAAATAATCTTAGTAGACGTGTGAACTACACATTCCATCCTATATGTCTATTCTTGAATAATAGCAGCTGCACACGACACGTGCAGGATGCCGGATTTACCCCTTAGCCGTTCACACATCGAAACTGATATTTCAATGCACATAAATAGTTAATATTCCAAGTTATTTCATCTTGTTCTTCATACTTGCCATGTTACCATAGCTTACATATTACTTTCTGGTAGCTATTTCTCGAGTTATATGTTCTTTTCCTTTACACTATGATGCTAGTTACTTTCTAATTTCATTCTCATATGCTATATACATGTTCAGTGACCCTATTGTGTCTCAGATAGCTGTCATATGTGTACTTGTTCCATTCCTGACTGGAAAACCAATATTTTAGGTGATGAGTTAGAGGAGTTATGTACCACTTGTTATGAGCAGACTGTGGACCCTGATCTGAACATGCAGGAGGACTTGGACGCGGGACTACCCTCCGCAGGAGACATTTAGCTAGTCATTATTTCTGTAGGGTAGGAGTTGCCTTCGAAAACTCTTTTATTTACTGTACTTTATTTTTGAGGATTATGAGAGTTGAGTAGTGGACATCTATCTTAGCACATTTTGTTATCTTGAGATTATTTTATTTATCACATTTTGGGCTCTATCTTGAAAATTATTCAGATCAGTTATTAGCTTTTCTCGCACCATGGTCATGGTATATATATATATATATATATATATATATATATATATATATATATATATATATATATATATATATATATATATATTATAGCTGTGGACGGATCTGTGAATTTTGGTTGTATTGTGAAAATCTATAAACTGCGTGGTTGTTTTTATAAATGTGGAGATGACTGGACAGCGTACTACCGCCGACTCTGCGGCGTAGGCTGGACGTACCCACGGCACTTGCCCAAATACTGGGTGCGGGTCGTGACAGAAATTTTAGAACCTTTAGGTCTTATGTGGTGTTAATGTAGAACTTATTTATCTATTGCCTTTATTTGGTTCTTTTGATATTTATTTATTTTTTAAAAGTACATTCATAGTTGGTATAACTATTTTTGCAACATTATTAAAGTCATCGAGCAGACAGCTAAAAATTTATTTGTAATGAAATACAAGGGATACTTTCTCCTAATTTATTCATGATTAGATAAAGTGGAAGTATGCCATAATGATTCACGACGTTCTTCTGGAATGATGATTTACGAATGGTGATTCATGACGTTCTCCAAGAACCATAATTTACGACGTTCTTCTGCAACAAGGCATTTATTTTCCTCATATCTGTTTGACATTACTTCATGGTGCTTTGGAGGAGAGCTTTCGAAGGTTGCAAACGAGAAAGTAAGAAGGAACTCCTGAACAAGAATATCCCAATTGCACTTTATTTTTCATCTGTGTTGTGATGATAGAGGGTTGTGTCACGACCCGCACCCGTTTTTCGGATACAAAACGTGTCCAAGCCAGCCTATGCCGCAGAGTCGGCGGTAGAACGCTGTCAAGCCTGCAAAAAATAAATTCTCAAAATCACAAAATATAATATTCGCTGCTCATTAACATTTTTAAGTTTATTGCAACATTTACAAGATTTATATTTAAAGGAAAATACACAGTTCTCACAATTAATGAAAATGACAACTAGTTCCACTATCTAGGTCGGCCTCAGCATACCCATGTCTTTCCAGTGTTAAGAGTGATCGCGACTAAACCTGAAAAATGTTGGTTTTCAGTCAGGAATGGAACAAATATACAAACCGATGGTAATACGAAAACACAATAGAATTAACAAGACATGAAAATAACATATGGAATATGAAAGCTAGAAAGTAACTGATGACATGGCACGGTGGAGATGAAAAGGAAAAATAAAAATACATCTACCCATGTAGTGTAAAATATCCGTTTCGACATATGAATGGCTAGGGGGTAAATCCGGCTCACTGCACGTGTCGTGTGCAGCTGCTATCGTTCAAGAATATACATTTTGGGGATATTTCTGGGTAGTCCACATGTCTACTAAGATATTTTCCCTCCCGACTACTCCGTGTGACAAGGGTGTCAACAAGCAGCAAGATATATATATAGACATGAAATGAAAAGACTACTATGAATCGAAAGTAATCAGAAAGTGCACTTGCCTGAGGTCCTTAGCTGGAGAAACCAATAATACTATACCACTCAATGAGCCACAATCAGTCAACACATGCAGAAGTCTCCAGATGCTGAAATAAATATTACCAACGTTCTCAAAATAGTCAAATTAGCTAGGATTGCCTGTCCTTAAGTCCAATTCTGGACACATGGGCAAAACGATAATTTCGGATCAAAACGGTGTCCGCAGTTGGACCCGCTTTGCACCGAAAAGCATGCCAGAGTCAACGGTCTCTAAAGTCGTCAAACTATATGTCAACAGGTCCGATTTTTCTAATACGAATCCAACCGTATGTCCCAAGTTGGATTTCGGCGGGCCGTGCACAAAATCGCCCGTTGAGTCGGACCGTAGGGCCCGCAAAACGGCGGTCCGATTCGACTGTCTCAGAATTGGACCAAACTTGACATACAGGACCAGAAAAATGATACTAACCTGTTGGCACAAGTTTTGTCTCGATCTGACAAACGTACACAAAGTAATTAGAAAATGTCATTTTAATTAAAACATATTTATTTATTATTAGAAAATGTTTACAAGGAAACTTTATAAGAATGCTTTTAAGAAAATATCCATTGTTACTAGTCCAAAAATAATATTGAGTTTAGAACGTATATATAAATCTTTCTTTTAGACTTTTATTTATTATTATATGTATCGATTCATTAGAAAACATTTGTAGCTATTTTAGAATTTATTTATAATATTTAAAGACTATATTTTATTGTAGTCAAAATACTTATAATAAGAAAATATTTATAGCGCTATAGCAATTTATAGTTAGAATAAAATCTAATTAATAATATTTGGCCAAAATGGTATTCAGAAAGTATTTCTTTTATTACAAACAAGTTAGAGACACCATAAATCCCTAGAGACTTATTTAGTAATATCACATTTTGGAAAAACATTTATCTAATTACTTGAGAAAACCATTTTAGTCTAGAAACCCAGAATAGATACAGGGCCCTCCCAACTATTACATTTTTCTACAAATACAAATTAGAAATATTAAAATAACAGAAATAAAACCATTGTATTTTCTATAAACCTAGATACATGTCTATACCAACACATATAGATACCTACTATAATACAATTGCATATTGCACAGAAACTTTAAACCAAAAATTAACTTTGTTGCTGGGCCACCAAGCCCAGCCCTAACTCAGCTACAAACACCCTAATCTCTTTGAGAGAGAACATTCCTACAAGAAACGAAAAAGGAGATGGGGAGAAGAGGAGGGTGCTTACTGAAGGAAGAGGTGTGGCCGTTGTTCCGGCGTTTGGCGCTCGGCGTTCGTCAGCCGTCCAGCACGGAGGCGGAGCGGCACAAGGATCGATGTGCGGTCCTGGCGCTGGGGCCTCAGCGTCAACGCCGGGCTCGACTTAGCGACAGAGCGACGTTCGCCTGCGGTGGCGCTCGGTCGCGACAGAGGGCAGAGGAGAAGACGACGAGGGCGGTACTCGTGAACGCCCGTGCGAGTTCTTGGCACGGTCGAGCACTACTGGAGGCTCGACCCACTGATGAGGAATGGGATGCGTCGGCGGCATGTCAGTACGGCCAGAGCGGCGTAGGGCGCACGGAGGAGTGTCGGTCGGTATAGGCAGTCGAGATGAGAAGATCTGAGACCTCGGCGGAATGCGACGACATGGACCAGTCGGCCATAGGTAGTGGCTCCAGGCGGTGACGACTTGGTCTACGGCGGCTCCAGGGAGGTTAGGTTAGGGTTTTTTTTTGATTTGTTCCTTTGTGTCATGTCCGAATTGTTTTGACACGGAAGGTTTATATACTGGGATGTAATGAATGGAATGGAATGGATGTTGTGGTCACAGACACGACGACACGACAGTGGTAATGATAACGTGGTGGTGCCAAAGTTGGTGTAGTGGGGCTATTTTTGTGTGGTGGTGATCGTGATGCTAAGGGTGGCGGCAGGTCGGATTGGACAACTGCAGGGTGATCGGGTTGTCGGGTTTTGGCAACTCAGTGCGGTGCTTTGGCCGACAGGAAGGAAGGGCGGGAAGAGTGGCGTGGGTGAAGACGGGGTTTGGCTATTGCGGTAGTGGCCGAGGGATTGCCAGGGGTTGCGGTCGGGAGGTTTCTGATGGCTTGGGTGTCGGGTCAGTAAGAGGGGCGATGGGCTGATGTTGGTGATGGAGGTGACGGCGTGGTGCTCTATGATGGCAAGATGGCTTTATAGACCCCAAAGGATATGGCAAATATATAAATTCAAACAACTAGATAGGATTGATATTTTGAAGGTAATCCTACACCAAGCGATTATTCCATGCAAAGCAATTGTAGATTAGTCCGGTTATATATGAAGGAGATGCATTGACGGTTAGCAGGCTTAACCATTGTTTCTCGTCGAAGATATTTCTCTATCAACCAATATAACCTTCATAGGAAAGGCAATATGGATGTAGCTAGGGCTGCTATTGAAGACAACTATGTCCCTATATTGCTCTTCCACCTTTGCGTACCAAACAACAACTAGCTGATGCACAATCTTGGCTAGTGCAGCCATTGAGTCATGCTCAGACTCTCAATACATATCTCATAAATATTTGAAAGAAAACTTTTAATTCTATATATAACTAAATTATCCAATCTGTTATAATTTCAATAATTTTAAACTATGTTACTCGAACCTTAATTCAAATAAATAGTTATCATGACAACTTTAAATACAACATTCGATACCATTAAAACGATTCAAAATATATTTTATTTAATCGAAATGTTATTTAAAATAATTAGATAAATTAGAATAACTTTATGGTCAAAATACTTTGGCTTTTTAAAGCCAGTTTTGAAGCAATTTATTTTTTTGATAGATAAAAATAATAACGTATTTTAAATGACAAAATTTCAAGAGATAGTTTCTTTATTAAAATCATTATGATTTTCAAACTAGGTTTTAAAATACAAAAATAATAGCAAAATAACGTTTACCCTTTTCAAAGAGAAATAATCTTCAAAACATAAAAATAAAAAATAAAAGTTTGAAAATCCGGGGAGAGGGGTTACAGGTTGATTCTTTACTCTGTTGATGATTTGATTATGAGGGACAACTGATGGACTTAACTTCACTGGCTAAGGGCAGCAGCAAGAACTCTCTCTAGAATGCTCAGGAACTCATAAGGAAATGGAAGAAAAATCGGAGAGGGAGGGGTGAATGAAGGAGAGTCCTCCTACTTATAGCTAAGGGGAAGTAACCATACACATGCCTGTCAGCGGCAGGCGCATGTGTCTCTGATTGCCACGTGACACCCTAAAATAGGGTTCAGTTACAACTGCGCGCACACTTCACTGATGGGGTTGTAGTTGACTGCCATGTGTCATTTAATTTTGTAGAGATTTTTTGGAAAAGATCTTTGAGCTGCTCAGAATCTGCTTCTTGGCGTGAATAGGTCTTCGACACATGGCATACGCCTAGTTTTACTGCAGCCAACAAGACGCACGTGCCTAGGAATCACTGTCCTAGGTGGCATGTCGTTCATATTGGAAGAGAACTATAGGCACGGGGGAAAAAAGCACACGCGCTTGGAGGACTCAGGGCGACACACACCTAAGTTTAACTTCTCAATAACAAGAGGCTCAGAAGAGGTGAGCTCCCTTTGCTCCACTTTCTTAATAGAAGGGGCACGATTGATGGTTAACATCTGATAAGATGAAGGACGAGAAGTGCATCCTTTAACTGGAATTGCCAAGACTTCATCTGGGTTGTCTTTTTTGTCTTCCTTTGTGTCCATAGCCAACACGACCTTCATGTACTCTTCTTTGTACATTTTGGAGTCCATGTAATAGGCCTCGACACCTCAAAAAGGATTAAGGTCAGCTAGCAACTTCTTTCTTATTTTCTCCATTATCGACCACATACTTAAAGCACTGGTGGAGAGTGGATGGCACAATATTATGTTCATGCAACCACGACCTTCCTAATAGTAAATTATATGAGATGTGATTGTTAATCACATAGCAGGTGGCTTTCGTACGGAGATTGCCGATTTGGACTCTCAAGTGAATCTTTTCCAGCGATTACTCTTTCCAGAATTGAACCCGAGAATAGTTGTCACCGTCGCTAAGAGGCTATGGGCTAGAATCTTCAGAGAATCCAGCAAAGTTTTCAGGATTATACTGAGTGCAGACCCGGGATCAACAAGAATGCGATCTACCTTCATTGTGTCAACATACCCAGTGAAATAAAGAGGTCGGTCGTGCCGGTTGTCTTCTAGTAGCATGTCATCTTTAGTGAAGGTGATGTTTGGCATTATTTCCATTACATTATGACATTGAGGGCATGCCATATGCTCTTCGTCTGACTTCTTCGGATGTGCAAGACAAGCATCGACTTGCATCAAAGCTTTGCTTAATGTTTCTCGAGTTTCCTTAGAGAGACAAAGGAACTCGAAGATTGATAGTCTTGCCAGAGTGTTGGCTAATTGAGTCAGTATGTCAAAATTATATGGCTTTTGAAGACCTTGTAGTGGAGTCTTCTTCAGGTTCTTGTCAAAGCGAACCTGCTGCTTGCCTTTATCAGCAGCTGTCGGTTTAGAAAGACCTGAATCAGCTGGTGGACCTGATGTTGGAAGAGCATCAGGAGCAGGAGGGGGAGTGATAATTCATTCTCTTGACCATCTGGCTAGTCTCTGAGGTAGAGTCTCCCGGATCTAGTACATGTCAAGACTTCTTCTTCTGAAGCAGGTGAGAGGGAAACCATGTTACAGGTCTTCACTCGTGCATTGCCTTTAGAGGAATTCTTTCTTTGATTAGGGAACATGTGATCTATTCCAAATTCCAGTCCAATTCGAGACCTACTATCTTGAAGTTGTAGAGATAGAGGTATCAGAGACCCCTTTCCACTATTCAAACCTAATGGCTTTTGAAAGTTATATCCCATCTTTATCATCAGCTCACGAGATTGCTGATTGTATCGATGAAATTTATGTTTGTAGTTGACTTTTGGCGTCTGCGAGGCAGTCTCTGAAGATGAAGACGTGGATCCTGCCGGAATGAAAGTAGCTTTCAAAGAGGGAACACAGCCATCAAGTGAGGAGTGCTCACTTGAAGTCATGTTGCATGATTTATACTTGGTCGACTTTTTTTATTTGCCAGAAGAGACAATTGCTTTTGTTCGAATTTGGCGATGAGGTCTGGATGAACCCACATGATTTCGTCTTTGGCTGTTGATAGTGGCATTTGTTACCCCCATTTTTCGTTATACGTATTCCAGTGTACGTATACGGATTTCGACCCGTATTTTATTTACTGTATTTTTGTATTTATTTATTGCTTTCCTTGATGTATCTTGACTAGGGTTGACCTTGGGTTTGGGTTGGTCTAACTTGACTTGCTTTGGATGGCTTGGTTTGGTTTATTTTGATGGTTGGTTCAACATGTTGAACCCTCCCCCTTTAAAGCCCAACCACCCTTTATTTCTCTCTCTTCATTCATTACGTCTTCTTCTTCCTCCATTACTCTTCCACCAACCTAGAGAGCTTAGACAAGTGCAACTTGCTTCATGGTATATCTTCTATTTTATTGTTCTATCTTCTTCTCTACATGATTCTAAGCATCTTTAGAACTTGGAGTTTTCGGTTTGGACGGATGAATTCTTGTAGATCTAAGTTTGTGATATTTTCGGTTTTCTTGGATTTTGATCAATCAAATTTACTTGTTTTCGAAAACTAATTGTTCCATGTGGTAGAGAATTTGATTCTACATAATTTTGACCTTTGAAAAGTTAGATTTTGACTTATTTTGAGAAAGTTATGGCCAAGTAAGATTTGAACATCTTCTATGTTCGTCTGTCTTAGTTCTGACAGGGACGATGAATAGTGCCACACAGTACGGGCCCCATAGCTGCATAGTGCTGGCTGCATAGCCGCATAGTGCTGGCCGTATAGCTGTAAAGTTCTGGCCGCATGGCTGTATAGTGCTGGCCGCATAGTGCCAGTCCGTATAGCTGTATAGTGCTGGCCGTATAGCTGCATAGTGCTGGCCGCATAGTGCTGGCGTATAGATGCATAGTACCTGGCCGCATAGTGCTGGCCGTATAGATGCATAGTGACTGGCCGTATAGCGTTGGCCGTATAGATGCATAGTGACTGGCCGCATCGTGCCAGTCCGCATAGATGCATAGTGCCTGGCCGCATAGTACAAATCCGCATAGATTTATAGTGTCTGGCCGCATAGTGCCAGTCCGCATAGATGCATAGTGCCTGGCCGTATTGTTAGGGTTATATACTAAAAGTATCACTTTTGTAGTAATCTTATTTTCTTAAATTTTGAATGAGAATCATATGGGCAAATGTTTGCATATTGTATTTGTTGCAAGTGTTAATACAAATGTCTGATATTCTATATTGTAGATAATATGGCGTGTGGTGTCACACAGAAGATCATATTATCAGTTTTCTATGGAGTATATAAATACTTCACAACCTAGATGGACTTGGACAATCTATTGGAAAGGTTGTAGTGTAATTTGGTATTAGTCTATCTTGACTATAGGTTTACACTAGTACACTTTGTGTGTATTGAACATGACCACTTGAGGTTGTTCTCTTTGTACTGACTACATAAGAGAACAAACACCTCTGTTATTATGGATGCTTGTACTCTTAATCCGGATATAATAACGGACATGTATATGCAATGTGTATTACTTTGACTCATAAAAGAGTGAGATTCATTATGGATCAACAACCTCTATGAATTGGGTAATAACATTGTATGTATGATGGGCTGTTGATTATAAATGGAATCCATGTCCCGACACATCGGGTTGATGATGTCCTCTTAAGGAGCTCATAAGGATTGTCATGTAAACCCTGCAGGTGGATTATATCCGACATGACAAATAAAGTTGAGTGGTACTACTTAAGGATAAAAGATGTCGAATCAATATAGTTGTCAGTAACTTAATTTGATCGACGGACATACGATATCTTAACATGGGGAGCCAAACGAGCATATAATAAAAGGAGTCCACAAACATAATTTGGGATTAGGGAGGTAGTGCAACAATAGCTCATTAGTGGACCGAGCTATTGTTAATGGGCCTGGTTCGGACTGAACATGGGATATCCAGATCCGTTAGGAGGTTTAACCCTAATTTCTCCTCATGGTCCCTGCCGTAGCCTATATATATCCTCTATTCTCTGGCCGCCAGATTACTGATCAGAAATCTGAAATTTTCTCTAAATTCGTGATCCACGTAAGGAGAGAAAGAGAGTGCTGCTAAGGAGAAGAAAAGGTTGGAAGATCGTCTCCCACACGACGTCCAACTCGAGGAAGGAATACGTGCAGAAGATCTTGGGGTCGTCCGCTCGACACTGCTAGGAATTACTTGTCTTCTTTCCGCCGCAGGTATAATTCGTGAACCCTAGTTTCCGCCTATGAAAGGTTAGAACACGTATTAGATCTATTTAACTTTCTATCGATCAATACGCACACCAAAGGAAGGGTCCTGGGAATCCCCAGTTCCATCAATTGGTATCAGAGCCACTTTGGATCTATGTATTGATTGATACGTCCATGTTGTCCAATAAAACTTGCGCTATGTAATAGTCGGTAGATGTAGATCTGTTCTAACTCGATTTTGCAGGCATCTTAGATCCAACTATTATGGTCCAATGCATGTTTTTTTTATTGTGTTGTTTAAACCACGGATATGTCGTGGATGTTGTTGTTGCTGTGGATGTAATTAAAATCACGAGGGTTGATCGTGCTTATTAATTTAATTTTTCAATCTAGATTATGTGTGAACTCCTTCGGGAGGCATAGGATTGATGTAATTTTAATTATTTTTGATCAATCGTGATGGCGGTGGTGGCTGTTTCTGACGTCGGACGAGATACTAGTTTTGAGCAATCCAGAGGCAGACATATGATTTTCGATGAAGGAATCGACAGCCAAAACCTTAAAAAAACCATAATAGATCTGCGCAGCGCCAGATTTTGGATTCGGATAGTTGAGGACGGAGCAGCAAAGATGACCATAATAGTTGGATATTTTCTCTTATTTTTGTCATTTTGTTTTTTCTAATTATGCATGTTTATTATTGTGTGGTTGTTTTTTTTGAAAAACCAAGCCTACATTAATAATGGACAACATGGACATAATATCAACTAGTAGAAAAACCCTCATTGTTAAATAACTAAGTGGGAGAGGATTTTTATTTAGTATAAATCCTATGGTCTCCATTACTGGTTTGTAGGATGTAATTATACTTGCGTGTTGGCTTTAGTGCTTTCCTCCATATCGGATGAGTATAATTATGGATCACCAGTACAAACTTCCTTAGGGATAATTGTAGAAAGTTACCTAGTATGTGTTCACTTCTCCATATGAAGGAACTCATTACAAGGTAATGGACTTAGTATTAAGTAATGGTATACACTTAGATACAAATTATGGTATCCTCCCCATCGGAGTCACTGCTATTATTTGTATGACCAGAGCATGACCAGCATATTAATTTTATTTGTCATAAAGTTATATTGACATGATAGTAAAATTAATAAGAAAAATCTACTTGAACAAAGTTGAATTTGTATACGTCCACACTATCGTGGCATGCTAAATTCATGTTGTTCAAGGTGTTGGTGAATTTCTTATTATTGTTTTGAGGGAATCAATATTTAGTTAATTCAAAAAGTTTTTTTTGCCCTACATAATTTTATTTATGTGATTCTCAGGATTTCAAAAATGGGTTCTTTCAGTCCACTTATGGTGATTCTTAAAGAAAACAAACTTACTGGACCTAATTATATTGACTGGAAACGTAATTTGGACATTGTTCTGACTGCTGAGGAGTACAAATATGTACTTGTTGGAGAATGCCCACCTAAGCCTGATGCTAACTCTGATGAAGAGGTCAAAGAGGCTTATAAGAAGTGGAAAAAGGCAGATGAGATGGCGCGGTGTTACATTCTGGCATCTATGTCAAATGTACTGCAACATCAGCATCAGGCCATGGCCACAGCTTATGACATGATGTATAACCTCAAGGAACTCTTCGGACATCAGAGTAGAGCAGCTAGGCAGTTTGCTATAAAATGTTTGATGAATACAAAAATGGCTGAGGGCACACTAGTAAGGGATCATGTTCTCAAGATGATGGGTCATATGAATGAGATGGAGATCCTTGGAGCTGAAATCGATGGGAAAACCCAGGTCGATATCCTTTTCGAGACTCTGCATAAAAGTTTTGACAATTTCTGCCTTAATTACAACATGAACAAAAGGTTGTATAGGTTGGCAGAACTTGCAAAAGAGCTACAGGATGCTGAATCTCTCTTTAGGCAGAGTGGTCATATTTTTGTTTCTGAAAAGACTTCTACTTCTAAGCCAAAAGGCGGTAAGAAGAAGAATAACATTCAGAAACAGGCAAACTCAGCAAAGAAGGGCATGGGACCTCAAGGCGCGGTGAAAAAGCCGAAAGGCAAATGTTTCAAGTGTAAAGGGTCAGGACATTGGAAGACTGATTATCCACTTCTCAAACAAGGTAACAAAGAAGGTATATCTCATTTACTAGTAGTTGAAACATGTTTAGCGGTGTTATCTACCGGCACCTGGTGTGTAGATACAAGAGCCACTAATCATGTCTGCAATACATTGCAGTGGTTCCAGGAAACCAGACGGCTCAGTGATGGAGAGATATGCTTGTTCATGGGTGATGCTACAAAAGTATCGGTCGTTGCATTAGGAGATGTTACTTTATCTTTTGGTAGAAATAAGTCTTTGACATTGAGAGATTGTCTTTATGCACCTTCACTTAGAAGGAATTTAGTTTCTGTTTCTATGTTAGTTAAGGATGGATATTCAGTTTATTTTAATGACAATATTGTTATTAGAAAGAATAAACATTTTATCTGTTCTGGTGCATTGGTTGATAATTTGTATGTCATTAATCCTATTTAGCCCACAATGCAACTTATAGAAATGAATAATATGTCATCTAACTTAAATAAGAGAAAAGAACCTTCTTGTATGAACCAAACATATCTTTGGCACTTACGATTGGGGCATATTAATCTAAGAAGGATTCAAAGAATGGTTGAAGATGGATCTTTGAGTTCATTGGAAGTGGAGGCACTACCAGTCTGTGAATCTTGCTTGGAAGGTAAAATGACCAAAAGGCCTTTTACGGCAAAGGGATATAGGGCCAAAGATGTGTTGGAATTGGTTCATTTTGATTTGTGTGGACCCATGACTATCCAAGCTAGAGGTGGCTTTGAATATTTTGTCACATTTATTGACGATTATTCAAGGTATGGATACATTTATTTGATGCACCGTAAGTCGGAGTGCTTTGAGAAATTCAAAGAGTACAAGGCTGAAACGAAGAAACGTCATGGAAAATGTATCAAGTCATTACGATCAGATCGTGATGGCGAGTACCTCTTTGGAGAGTTTAGGGATTATTTATCAGAGGCTGGGATTGCATCTCAATTGACTACACCTGGAACGCTCCAACAGAATGGTGTAGCCGAAAGAAGGAATAGAACTCTTATGGAGATGGTTAGATCAATGATGAGTTATTCGGATTTGCCAGATTCGTTTTGGAGATATGCCTTGGAGACTGCAGCTTATATTTTGAACTTGGTTCCTTCTAAGTCAGTACCTCTTACTCCCACAGAGCTGTGGATTGGGCGTAAGCCTAGTCTGAAACATGTTCGCATTTGGGGTAGTCCAGCACATGTGCTGAATGGGAAAGCAGATAAGTTGGAATCTCGTACAGAAGTACGCTTGTTTGTAGGCTATCCAAGAGGAACGAAAGGAGGTTTATTTTATAGTCCTAAGGATCAGAAGGTCATTGTTAGCACCAATGTCCGATTCTTAGAGGAAGACTATGTGATGAACCACAAACCCACAAGTAGAGTTGTTCTAGAAGAACTGATACGTGAGACACCAAGTACTTCAGTACCAACAGTACAAGAGGATGAACCACAAATAACTGCACAACGTATCACAAATGTTACACCACAACCGATAGTGCCTCGTCGTAGTGGGAGGGTTGTAATACAACCTGATAGATATATGTTCTTGGGAGAGTCGTCAGACTTCGTCCCTAAGGAACAAGATTATGATCCCTGTACCTACAATGAAGCACTCCAAGATAAAGATGTAGAGTCTTGGCAAAAAGCAATGATATCTGAAATAGAATCTATGGATTCTAATCAGGTCTGGGAGCTTGTGGAACCACCCGTTGGTGTAAAAGCCATTAGATGCAAGTGGGTCTATAAGAGAAAAAGAGGATCAGATGGTAAGGTTGAAACCTTTAAAGCTCGACTTGTAGCAAAAGGTTTTACTCAAAGAGAGGGTATCGATTATGAGGAAACCTTTTCTCCTGTAGCCATGCTTAAGTCTATTCGGATTCTTTTATCTATTGTAGCTCATCTCGATTATGAGATTTGGCAAATGGATGTCAAGAAAGCTTTCCTTAATGGAAGTCTTGAGAAAGACATCTATATGAAGCAACCAGACGGGTTCATTAAAAAGGGCCAGGAGCATCTTGTTTGTAAGCTCAAAAAGTCCATTTATGGACTTAAGCAAGCTTCCAGATCTTGGAACATCTGTTTTGATCAGGTGATAAAATCCTATGGATTTGATCAATGTCAGGATGAATCATGTGTATACAGAAAGTGTAACGGAAATGTGGTGGTGTTCCTAGTACTTTATGTGGATGATATCTTGCTCATTGGAAACAATGTGAAGGTGTTATCTGATGTAAGGGTATGGTTATCCAAACAGTTTGATATGAAGGACTTGAGAGAAGTAGATCACATCCTTGGGATCAAAGTTCTACGAGATCGCAAGAAAAAGATGTTGGGCTTATCCTAAGCTTCCTATATCGATACTGTATTAACTCGTTTTAGTATGCAAAATTCTAAGAAAGATTTCTTACCTTTTAGACATGGAATTGCTCTATCAAAGGAGCAGTGTTCGAGGACACCTAAAGAGATAGAGAACATGAAGGCAGTTCCTTATGCTTCAGCAGTAGGAAGCTTAATGTATGCAATGCTATGTACGAGACCAGACATCTACTTTGCCGTAGGCATGGTCAGCAGATATCAGTCTAACCCAGGACAAGAGCACTGGACTGCCGTAAAGCATATTTTGAAGTACCTGAAAAGGACTAAAGAGTATATGCTAGTTTACCAGGCAGATAGTTTAGTTCCCTTGGGGTATACAGACTCAGATTTTCAGTCAGATAGGGATTCCAGGAAATCCACCTCAGGTTATGTGTTTACTTTGGGAGGTGGAGCCTTTGTGTGGAGGAGTATCAAGCAAAAATGTATTGCTGATTCCACCATGGAAGTCGAGTATGTGGCAGCCTCTGAGGCAGCCAAAGAAGCGGTTTGGCTCAGAAACTTTCTGTTGGACTTGGATGTGGTACCTAGTTTGCCTAAGTCTATTACACTTTATTGTGATAATAGTGGTGCAGTTGCAAACTCAAAGGAACCACAAGCCCATAAGACAGGCAAACACATTGAGCGTAAGTACCACCTAATACGAGATTTCGTAAAGAAAGGAAAAGTTGTTGTGATCAAGATAGCATCAGCCGACAACCTAGCTGATCCCTTTACAAAGAGCTTACCAGCTAAGGCTTTTGACAGTCATGTTGAGGGAATGGGAGTCAGATGCGTAGCAACATGGCTTTAAGTATAAGTGGAAGATTTGTAACAGTATACTGAAAAGCAATGCTTTGAGTATAAGTGGGAGATTGTTAGGGTTATATACTAAAAGCATCACTTTTGTAGTAACCTTATTTCCTTAAATTTTGAATGAGAATCATATGGGCAAATGTTTGCATATTGTATTTGTTGCAAGTGTTAATGCAAATGTATGATATTCTATATTGTAGATAATATGGTGTGTGGTGTCACACAGAAGATCATATTATCAGTTTTCTATGGAGTATATAAATAGTTCACAACCTAGATGGACTTGGACAATCTATTGGAAAGGTTGTAGTGTAATCTGGTATTAGTCTATCTTGACTATAAGTTTACACTAGTACACTTTGTGTGTATTGAACAGGATCACTTGAGGTTGTTCTCTTTGTACTGACTACATAAGAGAACAAACACCTCTGTTATTATGGATGCTTGTACTCTTAATCCGGATATAATAACGGACATGTATATGCAATGTGCATTACTTTGACTCATAAAAGAGTGAGATTCATTATGGATCAACAACCTCTATGAATTAGGTAATAACATTGTATGTATGATGGGCTGTTGATTATAAATGGAATCCATGTCCCGACACATCGGGTTGATGATGTCCTCTTAAGGAGCTCATAAGGATTGTCATGTAAACCCTGCAGGTAGATTATATCCGACATGACAAATAAAGTTGAGTGGTACTACTTAAGGATAAAAGATGTCGAATCAATATATTTGTCAGTAACTTAATTTGATCGACGGATATACGATATCTTAACATGGAGAGCCAAATGAGCATATAATAAAAGGAGCCCACAAACATAATTTGGGATTAGGGAGGTAGTGCAACAATAGCTCATTAGTGGACCGAGCTATTGTTAATGGGCCTGGATTGTGTGTTCGGGCTGAACACGGGATATCCAGATCCGTTAGGAGGCCTAACCCTAATTTCTCCTCATGGTCCCTACCGTAGCCTATATATATCCTCTATTCTCTGGCCGCCAGATTACTGATCAGAAATCTGAAATTTTCTCTAAATTCGTGATTCACGTAAGGAGAGAAAGAGAGTGCTGCCAAGGAGAAGAAAAGGTTGGAAGATCGTCGCCCACACGACGTCCAACTCTAGGAAGGAATACGTGCAGAAGATCTTGGGGTCGTCCGCTCGACATTGCCAGGAATTACTTGTCTCCTTTCCGCCGCAGGTTTAATTCGTGAACCCTAGTTTTCGCCTATGAAAGGTTAGAACACGTATTAGATCTGTTTAACTTTCTATCGATCAATACGCATACCAAAGGAAGGGTCCTGGGAATCCCTAGTTCCATCACGTATAGTGCCGTACAGTGCCTATTTTGGCTGTTTTATGCCCTATTTGGCTGATTTGTGGCCAGAGTTTCTTCCAACTCCCAACATAAAAGTTGTAGATCTTTTCCTTGGCTTCAAGAATATGTTACTAGCTATTTTTTGCAAGTTTCTCTCATTCATGATAACGTAAGGATATGACACGATAGTGGCCTGTTAAGGCGCCTCTTACCAAGTAACAAGTAACATGATATGATAGTGGCCCGTTGTGGCGCACTCTTAATAAGTAAACTTGACATGATAATACATGATAGTGGCCCGTCATGGCGCACTCTTGATAAGTAAACATGACACCTAATCTTGAATGTTGTTACGACAGCTATCTCGAAATGCTAGGTACTTTTATCTTGACACCGTGGGTGTTTGTGCTTGTATAAGCTACATGTCTCGTCTTGCATCATGTCTAGGACATGAATTCCTGGTTACCACGGTCAGGGATTCATACTGAATCTGACTAGGATAATGACTAGATTGATCAGGTAGTTCATGAAAAAATTTCCCAGCTACAGGCAGTCCCATTATCTGAGCGCTTTAATTGGACTTGTAGCCTGCCGTCGAGTAGGGCATATTTTCAGCACACTATCATGTGTTGCACCCCCAAGTCACCTAATCTAACTCTCTCAACTTGCAACTGGATAACCTGGATTAAGTTTGCAGGGCTTGTGTCTGTTGGAACATCTCAATACATCTTGTTAGTAACTAGGCTTGTGATAACCCTGGTTAGTTAAAGTATCAAGCCTTACTCATTACTTGGCCGTGATTGATGGATGAAGTCTAGTCTTGTCTAGATCCAGTACATGGCTATCTCAGGACATACTTGTTTACGCTTTACTCTTAGCATTAAATGGCTAGAGACCCGGTTCTGTTCAGGCGAAGGGTTACAACCCCGGTCCTTGTTTGGTTTAAGGATTGTAACATGGCTTTCAGAATAGTTCCTCGTCCTCTCGTCATTTGTTGTCTTATTTACATTTCATGTCTTCTTGTTTATGTTCTGACATGTTGGTTTTAGTTCTTAGTGAAGCCTCCTTTGTGGCACTTGTCCTTTCTGGGGTCTGACCCAGCTGGTTTTGTATGGCCAGATTTCAGAGTAGCTTCCAAGGATCTCCCAGCCTTCCTGCCAGATGGTGAACTCTAGAAGAAACCCTAGCAACAAGTAGGTTATTTTGCTCTTCCACTCTAATTATAAAATTATTCTTTTGAGGCGTTTAGCCGCGGAGCAAGTGTTAGCTCGTGTTGAATACTTATATTTATTGTCTGCCTAAGAGCTGTAACATGATTAACAAATCCTAGAATTGATCATGTATGACTGAAACTCTTACTAGTCCTCGTATTTTGTACGACTAGCTTCATGATCATCTGTATATGAAATATATGGGACGCCTTACTATTGAATATCTGATGGTCTAACATCTTGTAACTATTATTACTTGCTTGAGATTGAGATACTAGGCTTGTTCCTGACTATAAAAGACTGATGGCTTGTAGATAAACCCTCATACATCTAGACAGTCATGACCGTATATCGAGGTGGATTACACTTCTATATACGTAGCTGGCTGTGTCTGTCTCCCGTTCTCCAGTATTCTGGTTCTGGGGCGTGACACGGTTTAAGTGGTGGCCCATGCATGTCTTATAAATCAAGATGTTTAAGGGTTTTACCGAATAGATGCCTCAATCAGCATTCGCCCTTGATCTCTACTCGTGTCTTCTAATCTTCCTGGAATCTTGACCTGATCACATGCTTATATCCCTGATCTATCTTGGTCCTTCCTTATTGTCCCCTATGTCATTATTTTTGAGTGGTATTGTTCCTGGTCCTACCGATCAGCCGGAAGGAGAACCTCCAGTGAACCAGCAACAACCTGGGGATCAAGCCCAACACTCAAGAGCAGCATCCCGAGTCATACATTTTAGGATCCAAAGCCCCAGCTCAACTCGTCCAGCCTGCAGAACCTGATAATGGAACCCTAGTGGGACTCATCTGGGAATTGCTTGCATCACAAGATCATCAGGGCGATGCCCTTCACCAGACAGTATAAGATGCCATGGGCAGAGTTGGTTAACAAGGGAACAATACAGCTAATAACTTTAAGCGCCCGAACCCTCCTTTTTTTAACGGAACTGAAGATGCTATTGCTGCGGATGCATGGCTTCAGGACACAGAGGTTATCCTGTAAGCAACTAGGATTCCTGAGGGTGAGAAAGTGGCCGTTGTACGTCTGCAGTTATTGGACTTAGCCCGCACCTGGTGGGCAATGCTAGCAGTTGGTTTGGCACACCTGTTTTATGGGCGGTATTCAGCCAAGTTCCAGACCAAGTACTTCGACGCAGTAGCTCACTATGATCTGTAGACAAAATTCACCAATCTCAAGCAGATGGGAAGGACGGTCGATGGATATGCGGCCGAGTTTTCTAGACTTAGTCGGTTTGCTCCTACCTTAGTGGCAACCGAATTGGATCAAGCCCAACGATTCCAGCATGGACTTCACTTAGAGATCATTATATCAGTAGAGCAGTTTGAGCACCAGACGTTTAATGCCGTCTTACGAGCAGCGAAGAGGCATGAGTATACTTCTCAGAGGATAGTAGATCGAGCCGGAGGGAGGAAGAGATCTCATGGACAGATACCCAGTCATCAGCACCAGCTCCGACAGCTAAGGCGTTGACCATTGGAGTTCCTAGGAGGGTGACCCCAGTTTCATCGGTTCAGCACTCGACACTGACGTATCCTCAGCAGCAGAAGCAGAAGCAGTCTTCCGCAAAGGGTTGCACTCATTGTGGGAAGCCATGACATGTAGTATCAGAGTGTCGCAGAGCACATGGATTGTGCTTGGCTTGTGGGGCACCAGATCACAAGATAGGGTCCTGCCCGCATAGAGCCAGTTCATCGGCATCAACCTTAACTAGTCCATCGGTTAGGGGTCCAGCACCAGTGCAGCAGCACTACTAGCCTCCGAGGTCATTGTCGCCTCAAGCTCAACAGTTTGCCCAAGCTGAGAATCAGAACCGACATAGAGGTTTCCAGCAGAGGGGACCAGCACCAAGAGTACAAGGTCAGGTTATGGCTCTGACGGTAGCAGAAGAATTAACATCAGGTGAGGTGGTGGCGGGTACCATTTTTGTCAACTCTTTTCCAGCATCAGTATTATTTGATTCGGGTGCATCGCATTCATTTATGTCTGCACAATTTGCTACATGGATAGGACTGGAGCCCAAGTCATTATCAGTAAGGCTTAATATACTTACAGGTAACGGTCTTGTGGGAGTTGATAGAGTGTTTTTCTCGTGTCAAATCGTAGTTAGCGGTAGAGAGTTTTTCGCTAGGTTGATAGAATTCCCGATGGCCGATTATGATGTGGTCCTAGGAATGGATTGGTTGAAGAATCAATATGCTAGAATAGACTGCCATATTGGCAGGATTATTTTTGGTATTCCAGGCGGACCAAAGTTTTTCTTTTCCAGAGGCGAAGTTGAACATTCTCTCCCAGTCTTGCGGATGACAGTAGCAGAGGCAGTTCAGTTTTCCAGAGTCGTAGAAGAATTTACTGATGTATTTTCCGAAGAGCTTCCAGGCATGCCTCCAGAGAGAGATAAAGTTCACCATTAACTTGATTCCCGGAATGGTACCATTATTAGAGAGAGTCAACATGATGGCACCTTCAGAGTTGGAGATTTTGTACAAGATGATTAAAGAACTCAGAACCAAGGGATTCATTCGTGCTAGCGGATCGCCTTGGGTAGCCCCGATGCTTCTTGTGAAAAAGAAGGATGGTACATCAAGATTATGTGTTGATTATCGTACCTTAAACTCTGTAACAATCAAGGACAGATATCCTCTACCAAGGATAGATGACTTATTTGATCAGCTCAGTGGAGCGACAGTATTCTCGAAGATTGACTTACGATCGGGGTACCATCAGATCATAGTTAGAGAGCAAGACATCCCGAAGACATCGTTCAGATCAAGAAATGGACATTGAGAGTTCCTTGTTATGCCATTTGGAGAGACCAATGCGCCAGCCGTATTCATGGACCACATGAATCGTATCTTTATGCCCTATTTGGACCAGTTCATGGTAGTGTTTATAGACGACATCTTAGTCTATAGCAAGAGTGAAGCGGAACATGAGCAGCATCTTCGGGTAATCCTTCAGATTCTCAGAGAGCACAAGTTGTACGCGAAGTTCAGCAAGTGCAAATTTTGGCTTGATCGCATTTTGCACTTAGGTCATACCATCACCAGAGGTGGAGTAGAAGTTGACCCCTAGAAAATACTGGCTATAAAGACATGGCCAGTACCCAGTACCGTCGTAGAGGTTCACAGTTTTCTAGGATTGGCGGACTATTATCGGCGATTCGTATCAGACTTTGCTAGGATTTCAGCACCTTTGACTCGGTTGACCCACAAGGATGTGCAGTTTGCTTGGACAACAGAGTGTCAGTGTTTATTTGAGAAGTTGAAGCGAGGCTAGATGACAGTACCCATTCTTACGCTTCCAGATGGGACTGAAAGATTTTCAGTTTATTGTGACGCTTCCGGCAGAGGATTGGGATGCGTCTTGATGCATCATGGTAAGGTAGTAGCTTATGCATCATGTCAGCTTCGTGATCATGAGAGGAATTATCCAACCCATGACTTAGAGTTAGTAGCGGTAGTTTTCGTACTTAAGCTATGAAGGCATTACTTGTATGGAGATCGGGTAGAGATTTTTGCCGACCACAAGAGCCTTAAGTACGTGTTTACTCAGAAGGATCTCAACATGCGTCAGAGAATATGGCTAGAGCTACTTGTGGATTATGATATCAACCTGCAGTATCACCCTGGGAAGGCCAACGTAGAAGCAGATGCATTGAGCAGAAGAGCTGGAGTTTATTTCCTAACAGCGCAACCAGAGTTATTAGCAGACCTTCAGAAGATGGGGATAGAGATAGTTCTCCCTACCAACGTGACATTGATGGCTAGTATGCAAGTTCAGCCCAGTATAGTTTAGAGGATCAAGATGGTGCAATCAACAGATTCCAAGCTACAGCGGCTCAGGGCAGAATGTGAAGCATGACGAAGACCCGAGTTATGCATTCACGAAGATTGTATACTCCGTCATGGAAGGCGTCTTTGTGTACCTAGTGATGATATCAGACATGAGATCATGGCAGGGGCTCACAGTTCTCAGTATTCGATTTACCCCGTGGCACGAAGATGTACCGAGACATCCGTCAGCATTTCTGGTGGAATGGCATGAAGAGAGAGATAGCCCAGTTTGTCTCCTGATGTTTAGTTTGCCAATAAGTTAAGGCTGAACATCAGAGACCAGCTAGACTTCTTCAACCTTTATCGATCCCAGAAAGGAAGTGGGAGCACATTACCATAAATTTTGTAACTGGGTTACCTAAATCCCCAGCTTGGAGAGATGCCATCTGGGTTATAGTTAATCGTCTCACGAAGGTAGCTCATTTTCTACCCTTCAGAATTGGTCAGTCGATGGATCAGCTAGCAAAGATATACCTCAGACAGATTGGTAGATTGCATGGAGTGCCAGCTAGTATCATATCAGACAAAGATTCAAGACTCACATCGTACTTTTGGCGGAGTCTTCAAGAGAGTTTGGGAACTCGTCTCAATTTTGGTTCAACATATCATCTGCAGACAGATGGTCAGTCAGAACGTACAATTCAAACTTTCGAAGATATGTTATGATCATGTACACTCGACTTCGGTGGTTCGTGGAAAGATCATCTTCATCTTGTGGAGTTCTCCTACAATAACAGTTTTCAGACAAGTATCCAGATGGCACCCTTTGAGGCCCTGTATGGTAGAAAATGTAGATCACCTTTAGCTTGGGATGATGTCGGAGAGAGACAGATGCTTGGTCCAGATATGAATACGTAGACTAACGAGGCGGTCAGACAAGTTAGAAATCATCTTCGAGTTGCACAAGACCGTCAGCGCCATTGGGCCGATTCTCATCGACGTCCGCTTGCATTTTATATCGACGACCACGTATTCCTTAGGATCTCGCCTACCGTGGTGTCATTCGTTTTAGTGTGCAGGGAAAGCTTAGTCCTAGGTATATGTGTGGTGTGCTGTCGTAAGCACCCAAAAATAAAACCTTTACTCTTAAAATGATTTGTAGAAGTGAGAGTAAGGATCGATCCCACGGAGAGCAATTAGTGTACTTTTATGCAATGTGAATAAGGATGGGGGAGGTCTTGAATATGATAAGAGAAAATTTAAGAAGAGCTAAAAAATAATTAAAGTATTAAAATGAATCAAAGGGAGGAATATTGGTTTTAGTGAACATTCACCATTGAAAATCATAAAATTGATCATCGATGTAAGCATAAATTAAATCATACTTTGAATATTTACCGTTGGAAGTATCTTCCTATCTCTCTTAGGCTTAGTTAATTAGATACAAGAGACCTAATTAACTTTAATTACTAAATAATCTCAGAAAAGCGCTAAAGATTTAATCTAGCAATTCCTTAAAGAACAAAGAGATCGATAAAGCAAAATAATACAAGCACAAGCGGTTGTATTTAATTTTGTCAAAAGCTTTTCCCCTAAGATCGAATAAAACAAAGCAGTTCATTAAATCTTGGTTGCTTCACAAATTAGAAACATCAAACAATTACGGATTTGATATCTAATTTAGCGGTAGATCAAAATGAATAATAAACTAGTAGGCCTCCTAGTAATTAAACAAAACAATCATGAAAGTTGGCATAGAAAAACTTTCAATATTCAAAGTATAAATCAAACATATACAAACAATTTAGATCTCACAAGTTTATTGATTCCAAGGCTTTCGTACACTTCGACCAACAAGACTTTTAGCTGCACATGTTCATCAAAACTTCAAAAGAAAAGTTGGAGAAGAAGAAGAAGAGTTGTGTTGTGTGTTCTCTTCTCATGATTTCTACCCCCTTTTATATATACCATAAATTAATTGTTTCAAGCCCACAATATCTCCCCATATATCCTCTAAAAGTTACAACTTCTCAAACCAAATAGACTAAGTCATAGAACAAGTAGGGAAATTGTTATTTTGGTTTCTATTTTTGTTCATAGCATCTTTGACCCAACTTTAAGTCTAATTTTGTCTATGATGCAGCTTGATTTGCAAAAAACACAAATATAAAAGTTGTAGCCTTGTGTCTTAGCTTTCCAAATCTTTTTTAATCACCTCCATTTTTTTTCGGATGAGAAAGTTATGCTCATTTTGGTAAAAGGTGTCAAAACTGTCCATAATTGCAATTTAGCTCCATTTTGCACATAGTGTCTCCAACTGCAACCTAAATCAAAATAGAAATATAATGAGTAATTTTAGTCATAGAATGAGCATAAATGGTGAACATTAAGTGATAAAATATAACATTTTATGTTCTCATCAAATACCCCCACACTTAACTTCTGTTCGTCCTCGGACAAAACTCCTATTTATTTATTTTTTTCAAAACGAAAATCAAAGTTGTAATGTCATAAATAAAGAATAACCATGCTCTTCAAAACTCATAACATATCATGAAAATATATTCTTAAACAACTTCTAATTACTTAGTAAGTAATTTTATTTGAAGATAGAGTAAACTAAATTGGTAGACCCTCACGGGAATAAATACTCAACTCTCATATATTTGAAGGGTATGTGTAACTCAAATTCATTCCAAAAGAAATGATCTACCGTAAGCTTGTATATCTTCTCATTCTCCACCACTTGGACCACATGCATAACACAAATCATAAGGACTTTTATGGGTTGTAATGGGGCTTAGGATCAAGATAGGATATATTTGGGAGTGTAGCTAAAAAAAACTATCAAAACTAGTGGAGCAAAAAATGATTTAACTCAAGCTCGAATATATAAAATATGTAAAACCAATTACCCCATTTAGCTTCTTCAAATTGACCTTAAAGCATTCAACATACCCCTTTATTGGAATTTGAGGAAGAATTATGAAAATGAATATCAAAAGTAATTTCCTCCATCACTTTTTTTCATTACTTCTTTCTTTTTTTCATCATCTTTTTTTCATTTTCTTTTTTCATTTTCATTTTTTTCGCTTTTTTTCAACTTTTTTTTTTCATGATGGAACTCAAGAATTTGAGAATAAAAATATGTAGCCAAAATAGAAATTCAGATACCCCATACTTATTTTTATACACCCATACATATCATAATGCTCCACTAGTTTTCTGGCCTGGGTAAGAATTTTTTTCAGGTTAAAGCTTGTAATATGGGTTCACAAAAATAGAAGCAATAAGGCTCAAAGGGGTTCAACCAAAGGAAAAATAATTTCAGGGTAGGGTATTTGGCTTATGTAGCGTATAACAAAGATGGCCTTAATCATATTCATGTATGTACGTGCCGATATGACCTCGAAGAGAATCTAAGCAAGTTATAGAGAAACAAGTCCATGGAAGAATATCTCTCATCAAAGAAAATAGTGAGACTGATGTGTCAGTCTAAAGGCTCAAAATCTCACCGACTTTTGTCTACCAAATTTAGTCACAACCATCCTCAAGGAAAATAACTATACTAATTAATTCTAAGTTGAAAAGAGTATTTATTCAATCATGTTATGACTTTTTTAAACTTAGTTAAATATTCCTCATGACATACACAACAAAAATTATTAAAAATCACAAAAAAACAAAACTTTTTTTTTGAAAATAAAATAAAATAAAACTTTATTGAAAACAAAAAAAAACTCTTTTTTTTTGAAACATAAAAAAAACTGAGACTGCTAAAAATAATTTAAATCCCCTCCCCCACATTTAAACTGACATTTTCCTAATGTAAGGCTAAATGCAAAGAAAAGACAAAAAAATAAACAAAAATAGAAATGCAAGAATAAGAACAAACTCCCATTGGGTTGCCTCCCAAGCAGCACCTTTGTTTAATACGTCGTTGGCTCGACTTTATGCACACTTGACATAACTATGTAAGGATTTCTCATCTTGGATAGAGGCCTGCAAAATAGATGGTAATTGCCAGTTGTTAGAAATTGATAATGCCATATAAGGAATGTTACATGACTGTTGCATTTTTAGAAAATTATTCAATGCTGATACAGTTTCCTGCAAATTAGAACTCAAAGATTAACTACTCATTCCCTTTCTCAAGATGTTCACTGATGGAAATTTCCAATCCATCTTTGCCGTCAAGTTCAAAAACTTCTTGTGCATTAGGTACTACGTCGTTATTAGGAATGTTCGTGTCTACAATACTATTTTCTTCTTGTTGTTTTGACGATGTACGTACTTCATTTACTCGGATGCCAACCTCTTTACCATTTCTCAAAATAATTGTACTTGTATTTTCTTTTGTATTTATTTGAGATGATAATGTTTCCAAACTTTGTGCCTCCAGCTTATTAATTGTTGTAGCCATTTAGCTCATCTGATTGTTCAGACTTTGGATGCTGGCCCTCGTCTTCTGTTGAAATTGTAAAGTATTAGTGGCAAGAGACTTAACAATATCTTCTAAAGACATACCAGAGTTAGAAGTTTGGCCTGATTGTTGTTCATGGGGATATGGTTGCTTGTATTGTTGGTAGCTTAGTTGATTTTGAAAGCCGGGATGATGTGATCGTGGATTTTCATAGTTTAAATTGGGATGACCACTCCATCCTAGGTTGTATGTCTTTGAATAGGGATTATACATTATTTGTGACTCTTTAAGAAATTCACATGTCTCATTCACTTCATCATTGGGCTCCTCTTGCAGAGTTGGGTACTTATCACTTGGATGCCCTGCTACTAAACAAATCCCACAAGCCATTGCTGTTTGCATATTACCTACAACCATTTGATGAACAAGAGAAGTTAAACTTGCAATTTGTTCTTCAAGAGAAGAAACATTTACCTCATTAGCGTGCTTAGATGAAAGATCCAGCCAAGTAGCAAATTGTTGAAAATTGGTCGCCATGTCCTGTTCAAGATTTTTTGCTAACAAAAATAAATTATTTTATTACAAGAACGAAATAAATATCACAAGAGGCACAAAAAATAACCAAAATTACTCCCCGACAATGGCGCCAAAATTTGGTGTGTTGTCGTAGGCACCAAAAAATAAAACCTTTACTCTTAAAATGATTTGTAGAAGTGAGAGTAAGGATCAAGGATGGGGGAGGTCTTGAATATGATAAGAGAAAATTTAAGAAGAGCTAAAAAAACAATTAAAGTATTAAAATGAATCAAAGGGAGGAATATTGGTTTTAGTGAACATTCACCATTGGACATCATAAAATTGATCATCAATGCAAGCATAAATTAAATCATACTTTTAATATTTACCGTTGGAAGTATCTTCCTATCTCTCTTAGACTTAGTTAATTAGATACAAGCGACCTAATTAACTTTAATTACTAAATAATCTTAAACAAGCGCTAAAGATTTAATCTAGCAATTTCTTAAAGAACAAAGAGATCGATAAAGCAAAATAATACAAGCACAAGCGGCTGTATTTAATTTTGTCAAAAGCTTTTCCCCTAAGATCTAATAAAACAAAGCAGTTCATTAAATCTTGGTTGCTTCACAAATTAGAAACATCAAACAATTATGGATTTGATATCTAATTTAGTGGCAGATCGAAATGAATAATAAACTAGTAGGCCTCCTAGTAATTAAACAAAACAATCATGAAAGTTGGCATAGAAAAACATTCAATATTCAAAGTATAAATCAAACATATAAAAATAATTTAGATCTCACAAGTTTATTGATTCCAAGGCTTCCGTACACTTCGACCAACAAGACTTTTAGCTGCACATGTTCATCAAAACTTCAAAAGAAAAGTTGGAGAAGAAGAAGAAGTGTTGTGTTGTGTGTTCTCTTCTCATGATTTCTACCCCCTTTTATACACCATAAATTAGTTGTTTCAAGCCCACAATATCTTCCCACATATCCTCTAAAAGTTACAACTTCTCAAACCAAATAGACTAAGTAATAGAACAAGTAGGAAAATTGTTATTTTGGTTCCTATTTTTGTTCATAGCATCTTTGACCCAACTTCAAGTCTAATTTCGTCCATGATGCAGCGTGATTGCAAAAAACACAAAATATAAAAGTTGTAGCCCTGTGTCTTAGCTTTCTAAATCTTTTTTAATCACCTCCATTTCTTTTCGGATGAGAAAGTTATACTCATTTTGGTAAAAGGTGTCAAAACTGTCCAATTGCAATTTAGCTCCATTTTGCACATAGTGTCTCCAACTGCAATCTAAATCAAAATAGAAATATAATGAGTACCTTTAGTCATAAAATGAGCATAAATGGTGAACATTAAGTGATAAAATATAACATTTTATGTTCTCATCAATAGGGCCGTTCGACATTCTAGAGCGAGTATGTGATGTGTCATATCGTCTCGCTCTTCCGCAGTCGTTACGTGAGGTGCATGATGTGTTCCATGTATCCCAATTATGATGGTATATCCCGGATCTGAGCCATGTCCTTGATCATTCGGAATTGATTGTTGGTACCAACCTTTCGTATGAGGAGAGGCCTATATCCATTATTGGACCGAAGAGAGAAGGTACTCAAGAACAAGACTATTAGTTTAGTCCGTGTTGCTTGCGGTCACCACTCTTTATGTGAGTCAACGTAGGAGCGTGAGGATGATATCCGCTCGCGATATCCACACCTGTTTGACTCAAAAGGTATAATGTCTTCCTTATGTCTTATGCTTTTAAATTCCTTACTTGCATGAATGATTGCTTGATTGGTTGCTAGTCGTAGATTGCTTATGCTTTAGCTTTCCCCGACTTCTCTAGCCTCTCGATTAAATTCTTAAGACGGAATTCTTTTAAGGTGGATAGAGTTGTCACTCCCATTTTTCGTTATACATATTCCAGTGTACGTATACGGATTTTGACCCGTATTTTATTTACTATATTTTCGTATTTATTTATTGCTTAACTTGATGTATCTTGACTAGGGTTGACCTTGGGTTGGGTTGGTCCAGCTTGACTTGCTTTGGATTGCTTGGTTTGGTTTATTTTGATGGTTGGTTCAACATGTTAAACCGTTTCCCTTTAAAGCCCAATCACCCCTTATTTCGCTTTCTTCATTCATTACTTCTTCTTCTTCCTCCATTACCCTCCCACCAACCTAGAGAGCTTAGGCAAGTGCAACTTGCTTCATAATGGATCTTCTATTTTATTGTTCTATCTTCTTCTCTACATGATTCTAAGCATCTTTAGAACTTGGAGTTTTCGGTTTGGACGGATGGATTCTTGTAGATCTAAGTTTGTGTCATTTTTGGTTTTCTTGGATTTTGATCTATCAAACTTACTTGTTTTCGAAAACTAATTTTTCCATGTGGTAGAGAATTTGATTCTACACAATTTTGACTTTTGAAAAGTTAGATTTCGACTTATTTTGAGGAAGTTATGACCAAGTAAGATTTGGATATCTTCTATGTTCGTCTGTCCTGGTTCTGGCAGGGACGATGAATAGTACCGCATAGTGTGGGCCGTATAGCTGCAGAGTGCTGGCGGCATAGCTGCACAGTGCTGGCCGCATAGCCGCATAGTGCTGGCCGTATGGCTGCATAGTGTAGGTCCTAAAAATTATGTTGTACCCATCAAAGAAGTCATGAAAATCAAATTATGCATCAAGTAAACTGTGCAGGAGACAGATTGCGCAACAACTCAATTACGATGGCTGAACTGCGCACTCATCCAAGTGCACAAGCTGACGTGGCCTCGTCATCATTATCTGACAGAGAATCAGATCTTTTGACAACTAACAGCACGGAGAACGAGGAAACTGTTCGTTTATCGTGCAACACAGCCCTCGAGGACAGCTGTACATGCAGTACGGTCCATCCCAGCGTAATCTGAAGCCAGCGTAATTCAGGTGGCGCACTCCATCAAGACAACTGACAAATGAACACGTGGCCTACATGCCATCAATTACTCACCATGTGGCAACCGTCTATACACGATCAAGCGCATTTCAATCAAACAATGCTGCACGTCACATACAGATGGTCCACGATCGAGTAACTGCCTGTGCAGTTCATTGCTTACGCAATCCAAAGTCTGCGCAATCCATCCTGCGCAAGTCAGAATAACTAAAAGTTAGTTATTTCCAGAACTCTATAAATAGAGTTTCAAGTCTTCATTATCACACACACACACAGAGATCAGAACACATTCAAGTCATCACTCGAGATCAGGAGTTCTTGCCAAAGTGCTGCTGTAATCTTCAGAGGCTACCGTCTTCAAAGGTCACATCGTCCAAGGGATAAAGCGATCGTCATTCAGATCGGATTCCTATAGTTGTACTTTCCCAGAATTCTTGTAATCTTCTTACAAAGTTTGTAAAATAAAGATCAACTTTTGTTTTAGCAAACAAAATGGCGACTCTGCTGGAGATGACTTTCTCCTCCGACGAGGAAGTGACAACTCAACGTGACGTTGCGTCTATCGGAAAGACGCAGAAGACGCTGGTTGTAAAGGTCTACTAGACGGCCTACGAGGCGATGATCAACTCCAGGACCACCCCTCGTACTGCAACAACTTCTGCCACGAGCAAAGTTCACCCAGTGTGGGTCCCCAAGACTGTTGCGCAGTCCACTGCCTCTGCTGCTCAGCCTGCTGCGCAGTCTACTGCCTCTGTTCCCAAGATTGCTGTCTCTGTTGCGCAGTATGCTGCTCCCCTTGCCAGTGCACAACTTACTTCCTATGCTGTTCTGTCAAAGTGCAAGACTCTTATTCCTCTGGCGCAGTTAGCTGCAACTCTGCCTGCACAATCCACCACTCCAGCAACCAGAGTGCAACCCAAACACTCTGGCAATAAGACTCCTGCTGCGTAAGTTACTGAGACTGTGGCCAGAAGACCTTCTGCCAGAGTTACTCATGCGCAACCTGCCAGTGCGCCAACAGCCACTTCAATCCCTGCGCAAACTGCGCCAGCGCAGTCTAAGAGAGACAGCCCTTTGGCTAATCTCTCTTCTTCTCACAGCAAGGGGAAAACTCTGCTCCTCTTCTCAAGCACCCTGTTGCTCCAGCACAATCCACTGGGGGTAGTCTTTTGACTATTCCTCCTCCTCCCCAGAACAAAGGAAAAGGCCCGTTGGTCTTTTCTCAAACTTCCTCGTCCCACGACTAGGAAGACAACGGAGGGAAACGCTCTTTAGCTAACCTTTCTTCACAATACAAAGGAAAAGGCCCTTTGGTCTTTTCTCAGTCTTCCTCGGTTTTTACCGTAGAAGATCAATCTGAACGTGCTCCGGCACCAGTCAGTACAAGAACTCTCTCTCACAAGGGTTCGTCTTCCATCCTTGCCAAGGGGAAGTGTACTGATCAAAGAGAAATTTTGCCTACTCCGGTAGCAGAGTTCCAAGATCTCCCAACTCTCAAGATATCCCGTTCGAAATAGGAAAAATTACTGGTGTCTCAGACAGAAACTCCTGGGGGTGAGTTTGCTGATCTAAGAACTTATCTCAATCGACCAACTTCGGCGAAACGCAAACAGCCAATGCCGAAGACCAACCAGCATCAGAAGCAAACTTCCAGGATTAAAAATCCTGACACTTATGCTAATGAAATGAGTACTTCCCTGTACACTCAAGGGACAAACATTTGAAGAACCGGAACCATGTTCCGAATGTTGTCAAAGAACATATCCCTCGAACTTCTTCTCGTCCTGTCATTGTTCCCGATCTCCGAGAATACCTTAAGCAAAAATGGGACAACATATCAACGCCTCCAGTGCAACCACTTGGACACCATTGTAATCACAAAGTGGTCATCAAGTGTTGTTGTCAGACAACAAGATAATCTGTCTTCGATCGTCTGCACTTTATAAACTCTGAACCAATGTCAGAAGATGAAGACGAAGTTTTGTACGCTTCCGTCAACATTACTTCCCGAGACACTAGGGGTAGGAAGTGCTCCAAGCACGGTAAGCCTCGTAGGCCAAGTCAGCAGTATTTGGATCTACTCCAAGAATCTTCTGAAGGAGTATTCCAACATACCCGATCCCAAACCCGAGACACAATCGGTCAAAGGAATCTTCAAGATCCTTCCGGTCATCTTCCTCTTTCTTACTCAGGAGATGATTCTTTCTCCGACTACGATGCATACAGCGAAAGTTCAGAACAGACAGTGTCCTCCACTGTACCTAGAGAAATGACAGCTTATGTTGTCACTGAAGACCCAGATGCTTCCAGTTCGGCTAGTCAAGAACAACGAATAGCTGCACTAGAAGACAAGTTGAAGACCATGACCAAAATGGTTGCAAGTATGCATTCTATCATCGTGGCCCAGCATACAGTACCACCGGCTGTACCTACTACAAATCCTGAAATCATAGCATCATCAGTGCCTGTTAATGCAGTACTGGGGGTAGCATCTCCTCAACTACCTCCTACGATTCGACCTACACCCAGTCAGTCAGGTGCTGGGGGTAGTGCTTATCACGCTGTTCCTCCCCCTAATACTCTGATTCAGCTTGCTCCTTCTACATCAGTGGAGGATACCAATGAGGTTGTCAAGCTCCTACGCACTCAATTCGAGGCCTTCAAAGAGGTTGGGGATCAAGCAACCCTACCCAGTTGAATGAAAGGAAGTCTCATTTCCTCTAAAGTACAAAATCCCAACAATCTCGCTGTTTGATGATATCACTTTTCCTAGTCAGTTCATTAACCACTTCGAGGTAATGACTATCCAACTTCAGCCAAATGATGCTCTTCTTACCAGAGTATTCGTCGGCTATTTAGCTGGTGTGGCATACGATTGGTACAGAAGCTTGCCCGATGGCTGTATCACCTCCTTCTCAGGTCTAAAACAAATTTTCTTGGAACGATTCTATGAGGGGATCAACGACATAACCATGTCAGCCCTTAATAAAATCAAACAAAGACACAATGAAACTGCTGAGAGTTTCATTGAAAGGTTCCGCCGAGAAGCTTTAAAAATGCCTCCTGGAACTCCGGCCGCTGTTACCATAGACACCTGCAAGGTAAATATTTTGCCTATTATCAGCATGTGGACGGGGTCAACTCAGTTCCAAGATTGGCCATGCTTCATTGTCAATGCTAAAGCAGCTGAAGTTAGTGCTGACAAATTCAAGCAGCTAGGGATACAAATGTCTAACCCCGACCGGGATGAACACTAGACGTCGGGTGGTGGTAATCGCCAGAACAACCGCAAGGGAAAAGAAACTTTGAATATCAACTTGAAGAACAAGAACAAGGAATCTCTGGCGATCAACATAGCTCCACCTACGTCAACTTTTACTCCTTCAGCACCTCCACCAAGGGAACCTTGTCCGAAAGTAGAGTACTCTTTTAACGAGAATGACACCGTGAGCATCTTTGATTGCTTGATCAAAACCAATAAGCTCCAACTCCCAGATCCGAAGAAGCCTGATGAGGTCGGTAAGACTGATCATCCCAAGTATTGTGTCTATCACAGGTTTATTGGGCATCCCACTCAAGCATGTTATGTGCTCAAAGGCAAAATTCAAGAGCTGGTCAATGTTGGTGTTGTCACTCTGCAGCAAGACGAGAAGACTGTTACCGCGAACATGGTCTCAGTTCAATTCGGTGACTTCCTGCCGCAGATGGTACAGCACGGTGTCATCCCTATCCCCAAAGCTACTCTTGAGATCGAGAATCTCCCTCCTCCACGAAGTGAAGGTCTCGTACCCTTATCCTTTGACAATGGCGAGATTATGTGGATCCACCCTGATCTTGCCTCGAAGTTCGAACTTCCCTCTTCCTCTAAGAAGAAAGACCGCTCCAAGGGCAAGACAAAGACTTGTAATATGGTGTCTTTTGACCCCATAGTTGACGAAGAAATCCTGCTGGGCACCAGATCAGGGAAAGCCTATCTAAAGGATTACCCCGAAGCTCAAGAAAATCCCGTTTCTTCTTCTGAGCCTGTTCCAGTACAACCTGCTTCCACTGAGGACATCCCTTCTGCTTTCTCACCGGTAGTAGAACCTACTCCTCCCAAGCCGACGGTCGCTGACAAAGGCAAACAACAAGTCTGCTTCGACAAACCTTTGAAGAAGTCATATCCTTCCGGACTTGAAAAGCCTTACAACTTTGATATCTTGGCTCAGTTAGCCAATACACCGGCCCGGCTGTCAATCTTCGAGCTCTTGCGCCTCTCCAAAGAGACTCGAAAAACTCTGAGTGAGGCTCTCATGCATGCAGAAACCTGTCTAGCCCTTCTAAAGAAGCTGAAAGCAGAACCAGTTTCCTGCCTTCATTGTCATAGTGTGTTGGAGTTAATTCCAAACATAACTTTCACACAGGATGACATGCTGATGGAAGATAATAGGCACGACCGTCCTCTATACTATACAGGATATGTCGACTCGATGAAAGTCGATCGTATTCTGATAGATCCAGGGTCTGCTCTCAGCATCATGCCGAAGACAATGTTAGATGCATTGAAGATCCCAGTGCATAGTCTTTCCAGTACAATCACCACCATCCTCGGGTTCAACCAGGGAAGGAGTGAGCCTCTGGGCAAGATTCGCCTAAAACTCCAAATAGGCAATCTTCGCACAAAGGTGACCTTCTACATCATTGACAACCATGGTTGTTCTTATAATGCTCTGTTGGAAAGACCATTCCTGTATGAACATAACATTGTTCTTTCGACTCTCCATCAATGTTTCAAATATGTCGATGACAACGGAGAGGTACAAAATGAGGTTGCTTATCTCTATCCTTTCAAAGGTGTCGAAGCATACTGCAATGATGCTCGTATGTACAAGGATGAATTCACGAAAGTAGTGCTGTCTCTGGACACTGAAGAAGAATAAGAAGCAGTGCCTAATGACACCCTCATCATACCTGTCAAAGGGCGTGTTTCTTGTCCTTAGTCCTCCAAACCACTGGCTATTCACTTGCCAGTCCAGAAGCAACCAACTGATGATGATCAGGATCAAAGGGAGCTCACCTCTTCTGAGCCACTTGTTATTGACTTACGTCGTAACAAGGAAAAAAGGCAGCTCACCTCTTATGAGCCACTTGTTATTGATTTATCTCATAACAAGGATAAAAGAGAGCTCACCTCCTCTGAGCCGCTTGTTATCGACCTCCGTCGTAACAAGGCCAATCCTTCTCCACGTTCTTCTTTCTCCCCTCTTGTAATCAATCTGACCAAGCCTGCTAAGGCTAAAGGTCCTGCTGTAAATACAGATGTACAAATCAATGAAAAAGCATCTACTTTCCAGTATACTAATGTCATTTATCATGCTAAGTGCTATTTGGATATGTTAGATAGCTTTCAATCATTCACAATGGGTGTTGTACATTCTCTTCAAACAGAAGTCTTACTCGAACACCCAGATGATTCATATCGTATTGTTCCCGCTAGAAAGAAAGGCGAGAGTCTAATACTTTTTAGTAAAGGACCGGAACAACAATTCAGCTATACGGATGATAGCAAAAGTAACGATACAGGGTATCTTTAACTCCGTCGTTACAGTCAACAATCAAAAGACATCATCCGAAAGATGGGTTATGACTTCAAGAGTGGCCTCAACTACGGAAAAGGTAGAAGAACTCCTATCCGTACGGCTGTGTCGAAAAGAAAGTCAAAAATGTACTACAGCAGGACCAAAAGAGGTCTCGGATATGCTTCACCTCCGGTATTATCCCCAGTAGCCTCTGAATCCGATAGTGAAGGTTCTGATTCCAGATCATAGGATTCTGACACTAGCATCGGTCAAGTTCATCGATTGACTATATCTTCTAACATGGTCTCCATCGAACTTCCAGAAGGCTATGACGAGGATGTTGAAGAAAATCCCGAAACAGATCCTTGGGCTCAACGAATGGATACCCAATGGGAACTCCGATTTGAACAAAGAGAACCTCCTACTGAAGATCAATTGGTTCAAATTGATGTAGAAGAGAGCGGGTCACCTCGTCCAATATTCATCAACAAGAACCTCCCAGAGGCAGATAAGCAAGAATTAATTCTTCTTATTCAAGAATATATTGACATCTTTGCCTGGAGCTATGAAGACATGCCAGGTCTAGATCCCAAAGTTGCTACTCACAAATTGAACATCCTGCCAAATACAAAACCGGTTAAACAGCAACAACGGCGCTTCAAGCCAAAAATGATGGATGCAATCAACGATAAAGTCAAGAAGCTCATCGCTTGTGGCTTTATTCGAGAAGAGCAGCATCCTGATTGGGTAGCCAATGTTGTCCCAGTTCTAAAAAAATCGGCAAAGTTCGAGTCTGTATCGACTTTCGGGATCTTAATGAAGCATGTCCAAAAGATGAATTTCCTCTCCCTATCACGGACGTTATGATCGACAACACCTGTGGGTTCGCGCGAATATCTTTCATGGATGGATTCTCCGGATACAATTAGATTCGGATGAATCCTGAAGACAAAAAACACACTTCTTTCCGCACTCCTCGCGGAGTCCATTGCTATACTATAATGCCATTTGGTCTCAAGAATGCTGGTGCAACGTACCAACGAGCCATGAGTACCATCTTTCGAGATCATCTGCGCAAGACTGTCGAATGCTATGTCGACGATATTGTTGTCAAAAGTTGTCTAAAGGAAGAACACATCCAAGACTTGAGAACTATCTTCAACCTCATGCGCCAACATCAACTCAAAATGAATCCTAGCAAGTCATTCTTGGGTGTCTCTAGTGGTAAATTTCTCGGTTTCGTCATTACCTCTAAGGGTATACACGTGGATCCTGAGAAGATCAAAGCCATTCAAGAGATGCGTCCTCCACGCAACCTAAAAGAGCTACGAGGGTTCCAAGATCGACTTGCGTACATCAGGAGGTTCATTTCGAATCTGTCTGGACGTTACAGGCCATTTACTCAACTAATAAAGAAGGGTGTATCTTTCGTTTGGACCGAAGAATGTCAACGAGCATTTGACGACATAAAGCGATATCTCATGAATCCACCAGTTTTGGTGCCACCAATCTCTGGCATACCGTTCTTAATGTATGTCCGTGCTATAGACCATTCATTGGGTGCTTTACTTGCCCAAAAGAACAAAGAAGGTCACGAACAAGCTATCTATTATCTCAGTCATACTATGATTGGTGCTGAACACCGTTATAGTCCGGTTGAAAAAGAGTGCCTAGCTCTTATGTTTGCTGTTCAAAAGACTCAGCATTACATCATTGGCTAAACTATTCATGTCATATCCCGAGTTAATCCTCTTCGGGTATTGATGAAGAAGCCTAGCACACTCAATTCTCGGCTGGCTACATGGTCCATTCTGCTAGCCCAATATGACATGGTATATGTTCCTCAAAAATCTGTCAAAGGTCAAGCACTGGCAGATTTCTTAGCAGCTTATCCTGTTCCAGAGACATTCAAACTCTATGATGAAATTTCAGACGAGACATTAGAATCTAATACAATCTCCGAAGAATTTCCTACTTGGCGTCTATTCTTTGACGGTGCATCTAGGATTTGACCCAATGGTGCCATTGTCGCAGGAGTTGGAGTTGTTCTTGTTTCTCCAGACGGGTCAGCTATTCAAAGAGCATACTCCTTAGATAAGCCTTGCTCCAACAACGTGGCAGAATAAAATGCTCTACTCATTGGTCTTCAGTTAGCTAAACAACTGGATGTCGAGTATCTTGAAGTGTATGGTGACTCCAAGCCGGTTGTTAACCAGTTTAGAGGAACTTATGAAGTTTGCATCAAGATCTAGTGCCTTACTTTGAAGCGGCAATCAACATGGCTACATCATTCAAAGCCTTCTTCATCGAATATGTCTGACGAGCTTGTAATACTGAAGCAGACGCTTTGGCTAATCTTGCAGCAGTCTTAGCCATCCCTATCAAAAGACAGCAAGTGGTGGTTATATCTAATCGAAAAATGTTCTGCGTCGAAGATAATCGTAATATTGAGTTCAGTAATCTTACTGAAACCAATGTTATCAATGAAGATTGGAGAACTCCTTTCATCGACTTCGTAGTTCATGACATACTCCCTGAAGATCCTAAGGAAGCTACAAGTATTCGTCGGCGGTCTCTCCGATTCTATTATAATCAGACCACCAAAACTCTTTACCGGCGAACTTATGACGGCCTACTCTTATGCTGTCTTGCTGGTGATGAAGCGAAGCAAGTACTGCGTGAAGCTCACGACGGTGTCTGCAGAGCACATCAATCCGGTCCTAAACTACAGGATCGTATCCGACACATGGGTTATTACTGGCCCTCTATGGTATCTGATGCCATCGAATATGCAAAGAAATGTCAAGCTTGTCAAATCCATACAGATTTCATTCATCAACTGTCGAAATTCCTTCATCCGACTGCTGCTTCCTGGCTTTTTGAAGCTTGGGGCATGGACATCATAGGTCCCATCAATCCTCCTTCTTCTAGAGGACATCGGTTCATACTGGCAATAACCGACTACTTCTCCAAGTGGGCCGAAGCTATACCATTGGCTGAAGCCAAGACCAGCAGCATCATCAACTTTGTCAAACACCATGTCATCTATAGATTTGGTGTAGCTCGAAGAATCATCCACGATAATGGACCTCAGTTCATCAGCTAAAAGTTTATAAGGTTCTATGACGATCATCGGATTGACAATGTCGCTTCGACAGCCTACAATCCTGCTGCTAATGGCTTAGCCGAAGCTTTCAACAAGACTATGATCAACCTCCTCAAAAAGTTTGTGTCTACTAACAAACGAAACTGGGGTGAAAAGCTTAGGGAATGTCTTTGGGCCTACCGTACTACGGTCCGCAACCCTACAGGCTGTATACCCTTCTCTTTGGTGTACGACTGTGAAGCAGTTCTACCCCTGGAACTTTAAATTCTGTCTTTGAGGATTGCTATCGCCAATGAGCTCACTACAGAGAACAACGACCTTCTTCGACTCCAAGAATTAGAGGCTCTTGATGAGAAGTGGTTGATGGCTCAACAGCATATTGAGTTATACCAAGTCCGCATCTCGAAGACGTTCAACCGCAAAGTTAAGGTCAGAGCCTTTCAGAAAGGAGAGCTCGTTCTAATATTTAGACATCCTATGACTATAACTCACTCGAGCAAGGGCAAGTTTGATACAAAGTGGGAAAGGCCATATATCGTGAGCAAAGTCTTCTCAAATGGAGCTTATCAACTCACAGAACTAGACGGTTGAGTTGCATTGATGCCCATCAATGGCAAGTTCCTCAAAAAGTATTATGTATAAATGTAAAAGACATTGCTTGTAATCATCAGACAAGTTCATAAATAAAATTCAGTTTTATTTCATCATGAATGATAGTACATAATATAAAGAAAGGTCACTATCATCCTTCTCAACATTGGGACGCAGACCACTGCCGTCTTTCCCAAAAACATGATCAGCAAAAGAATCGAGAATATTTTTGCCCGAACCCACCAGAAACTTGCAAGCAGCCATCCTCATGGCCTCTTCTTCTTCAGTCTTCCCTGGTTCAAGAAGGAAGTCCAAGATGTCCTTTGGCGGCTTGGGTGCAGACGAACCTTCGCTCGCTGCTATCTGCTTTGGCTGGATGGGATCAACTGAATGTTCCTCAGTACCCGCTTCCACCTTCGAGACAATCTCAGCCTTCTTGGATGCATATCCAGATGACATCTTTTTGAAAGTGATCATTCCATCCGATTTTCTGTTCTATTTATAGACAGAAATTCGTACGACAACGAAGCGACACATGTATCTATCGGTTCATCCGTTCATCATATTCATCTGACGGTTCGTCCGTTCATCATATTCATTTGACGGTTCGTCCGTTCGTTACATTCATCTGACGGTTCGCCCGTTCATCACATCCATCTGACGGTTCACCCGTTCATTCTAATTATCTGACGGTTCGCCCGTTTATCATCTGACGGTTCACCCGTTCATCATATTCATCTGACAGTTCACCCGTTCATTTAATTATTTTGACGGTCCATCCGTTCATCCTGACGATTTATTTCATTTATATATTCCGACGATTCATTTCGTTCATTCATTTCGTTCACATATTTTGACGAATCATCCATTTCGTTCATATCAGCAATTTGTCATCTTTGATTAAGTTGTCTATTGAAATAATAATATTCAATAAATTATATTCTGTCATGTCCAATTTACCTCTGAGCAGATATAATTGAATATGATTATTTTTCAAAATCAAGAAATATATCATGTCCTGCACCTCTGAATATATTTTCTATCGCTATTATTTATATCTGAATAAGATATACAATAAATAATAGAGCTACCAAGAAAATGTCTTTTTATTGATTGATCAAAAAAATTGAAAGACATTACAACATTACATATCACAAAAAGATTGAAGACACAAAAGTCTTTCTCCTTCTGCCGGCAGAGTCATTAAGTTGGTCATCTGCTGCCTTAAAGATTGTAGCCGCTCCTCACGAGATTCCATCACCCGCTTCCTAGCTTCCTCCATCCCAGACTTATAGTCGAAAGATGGCATGGTTACTATTCTGTGAGAGATTTCATCTTGATGAGTTGCGACATACTCATCTCTCTCCTGAGTCAGAGCATTCTGCTGTTGAACTGCAGCCTGGTGTTGTGCGGTCTCATCCTCTAGAGCAAGCTGAACAAGTCTCAGCTCTTCTTTAAGACGGGCAGATTCTGATTACAGCTCAGCAACTTTCCTCTCCTTCTTGTCAGCAACAGATGCTACTGTTTCCACTTTGGAATTATACTCAGTAGATTTTGTAGAGAAAGTGTCCAAAAGAACTTGGAGGTCAACCTTTGCAACTGTAGCTTCTTGTGACATCTTCTCGAATTCAGCTTGTACCAAGAGCTCCATCTCTCCCCTATTCAGCTCTTTGTAAATTTTAATCGATGCGTCCAGCTCATCTAGTACATGTTCAAGGAAAACAGCCTGAGCTTCGTCGCCTTGATGACGGATGGCATTGATCAAGTAGGAGGTTGGACCTCTAACGGTGGAGAAACCAGCATTTTCTTTTTCTATCACCCTATCTACTAAGGGTTTCAAAGAATTAAAGAAAAGGTTACTGAAGGAGCTAATGATAAAATGGTTGGTAGCCAGAGCACCAGGAGTAGCAACTACTCCCATAGATGTCGAAGCAGCAGCAGGTGTCTGTGAAGATAGACGTTCAGCTTCTTCCCTTTGAGTAGACGGCTCTTTAGACAGAGGAGCCATCGTAGAGCTAGCTGCTCCTCCCAGATGCTCTTCTGCAAAATCAAATGAACCGTATCATTGATTGTTGTTGTCATTAGCAACTAATTGAAAAAGATCAAAAATAAAAGGCAATCTTACCATGACTTGCCCCAGCAACAAGTCTTTCATCTGTTGGCACAGATTCCAATCTAACAGAAGTAGCCTCAGACATTACTGCCTGGCTACTTCCGGCATCAGAACCACCCGAAAAATGTCGGCTACCGCTAGCGATAGCCGTTATTGGCACTATGTCTATGCATACGGGAGGAACTGGAGAAGATTCAAGTTCTGCATGGATAAAAATGTAGATGTCAGCTATTTAAATCTATGAAAAGAAGGTAGATGAAATAATTTAATACCTTTTGGATCAGCAGGAGTAATTTCAGCAGGTGCTACTTCTACACCTGTATTCTTTTTCGGAGACACGTGCACCTCAACATCCTCTTCAGGATTCAGCGTGTCATCCACTACTTCAGGAGACATATGGACATCAGTGCCCTCTTCTGGATTTAATGTATCATCAACACCTTCTGTTGATGTATCTTCGTTGCTTATACTATCTTCTGGAGCTTCCTTGCTGGCAGTTGCGGCGGTGGCTTGATCGACATCATCCTGCAGATCGAAGTCGCAATCATTTAGAGCTTCAATCATTAAACGATCTTCTTCTTCATGGAGTGTTCCTGGTGTAGCAGGAATCTGGGTAGTTTTTATCGTAAGAGAAGGAGATCGTAAAACTTTATCATCCCTCTGCTCAGCTGTATCCCTCTACTCAGCTTCATCCCTCTGCTCAGCTTCATCCCTCTGCTCAACCTCGTCCCTCTTTTCTGGAGAAGGAGTCTCCTGCCTAGGCTCGGAGACAGGTGTAGGGGATGACATGGTTATTCCAGCTACAACACTGGCCACCACCGAGGACAAGATTTGTCTTGGAGGAGTGATCACCCTCTTTCTTCTTCTGGAGGCTAGTTTCTTTCTATGAAGAGGTCTCTCTGGACTCTCCACATCTATTACATCGACCTGCCTTGGAAGAGAGGTCGGCGTAGTTGCTTCTTCTCTTTGGGTCGACTCGGCCAGTTGCCGAGACTGTGACCTGGTGGTGACCTTCTCTGATGGGTCTAAGATAAGTTTCTTCTTTGCAATCGGAGAAGAAGGTTCATTAATCCTTCTCTTTCTCTCTTTGGTAAGAGATTTGACCACTTTCAAAGAAACTCGCAGTGGTTCATTGACCTCCTCAGGGAAGTTAGCTTCCCTTGAGGCTTCCAACGGATCATCTACTGGCTCATGCTGCTCGTTATTACCTGGAGCTGGCATAACAGTTGCTCCCTTCTTCAAACGCGTCGTCGTCGCGAAGCTATCTACAAGGTTGAAGTTCTCGACAAATGTATTCGCTGCTGTGTAAAAAAAGCGAATATGTGTATAACATCTGGGGGCCGTGATCACTCTTGGTCGGCATCGAGAACACTGTTCTTGTATCTCGAGCGTTGTAATAAGCCCAGGCCCTGGCACCATCAATCAGATACCCTTTTCTTTGCAGGCAAGTTATAGCATTGCCTACGTGGAACTGGTCGTAGCCGAATTGACGAGCAAAGCGGCTTGGCAGATATGGTTCTAAGAAACATTCATCTTCAAATCTATACACCAAGTGCGATGGCCTAATCGTCCTCAGCCAATCAAATGCTGCCCGACTCAACGGCTGTCTCCCAAGATCAACTAGATTTGTCGACATATGTTCATAGCCGATTGGAGGAGCAATGCAGTAGAAATTCTACCACTTTCCAAGGTTCAAAGCACGTCTGCAATCTTTCAGACTAGTGTATATCCATTTGCTCCGGGAGAATCTCCGCAAATAGCTACCGCCGACTGCTCCCATATCAGGGTTCATCAATGACGGATGGTGCAGAAGTAACCATCCGAACAAATAAGTGTAGGGCAGCTCCAGCCGAGGGAAGTTCCCCTTCTCAGCTTTCCATTTGAGCATAGATTAAACATAAAGACGAAGACCCGCGTTCAATCTACAGGTCATCGCCGATAGCAGATCCATCCGGTAGCCAAAGACTAACCGGACAGTAGCAAAGAGCACGCCGCGGTGGAAGCGATCTACGGCGCTCGCTCCGGGTACGACGAAGCGTCGGAGCCAATATGTCAGGAAACCCGCCAGCTGGGCTTCCTTTGACATGGGCCTGTAGCCCATTCTCATAAAAATCTCCGGTCTTGATTGGAGGGTATTGAAGTTCGTCATCAACTTTGATGTCCATTTTCTTATTTTTTTCCATCAATCTTATCACTTCACTGTGGCTAAGGGGTTTGAAGAAGGTAGGGTTGCACGTATCGTGATCCTGAGTCTTTTTCTCGATGATGTGATTAAGAAAAAGATAGGGTAACCACTTTGATGAGTAACAAGTGCCAGAAGAACCACTCTTATAGTGCATGGAGCAAATTTTGTAGTGGCACAATAGTTCTTCAAAAATGGCCACCATCTCTGCATTCTCTCGACGAAGTCAGTCTAACTCGTCATTTGTTGGAACAAATTCTTCGTAAGGGAAGTCTCCCATTGGTAAGCTCGAGATATATTTTATCTCATGAAGTGCTAATCCAATCTCCCTTCAGGGTGTCATGAATGTCCCTGTCCTAAAATTGTACCTCTCTGCCAAAGCTAGAAACAGATGAGAGTTGGGGTGAAATCCATATACGGTAGCGTATACCGCCTGATATAGCTCAATTTCTTTGAGCTTTTCTTCGAACTGAACCAATATCCAATTGGTTTTGCAGTTCCATCTTTTGTTGTCTGGGTTCACCAGACCTATCAACCGGATGTCCTGATCCAGGTATCTTCCCTCAACCTTTGCATATTCATTTGCAAAGATCGGCGTCCTCACCGGCAGCAGCAAGGAGGAGTTTTCTGGAGGGATGCAGCCAGGCTTCAATCCTCTGAGCAAGGAGCTATGACGCTCAGAGGAGCTATAGAACATATCTCTGTTATTCGGTCCTTTCTTTACACAAATATTTCCTGTTCTTGCTTGCTGGAGAGGGGTAATATCCCAGTCCATCCACCTGGGATGGCTTGCATGGGCATAGCGGGCTAGAGGGAGGCATCTGGCAATGTCTGGCAACAGTATTATTTTCTCCTTTCTCTGGAAGAGTCTCTGTTCAACACGAGGTCTCGGCTGAGAACTCTTATCGATAGCCTCACCAAATAGAAACAGGGGTTTCATATGAGTAATGGCATCTGCAGTCTGCAGAGGCTGTCCATTCATCAGACTCAATAAAGTTTTATTGTCCTGTGCTACCAAGATGGCTTGACGGGAGGACGGCAGAGCATATTGGGGAAATATTACATGGGACAAATCTTCCTTAAACTCTGGTTCAGCAAGGGTCCCTGCAAAGATTTCATAATCTGGGTCCTCTCTGATGTTAACTGCATCAAACAGAAAGATAGAATTCAGTACATACAAAATCAAAGATTCTTTCCAAAAAATTAGCAAATTACGTAAGCATTAGATTACACTATCTGTAAAATATCAGATTGCGCAACAACAGCTTCTATGCACAAACTGTCCAGTTGCGCCAACTCATCCACTTGCGCAAGCAATCAGATTGTGCTGAATAACTTGCGCAAAGCATCAGTCTGCGCTGGACAGTCTTGCGCAAATCAGCAGATTGTGCTGACTTTTGCCAGCGCTTTCCAACCGATTGTACAAGAAAATAGTCTTCATAAAAATAAAAACTATTGGGTTTGTGCAACCGAAACCCTAAACAGGGCGGCACAGTATAACCAAATCTCTAAAAAGAGATAGGTTTGAAGACTCAATCATGTCGAAGAACCCTAAAAAGGGTTTTTGATCGAGCGACTACCTTGCAATGCTGGGTGACCGACTTCGTGTCGTAAAATATGCGTCGCAGCACAAGTCGAAGACTCGGCGGAGGCTTTGCCCTTGTCGGCAGAGGAACGCTTCGGAGCCATTTGAAGTCGACGGAGAAAAAGAGTCGGAGTGGGCTCGGGATTTTTTCTCTCTTAAACAAAGTAAAAACAAGTAAAGAATGACAGAAGGAAGAAGGAGAACTATTTATTGTTTTTCGAGAGCAACGGTCGCCTCAGATTGCGTCGAAGAAATGGGAGCTGACTCCTCCAATTGCGCAGACAAGTCATTACTTGCACAACTTGATTTTAAAATCAAAATTCAAAGTATTTCGAAGCTTTGACTATTTTTCAAACTTGAAAACTTTGAAGGGGGTCTTGTAGGTCCTAAAAATTAAGTTGTACCCATCAAAGAAGTCATGAAAATCAAATTGTGCATCCTTCAAGTGAACTGTACAGGAGACAGATTACGCAACAACTCAATTGTGTAGGCTGAACTGCGTACTCATCCAAGTGCGCAAGCTGACGTGGCCTCGTCATCATTATCTGACAGAGAATCAGATCTTCTGACAACTGACAGCACAGAAAATAAGGAAACTGTTCGTTTATCGTGCAGCACAGCGCTCGAGGACAGCTGTACATGCAGCACGGTCCATCCCAGTGTAATCTGAAGCCAGTGCAATTCAGGTGGCGCACTCCTTCAAGACAACTGACAAATGAATACATGGCCTACATGCCATCAATTACTCACCATATGGCAACCGTCTGTACAAGATCAAGCGTATTTCAATCAAACAATGCCACGCATCACATACAGATGGTCCACGATCGAGTAACTGCCTGCGCAGTTCATTGCTTGCGCAATTCAAAGTCTGCGCAATCCATCATGCGCAAGTCAGAATAACTAAAAGTTAGTTATTTCCAGAACTCTGTAAATAGAGTTTCAAGTCTTCATTATCACACACATAGAGAGATCAGAACATATTCAAGTCATCACCCGAGATCAGGAATTCTTGCCAAAGTGCTGCTGCAATCTTCAGAGGCTACCGTCTTCAAAGTTCACATCGTCCAAGGGATAAAGCGATCGTCATTCAGATCGGATTTCTATAGTTGTACTTTCCCAGAATTCTTGTAATCTTCTTACAAAGTTTGTGAAATAAAGATCAACTTTTGTTTTTGTAAACACATAGTGCTGGCCGCATAGTGCCAGTCCGTATAGCTGTATCGTACTGGCCGCATAGCTGGATAGTGCTGGCCGCATAGTGCCAGTTTGCATAGCTGCATAGTACTGGCCATATAGATGCATAGTGCTAGTCCGTATAGTGCTAGTCCGCATAGCTGCATAGTACCTGACCGCATTGTGCTAGTCTGCATCTATGCATAGTGCCTGGCCGTATAGTGCCAGTACGTATAGATACATAGTGCCAGTCCGTATAGATGCATAGTGCCTGGCCGCATAGTGCCTATTTTGGTTGTTTTATGCCCATTTGGCTGATTTGTGGCCAGAGTTTCTTCTAACTCCCAACATGAAAGTTGTAGATCTTTTCTTTGGCTTCAAGAATATGTTACTAGCTATTTTATACAAGTTTCTCTCATTCATGATAATGTAAGGATATGACACGATAGTGGCCTGTTAAGGCGCACACTTACCAAGTAACAAGTAACATGACATGATAGTGGCCCGTTATGACGTACTCTTAACAAGTAAACTTGACATGATAATACATGATAGTGGCCCATCATGGCGCACACTTGATAAGTAAACATGATATGTAATCTTAAATACTGTTGCGACGACTATCTCGACATGCTAGGTACTTTTATCTTGACACCGTGGGTATTTGTGCTTGTATAAGCTACATGTCTCGTCTTGCATCATGTCTAGGACATGAATTCCTAGTTACCACGGTCAGGGATTCATACTGAATCTGATTAGGATAACGACTAGATTGATCAGGTAGTTTATAAAGAGATTTTCCAGCTACAGGCAGTCCCATTATCTGGGCACTTTAATTGGACTTGTATCCTGCCATTGAGTAGGGCACATTTTCAGCATACTGTCATGTGTTACACCCCCAAGTTACCTAATCCAACTCTCTCAACTTGTAACTGGATAACCTGGACTAAGTCTGCAGGGCTTGTGGCTGTTGGAATATCTCAATACATCTTGTTAGTAACTAGGCTTGTGATAACCCTGGTTAGTTAAAGTATCAAGTCGTACTCATTGCTTGGCCGTGATTGATGGATAGAGTCTAGTCTAGTCTTATCTAGATCCAGTACATGGCTATCTCAGGATATGCTTTTTTACGCTTTACTCTTAGCATTAAATGGCCAGAGACTCGGTTCTGTTCAGGCGAATGGTTACAACCCCGGTCCTTGTTTGATTTAAGGATTGTAACCTGGCTTCGAGAATAGTTCATCGTCCTCTCGTCATTTGTTGCCTTATTTAAATTTTATGTCTTCTTGTTAGTATTCTTGTTTATGTTCTGACATGCTGGCTTTAGTTCTTAAGTGAAGCCTCCTTTGCGGCACTTGCTCTTTCTGGCGTCTGACCCAGCTGGTTTTGTATGACCATATTTCAGAGTAGCTTCCGAGGATCTCCCAGCCTTCCTGCCAGATGGTGAATACTAGATGAAACTCTAGCAAGGAGTGGGTTATTTTGCTCTCCCACTCTAATTGTAAAATTATTCTTTTGAGGCGTTTAGCCGAGCAAGTGTTAGCTCGTATTGAATACTTATATTTCTTGTCTGCCTAAGGGCTGTAACATGATTGACAAATCCTAGGGTTGATTATGTATGACTGAAACTCTTGTTAGTCCTCGCATTTTGTACGACTAGCTTCATGATCTTCTATATATGAAATGTATGAGATGCCTTACTATTGAATATCTGATGGTCTAACATCTTGTAACTATTATTACTTGCTTGAGATTGAGACACTAGGCTTGCTCCTGACCATAAGAGACTGATAGCTTATAGATAAACCCTCATACATCTAGTCAGCCATGATCGTATATCGAGGTAGATTACACTTCTATATACGTAGCTGGCTGTGTCTGTCCTCCGCTCTCTAGTATTCTAGTTCTGGGGCATGACAACACTAAATTATCACTTCGTGCCGGCAGGAGGTTGACGATCTCTATAGTTGCCTTAGGTATCGGTACAATACCATCAAGGACTAGCTTGGGAGCAAAGTCTCCAAATTACAGAGAGACAACATTGGTTGTCACCATTTTTTCGTCTTTTCGGAGAGTAATTGCTTTAGGGTTGACCAGCTTTTGGATCTTTCCTTTGAGTACGTAGCACGCCCTGGTTGGATATCCGAAAAACTTGTGATACATGCAATATGTAGGATTGTCAGTCTTACCTATTTCGTCTGGCCGTTTGATCTTTGACAGTTGAAGCTTATTACTTTTGATCAAGCAATCGAAGATACTTATGACGTCGTCGTCATCGAAGGAATACTCTTCCTTGGGTCGTGGTGCTGCCCTCTGTGGAGGTGTTGTTGCCATAGGTGCTGGATGACCTACATTGATGGCTAATGCTGCTTTTCCTTTGCGATTGTTTTGGTGACTACCGCTACTCGTAGCAGGATGCTTATCTTTATCGAGATTCGACATCGGGCTACCTAGTTTCTTAAATTTCTCAGCACTATCTTCAGCTGCTTTGGCACTTATAATAAAGGAACCCCAATCTTGAAATTATGTAGGTCCTATCCACATGCTGAGTATAGGTAACAAGTTTGATTTTCAAATATCTATAGTCAATGCGTCAGGGGTACCCAGAGGCATTTTCAGTGCCTATCGTCGGAAGTGCTCTATAAAACATTCAATTATTTCATTGGGCTTCTGCTTGATTTTGGTGAGGACGAACATAGTCATGTTATGGATCCCTTTATAGAATCGTTCCAGGAATATCTGTTTTAATGTTGAGAAGGATGTTATGCAACCATCCGACAAGCTTCGATACCAGTCATAGGCAATACCCGCTAAGCATCCTACGAACACTCTAGTAAGTAGAGCATCGTTTTGTTGGAGATGATCAATCATCATTTCAAAGTGATTGATATACTGACTTGGCGATGCGTTGCAGTCGAATAACGTTATGGCCGGTGGCTTGTATTTAGGTGGGAACAAGACTTCCTTCTACTCTGTAGGGTAGGGTTATTTGATCCCCAACTTTTGTAATCCCTCGTTTTGCTTAAAAGCTTCAAATTGATTTCGTTGAAGCTTGACTGCTTCGAGAGGGTCTTCCGGTGTTCGAGGAGTAGCAGATTGATTTAAAGGATTAGGAGGTGGAACCGTATGGTAAGTACCACCTCCAGTACCAGAGTGACTTGGAGTGGCCTGTGCTTGAAGGTGTATAACCTCCGGGACGGTGGTATTTAGCTGAAGCTGTACTCCAGGGCTAGTATTGATAGGCACATGACATGCTACATGTTCTTGAGTTGAAACTGGGTTCACAACTGGTGGAACAACATGTTGTGTCATGATTACTGCGTGCATGCTTGTAACCATGTCAACCATATCCTTCATATTAGCTTCCAGGGCAACGATTCTTTGCTCTTGGCTAGCAGAACTTGAAGCATCTTGCTCTTCATTGGTCATGTAGGCAGTCACCTCTCTTGATACGGAGGATGAGCTGGTAGATAGGATAGTCCGATCAGAGTCTTCGCTGTCTGCATCGAAGTCTGGTAAGTCCCCACCACCAGGGTTGAAATCGGAAAGATTTATTTGACCAAAGTAGTCTCGGCTTCTTGATCTTATGTTTTGGTAGACTCCCTCAGAGGAGTCAAGAACTTGATTGCAAAATTATCGGCTCAAAGATCGTGATAAATTATGCCTCGGGCGTCTTCCACCCCCAGCGCTACGAGACGTCATATTGACAGAGGCAAAGAGCAATTCATCTTCGTCTATCATGGTCATATTAGGAGAATGAGAGTGATTTAGAAGGTCAAACACAGACCGTTTTGCTGGCTTGCAATAGCATTTGACTTTTGTCTCATGTGAATGGCAGTGATGTTCATTATCTGAAGTCTTCGGACGTCTTCTACCCCCGGTGTTACGAGACATCGTACTCGTAGAAGCAAACATCAAGTCGTCCTCATTTATCAAAATTAAATTAGGAGAGCGAGAGTAATTCAAACAATCAAACACAGACCATTTTGATGACTGCAGCAACACTTGATTACCACCTCATGATAGTGATGTTCGTTATATGAAGTCACTACAGCACGAGAGGAGTCTTTGATCTTCCGCTTTTGTATGATAAGCTCACGAATATATGTTACATTATAAGTAGGAGAAGAAGATGGCAAACTCGGCCCTATTATATTAGGAATATGATGCCTATTCCTAAACTTTTGTGTTCCCGACGTATACATGGCAGTACTGAGTTCATTGGCATAGGTGAGTAGGTTCTGGTTCTTGAAAGCCATTACTGTGCACGCACTGCTGGTTGGCGTAGACTGCATCAAGATCTTTTGGCGCGCCATATGAATTGGCCGAGAAAGTTTTGTTCTGTACCTATTGAGGTAAGCGCGCATACCAGTGTCAGGGCTGACTTGATTATTAATAGTTCGAGACACCTTTAGTCTTCCCTGTTCATTTTTTGATATACGCAGAGTAGGGAAGTCATGGCACTGGCCTGATTGTCATGGAGTAGACATGATGCCTTGGTGTTCTATGCGCACTGGCACAACGTGTTTGACATGGTGCCTATGGACAGAAGTAAGTGAACTTTAGAGCTCTTTGTTCAGAGTTGTTATAGCATTGATTGGCACAAAGGCGTAATCTAATGAGTTTTCCATCAAGTTAATGACTGGGAAGAGTGGGGAGTGGCCATTGGGCACTTTCCTTTGTCCTGAGCAACACAACAGCGATTGGCACAGTGGTGGACTTCGGAGTCCAGATAGCACGTGCCTTATTCTTGGCAGCAGTAGTGGTGGCCCGCTTGGTACCCCGGCGCCAATCAGTTCTTCATAAGCAATTTGGTCAAACTTGACGACCAAAGTCTTTTGCATCATGCCGACCGATGCAACATCGCATTGAGTTGTCACTTTCTCGTCAGAGGAGAAAGTCGTCCCTACCAGAGTCGCCATTTTGTTTGCAAAAACAAAAGTTTTCTGAAAAAACTTAACTATAAACTAATAAAAGAAGAATAAAAGTACAATTTGAATTTGGAGAAGTACAACTATAGAAATCTGATTAGAAGGCAATCATTTTATTCTTTGGACGATGCGACGTCGGAGAAGAAAAGCTCTTGAATGCGCTGCGAAAGCGATGGAGAAGTGCCGAGAACTCTTGTCAGAAAACTATGATCATTAATGATGCCTTGAAAAGTGATTTTGAACCATATTTATAGAGTTTTGGGATAACTGCCAGGCAGTTACAATGACTGGCGTACAGTACAAAAATAGGCTGATTATGCACTGTTTGGGGTGCTATATTCTGTTTCATCCATTAGCGTGAATGGTTAGCTTAATTGTACATGACGTGTGGCATTCTGTAAGAGAAGTACGCTTGGTCGTGGGCAGTGTCGTGTGTACGTTCTTCGAGATTAGTGGCATGCATGCTACGTCATCTTTAACTGCTTCTAGATGATAGTTGAACGATTGGCGCCAGTTAATGAATGGCACATATTATTGATAGGTGCCAATTGTGAAATACGATGAGCATTGACTCTGTGAGGAGTTGATCTTTTTTGCCAATAATAAATGGCACAGAGTAACTGACAACCATTGTTATGACGGATCTGACACAATCCTCCTCGATTGCCGCGTGTTCGGGATTTGAAAGAATTTTTCTCGACTGTTACGTTGTCAGTCATTATGACTAACGACTAGAGGAAGCTCGTCAGGTGGCAGCCTGCGCTATCTGATGTTCGAGCGCCATTTTATGTTAGGCACTATTTGTTGCTGGGCGCCATTTGATGGATAGGGCTTGGCGCTATCTGTGAATGGCGCTATGCACTATTTTGGATATTTTAAAGCTTCTACAGTCCACATGCGAAAAACTTGTATTCTAAAACACAGTATACGTTCCTTAATTATTGTTTCTATATTGGTTATTGTTTGTCTTCCGTCGAGTCTATTTCATATTGTTATCATGTCATAGGAGTACTCTTCTTACCATATTGTGTCATGTCTATAGTTTATCTTTCTTATTATTGTTTCTTCGTGCTTGTATATTATATTGCGTATTGTATTTTATGGTGATCTCGCTCCAATCTTGACTGGATAACTATTTTTCAGCTTTAGACGACGTGGTTTGTCCCGAGGTTTATGGTGCGTATTTTGGTGACACTGACATTACCAATGTGCCGGTTGCTTCTACTGATACGGAGTAACATATTTCTTCTTTATGCTCTTCCGTATTATTCTTAGCTAGTGTGCTTAGAGGATTTTAGTTCTAGTTGCTTTTGTATTTATTTTTGCGGGTTTATTCCCGAGACTATCTTGAGTTGTAGTGGATTCTTCTTTAAATTATTTATTGAGACTTTAAGTTTAATTTTTTTCATGACTTAGTTGTGGATGATATATGTGAACTGTGTACTTGTTATGGATAGTACTTATCATAGACAACATATTACCATCGATACTGCGGTGTAGGCTGGGCTTGGCCACGAACTCGTATCGAAAAGCGGGTATGGGTCGTGACAGTAGTAGCCCGCCAAGCCCAGGAAACTCCGAATGTCGCTAGCCGAGGTAGGTCATTTCCAATCTACCACCGCTCCAATTTTCTTTGGATCCACCGCGTCGCCTTCAGCAGAGATCACGTGTCCGTGGAACGTCACGCTTCTTATCCAGAACTCGTATTTACTCTATTTTACGTATAATTTGTTTTCATGCAGAGTATGCAGCACCGTCTTTAAGTGCTCTGCGTGTTCTTTCCGATTCTTCGAGTAGATAAGGATATTGTCGATGAACACGACTACAAATTTATCGATTTGGGGTCGAAAGACTCGGTTCATCAAATCCATGAAAGCGGTTGGGGCATACGTCGAACAGAACTATATGACTAGGAATTCATAATAACCGTATCGAGTGCGGAATACAGACTTCGATACGTCATCGAACTTGATCTTCAACTGGTGATAGCCCAAACGAAAATTGATTTTTGAAAATATTGACGTGCCTTGCAGTTGGTCAAATAAGTCATCAATTAGTGGCAGTGTATACTTGTTCCGCACGGTAGCCTTGTTGAGTTCTTGATAGTCGATGCATAGCGTCATCGATCCGTCTTTCTTTTTCATGAACAACATAGGAGTTCCCCATGGAGAGACCTTAGGGCAAATAAACCAACGATCTAACAACTCTTGTAATTGCACCTTTGGGTCTTTAGTTCTGCTGGAGCCATTCGGTAAGGTACTTTTGATATCGACCGTGTATCCGGGAAGCTGTTGATGCTAAATTCTATTTCTCGATCCTGCGGCATCTCGGGCATCTCTTCTGAAAAATGTCGAGAAAATTTGCCACAATATCAGTCTGCACCGTGTTTTCATTATACTTCTTCGTATCTCGGACTGATGTCAAGTATCCCTCATAGCCGAAACATAACATACGCCTTGCCGATATTGCCGATATCATTATTGCCGTCTTTGATATTGTACCGCACGAATATGAGAACTCTGTCTCGCCAGGAAGACAAAACACAACTCTCTTCTCTACGCACCCAATTATTGCATGGCAATCACCCAACCAATCCTTACCCAGGATTATGTCGTACTCTTTGATGTCTAGTACGATGACTTACAGGAATAGATTTTTGCCCCTGGATAGATTTCTGCCCCGATGCAAATGTGCCTGTTCCTATAAATAAAGTTTGCAGGTGTAAACCCCCGCCCCAAATTTTTTGAGTAATTATAATTATTATTATTCATTATTGACCCAATATAATAATTTGGGTTTTTGTAGATAATTTAAACTATTGTGTTTTATATTTAAAGAATTATATATATATATATATATATATATATATATATATATATATATATATATATATGAATAATTGACTTAGTATTAGAAGAGGGGTTATGCAAAATGTGATTTGTTAGAGGGCTTAAGTAGAATTGTGTAATTCAAATTAAACTGCTCAGGCCGACCTTGCTTATTCCCTGCATTCGAAGGAAATCCGGATCCAAAAGGATCGACCCTCCAAACTTCTTGCTAAACCCTATCAAGATTTCAAATCCTATTTTCCTCTTATCATCTACACTAGTATATAGAGGGCGACCCCCTTTTTCCTCAAACCCTAGCTCTGCCACGCCTCCCTGTTCTCCTTCGAGTCGAGGTCAACTTCGGGAATCTGCGGAAAGAGAGTATTTGAACCCTTCACAGGTAATTTTCGTTTCCATACTCTCAATCTTTTGAATCCTAAATCTTCGTAGTACTTTGACAAGTTCGAACAAAGGATCGTAGAGTATCGGAAATAGGTAGGATATTATTTTGAGTATCAGAGTCATGGGAATAGATATAAGGTATTCATTTAAGGTGTAACCTTGGTGTCAATAGGCGTCGATGATACCATAAACATATGAGCATCTGGGAATAGAAGGAAGGGATTGCATGCCGCTGCAAGTATGGATAGCAGTAATTGGGGGGATACCTCTAATGTCGGTTAATAAAGGATTAGAAGGGGTCGGGTTTGCCTATACCAGCCACACACAAATGTATCGATGTATCCGTTAGCACGTGATACGTGTTCACGCCCCATGAATACTTAACCAAGTGTGAAGGCAAGGTGCGCTTCGCCTATCAATATAGGTGTTAAGTTAATAGCTAGATACTTCAACTCTTCTCTATGACAGGATGGTCAGGATAGGCATATCGGAGAAGCCATTGGCATTACCAGTGCTTCCTCTGCTCACGTGTAAGTGTCCTGAGCTAAACTAAAAGATTCGAGTTCGTTAAGATAACCCCATTACTCGATACAGATACCTATCTTGGGTATAGCTTTGGTATGTGTTTGGCTATGGAGTAAGAGACGAGTGTCCAAAATAACTAAAGAATTATTATAACTGGTTGTCAACTTGGCACTCTCAGTTCTGGTACGAAATTCCTAGCAATAGCTATGAGCAAGATGGAGGTCTGCCATAAAACCTAGGATTCGGTCATGCGGTGAAATTCATGCAACCAAGAAGCACCTTTAAGCTCCCCTAGACTATAGGATAGTCCAGACGAAAGAGTTCCAGGTATGATTCCTTATAGGGAACTGCATTCATGTCTATGATCAGGCCGACAACAGGTAATTAATGTTTGTCGAATCCTTCGTGGATCTTTCTTGTGTTTTATAGCTGACCCTATATGATGAGATAATTCCTGGATGGTGATGATGATGATGAACTGTATTAATGTCTACGATAGATTAAGCCAAATGGTGATAGGAATGGCATTCCTTTTTTTACAGTCTCATAATTGGGATAGAATAGAATTTCCTTTTTTTACTGTATTTTAACTAAAAAGTCCTCAATGGAGTATATCATTCCTACATAAAGCAATGGATGGCAAAGATAATATTCTATATTTCCCAACTATCATTTTATTTACATATATAATTTTGCACGCTCAAAAGCAACCCATAGACCCATGTGTCGAACCATCTATTCATACTCGAGTCAAAATATCTAACACAATATGAAATATAACTGTACAAGATATACTCTCCGAATGAAGAAACAATAAGATAGGTACAATCTCAATCACAATCTAAGGTAGAAGATACGATAAGATAGATATATATGATAATCTCAAAGGAAGTACAAACAGAAAGGGAAATAAGTCTAAGTGTCTATACGACACAATAACAACAACAAAACATAATACATATCAAGTCTCAAATGACAACAACAAAGTAAGATAAAGACTAACTAAACTAGTCTAGGCAGTAGGGGTGATATCATCAGCTAGAGCTGGGTCCTCTTGAGAGTCCAGCTCGCAAGTTTCGTCTAGGGCTGCTCCATAGTAAGTGGTACAAAAAGCCTCATCCTCATCCTCTGTAAGATATCAACAGATCCAATCAGGACAGGAACGAGTACAATACATCTCATGCAGTTCATATCATGTCAGAAAATATAAAACATACAATAGAGTAAGATACATGAATAACTGAAAGAATGTACATGAAGTAAAAGAGATAACTGTAATGGAAATATCTACTATAAGTAAATAACTATCAATGACTAGTGATTCAGAGTATAAGATAGACATATGAACAATTGGAAATGATTCATGGCTATACTACAGAGTTCATTCATGACTACACTACTTTAGAATTATTCGCATGACTATTTCTACTCCTCCATCCCCAATCAATACACAAGGATCGAGACAAGTTATGTTAAGATTCATGATTTTACTGCCTCATAAATGAGAGCACGTAAAATTGATTCATAAGGGCTCTGTGAACATGAGAGTACATGAATCACAAGAGTATACATGAATAGTAAAAGCATAGAGATATATGATGTAAGTGAAACACACATGACATGAAGTATCCGATGCTCCCGAGGGGGATAACATCTCATGAAAAGATCCATATAGTACCAATCCGTGTTACCAACGTGATACTATTAAGTAAAGTAATCTAGAACAAGAATATAAGTTCTAGCAAGTATAAAATGGTCAGAGAATGTACTCGCCTGATATCCTAACTATCTGGTAAGTATAGATGTCCAGAAAGAGTAGATGAGTTCTATTTAGAGCAACACATGTCACAACATGTCCAGAATGGTAATATTGAACTTTATAATGCATTCTACATGATGTCTAGGTCATTCTATACTAAAGTCAACTCTTGGTCAACTCTAGTCAACAATACTAGTCAAACTAGGTCAATCTAGTTAGGGTTTGGTCAACCATGGTTAAACTAGTCTAGGATAGACATTTCTAGGTCTTTCTAGGCAAAGGTCAACACTTGGTCAACTCTAGGTTATCTAGTCTAGGTTTAGTCAACTAGGCCTAGCCAAAACCAAAGCCTATGCATACCAAGTTTACCAAAGTCGCATATACATATCACTAGCACTTATATTCTACATATTACACTCAACCCAATCTCTAAACTACCATATATATGTACACATCCAAACTATATAATCATAGGCTAGTACAAAACCTATATATACAATACATATATATACATACATGCATACATACTTGCAATTATGTATACATACATTAGAGAGAAATAGATGTGTGAGTATAGAAATGTGAAGTGTGTGTGTGAGAGCATGGTAAGTTGAGTGTCACATGGCAGTTGCGGGTGTGTGTGGCAATGTGTGTGCTCATGTGAATGTGTGTACATGCTCAGTTTTTAGGACAGCAAGTAGAGGACTAATGTTAACATGGCAATTTGATTTAAACATTCTCAGGTTTTAAGGTTGGGATCCCAATCTCAGGTTTGTGTACATGGCAGGGGTTTAATATAGGTTCAATTTGTATATGATAGTTTGTGGGTGTATATAAGAGTGTTTGAAAAGCCAAACTTGAATCAAAACTATATCACCATTGAACCTAGTTGCACAAACATGTATCCCAGATATGTATATATGTGTTAACATTATAAATTAGCATTAATATCAATTAATTTATATTTAGAACTCAGAAAAAAACTCTGAATAGAACACAGTATCAGAACAATTAGTAAACCCTAAATCACATCTCAAAATCCAATTAAATCATAAATTAGCAAGTGGTATAATGTCGTGCACATGTGAGGGTGTCACCTGGGTCGTATCGTGTCCATAAAATAGGACACGAGGTGTTCAATCACACGAGAACACCCACAAACACGCCTGCACAACACAGGCTCGTGCGGCGAGTCCACGAGCTCGTAGACACGACACACGACACCTCATGCTCGTGTCCACGTGTTCGCCAGGTATAGGGCTACGTGCACACATGTCTGTGTCGTGTCCAAGTGAGTCATGTCGAATGAACGAGACACGTATCAGATGTGAAATCGTGTTCGTGCAGTGTAGGCAAAAATCGGTGCGATCGAGATTTCTCTCGATCCACTCGATGGATTCGTCTCATACTTCGTGTGCAAGGTGTCAGTGATTGCCTCTTCGTGTCTAAGAAATCTCAACTCAAGACGTGTCGTGTCCAGTGCATACGATACATCGAGTAGCAGGGGATCACAGTGTACCTTGCGCTGTGTCCAAACAACAAGTTTGTGTCCAATTTGGACACGAACTGTACACTAAATTTAACTCAGTCATATACAAAATCAAAGAGCACCTATAGATCTAAAAATATGTTAAAATAGTATTTGAAATTATGCAAATAAATCCCTTTGGGACATTTCATCAAACACTCAAACCTATATACTGACACGTATCCGATACGCATAATAAATGGACACGAGATCCTACCAAACTCATTCTACAGCTAGGGGACACCTGGATGGATGCATCTATGAAAAGAAATCAAGAATTAGAGGTGATTTGAAGGGATTACCTATTGAGAGTCAATCTCAATAAAAAAAAGGCTCCCAAATGAGAAGTTCCCTTCCTCAAGCAATGTCCAAATGAGCTCCACTCCTTGCAAGCAAGCCTCCACTAGCCTCCACTTCTGAAATGAATCCCAATGCAAGAGAGTAGCCTTAATTTGGAATCAATTTGGATAAAAGGAGAGGAATTTAGGAAAGAACAAGTTAGGGTTCTTTGTAGATATTCAAAAAGAGGCAAAGGGCTACTAAATTATACTTTATAAGAGGGGGGGGGGGGGTATTCCTAGGTCGGCCACAATAGGAATTAGGGTTAGGTTTGGTTGTAGATGTGTGGCTAAGGCTTCTCCACATGATTTCAAGACCTCTCATTGGTTCAATTTAGTCCTAAGGCTTTCTTTCTACAAATATCTTAAGGAGAAAATATCCTACTTAAAAATATCTAGATATTGCTAATCTCGTCACTTAGTAGGATATCCTAATCAAGATTCTAAGCTCATGACTAACCTAGATTATGTTTTCCATAAATAAATTCACTTTATTTATTTTGATTCTGGGAAAATACAACTTTAGGAATCCGATCTAGAAGACGATCGCTTTATCCCTTGGACGATGCGAAGAAGAAAAGCTCTCAAAAATTCGACAGCAATTTAGATATTCTATATCTCTGTACAATGAATAAGAAGAGAACTCTATTTATAGAGTCAAAAATAACTAAAAAGATAACTGTTTTCATAACCTATGCATAGTTGTTAATCACGCAGGACTCAATCATACGCAAGGTTGATGAGCAGTTACTGGACGTGGCCCATAACTGTTGGACACGTGGCAATCATGCATGCGTCGTGTGCAAGTTACTGGGGCACACATACGAGAGATCCGTGGCATGGCTGCCACGTACTCCAATCTGATAATTTGAGATGAAATCCACGCCAACTGGTTGAGGATGAAATCCACGCAGACTTGGGGCAGAAGGCTTCAGAATACACGCCAACTTGAGGCAGAAAGCTTCAGAATACACGCCAACTTGAGACAGAAAGCTCAAAATTCACGCAAACTTGAGGAAGGAACATAGAAGTTCAAAATACACGCAGACTTGAGTCAGAACGGCCAGCTGTCTTGATTCGACGTGCCTCGACTGGCACAAAATCTCTGACATTGATTGCCTTTGTCAGTCACATTAAATGACAATAAGGTCTTTTTGGTACGCCAACTTGATGAAGACTGAATCTTGTTGAGGAAGATTTCGAAAGTCACGCAATAGTCGGCTGAGATCTCTCGAGTCCCGCACATACGTGGCATACGAGGAGACATTCTTTGACTGTCGTGCTGTCAGTCATAATGACACCCTGACAAATAATGAGCTGTCTCTGTGTACCATTTAAACTCTGCGTATATTTGAGGAAATAGTCTGATAGAACTCATCGTGTATTTTAGACTGTTCTGATAGGCTGTATTAACTCAGCGTGACTTCATTTTTGAGGCCTACAAAACCTCCTTCAAATTTTTCGAAAAATGATAAATTATTTCGAAATACTTTGAAATCGAGATGATAAAATGAATTTAGTCACGCTGAGATGATTCAGGGAAAGATTTCTTCTGAAATGATTGGGATGTTGGGATTCTGTGCGGTTTAGGATCCCGTGCAAAACTCCTATATCGAAGCAAATGATGACTTTGCCATTTGAAATTCTTCGTGAGCCTATAAAAAGGCCATAAATCACTTCCTTCTTTCTTTACTTGCTTTAGAGAGAGAAAATCCCACACAGAAGAGAAACTTCGTCTTCTCCGACTTCTCCTTCTCCTTCTCAGCAATGGTTCCTAAGATCGACACTCAGGCTAAGGGCAAGGCCCCTGCGACGTCTTCGCGTGCCACCACCGACAGACTTCCTCGCCACGAAGCTACTCATCCCCCTATGCAACGTAAGTGACAGATGGGGATGCGAACTGATGAAGACGAATTGATGAAGATGAACTCCATATAGAAATCTTAGGATTCTTAAAACAATCAATAATAAACTTTCGAAATATATCCCCCCTTCTTAGGGCAAAGGATATTAATAAAGTATGCCCCCTCTTTAGGGTTGGCTATACTTCACATCTTCGTGTTTACGAAGCTCTGTGTTTCACGCAAATGAGCATGGCTCTCATGACTCTGCGTGATTTTTCATATGTTGGCAGAAATGTCAATGTTGAATTATTCACGCAGACTTCTGAGAGTCATCCTCTGGATAGATTAGTCTTGATCTGTCAGCGTATTTTTTGTCATTTTCACTTCAATGTGATTCTGGCAATGATGCGTGACTTTTCATTCTAATCTGTCTAGACTTTGCGTGAATTAATCACATGCGTGAATAAACCACTCAGCGTGTCTTTTTGATCTTTGCGTAATTCTGGCAGCGTATCTGTCTGAAGTCTGCGTGACTTATGAAATTTTCTTTGAACACTGCTAAGCACGCATAAGGCATATAAACATAGATTTTTCTGAAGTCTGCGTGACAAAACATATCTGATTTTTTTTTCTTTTCTGTAGTGGACATCCGAAGTGAAGAAGCTGATTATGAAGGACATTTGAGCTTCTCTTTCAAACATGATTTATCTCATGTACAGTTTCCTCAGTTTGACACTCCGGAAGCCAGACTATCTTTGTTGAAAAATCAAGATCATACCACTCTACTCTGTCTGATGAACGGTGAACCATTTTAGAGTCTTGACCGGGTGATCCATAAGAAACCAGCTTTTCTGTTTGGAGATGCCATAGCACATAAGTCACAACCAAAAGGCATTAGGGAGAAGGTCTGCTTCTATTTTGAAGGTGATACAAGGAAGCCCATGTACTGGCCGAAGGTATCTAGGGGTTTGTCTATCATGCGATTCATGCACGCCAGTTACCCCAGAAAGATGACATGGCACTTAACAGAAAATCAGCAAGCTAAGGCGAGCGGAATCATTTACAAGAAAGACGGATTCTACAGTGCTCCGAAGAATCACGTATCCTTGTTTCGAGGTTTGAAGCCGGGATGTGTGCCACCCGAAAACTCGTCTATATTGAAGCCATTCAGGATGCCTGTTTTCATAAATGAATTCATGGCAAATAAGAAGGCATTCTATCCTACTGATTCGACGCCGAGGATGATAGGCTTAATGAATCAGGAGAATATGAGGTGGAGGACTCTGGTCCATTGGGTTCTGGAGAAGTTTAAGAATGAGCTGAAGCAGATAAATCTCTATGACGCGATCATCAATTCCTCCTACGGCTTCAAACCTAACCCATTTCTATTCCTGGCCTTGGTTGAATGATATAACCACCGGACAGGAACATTTATGACTCCCAAAGGGGAGATGGGTTTTGTCCTTCATGAGATGGAATACATCTCTCATCTGCCTTCAGGCACACTGCCATATGAAGAATATGTGCCTACAACCGAGGAGCTAAATTTTCTGTCGGAGAAGAAACCGGAGATGGTGCATCTGTTTGAAGAGATGATGTGCCATTTCGGCACATGCACTCTGTATTATAAAAGTGCTAAAGAGGAAGCCGGCTGCCACATCCAGAAGTGGATGTCTTATCTTTTCATGAATCGTGAGAAAGATGAGAAGAAGATAAATGAGAAGAGAAGGTATCAAATTAACTCCTTCAAGCCCCTCTCTGAGAGTGAAATCACCAATCTACTAGAGAAGTATGACTGTAAAGATTTCACAATCAATGAAGACTGGTATGAGTTTAAAGGCGGAACCACCTTCAGATCATATGTGAGACAGAGTGGAAAACCTTTGTCAAAGAACGGTCATTTAGCCGGATTCCTCTCTCTCTGGCTAAGAAGATTTGTTGTTCCTGGCTCCAGCTCTCTGGATAGAATACATAGAGGCGTTGTTTTTGCAGCAGTGTGCCTTATGTACGGCTATAAGACAGACTTATTAGCAGCGATGACTTGCAGGCTGAACGCAGGTCTTCGAAATTTTGTAACCAATATGCTGTCTAATCAAAGGAAGATGACCGATGAATTCCCAAGAATCGAGATGCCCTATACTTATTTGTATGGTTGGCTTCTTCTCCATCACGACGGTCTGATACCTCCGAGAGCAGGAGGGAGCGGCAGCCTCTTTTTAGAGAAGTACGCCGAAGAAACTTTCTGGAAGGTTCACACTCTTCCAGAATGCAGAAATGTTTTGAACCGATCATCACATTGGTCGATTCAATGTGCTCCTCCGCCACTGGGTTATGAGAGCATGCCTCTGAACATGATAGACGGAGAAAAAGGGCACAGGCTAGATGACGTAGCTTTTCAATGGCTGCAGCAGATTCGGCCATCTCACCTGGTATATCATCATAAAGAAATGACGTACTTAGAACCATATCTACCGAGCCGATTTGCTCGGCAATTCGGATATGACCAACTTTATGTTGGGAATGCCACCACCTGCCTTTCTGCTCGTGGAGGACTAATTGATGGAGCTCGGGCATGGAGATACTTCGCGGCTAGAGATACAAAAGTTGAATTCTCTATGCCGAATCCTCTATCTAGGGCGGGGACAAAAATGCTCTATACATACGCCCGCTTCTATGTTTCATCGAGCACTTTCATGCCGAGTTTTCATTTGAAGACTTTTGTTGCAGAAGATGACCCAGCTCCATCAAAGAGGTCGAAGAAGAAGATTGTTATTCAACGATTTACTCCGGAACCTGAAGATGAGACTGCGGAAGTTGAACCCTTATATGAATTATCTCTGGAGCAAAACTTTCCTGATGAAGTTCTTCCTCCAATATTCGTGTCCATCTCTAAGAGGAAACGAAGTGATAAATCTGAGACAGTCTCTAAAAAGAGTACTATGTCTCAGACTTCTAAGAAGAAAGGAGTTTCAATAACTGCCACCTCATCTCTAGGTGGCATCCCAGTTGATGAAGACAATGCTGCCGACAAAGATGAAGATACAGATGAAGACGATGCTCCTTTGATAAAAAAGAGATCGAGAGGCAGATACGTCAAGAAGACTGTCGGAAAGATGAAGGGTAATGTACTCCTGGAAACTATTATGAGTGGAGGGATCTTGTCAGAGATCGATGAAGCGGTTTCCACGGAGAGAATAGAATCTGATCATGTTCATCTTCCGGCAACTTCAGCTGAACCGACTGAGGTAGAGTCGACTGTCCCGACGACAAATAGAGTAGCTGCTGAACCTTCAGAGATGAGGATTATCCCTTTTGAGCACGGGAAAGAGGGTGTCATCCAGGCATTAGATGATCAAATTGAATATCCAGAAGAAGAACCAGCTCCCGGGGCAGAAGTTAGGGAACAACCGGAAGTGCCAACGTCTGAACTATCAGCTGCTGATGAGTTATTGAAGAATGTTTGTAAAGACATCATTCTTCAAACTAACATTCCAGAAGAGACTGAACCTGCAGTCAATACCGAGTCCATGGAAATTGAAACTCAAGAACCTGAGCTCGCTATTGTTACTGTTCCTGAAATTCATCCATCTCAAGAAATAGATATTGATGTGAATATCATGGATTCTGGATCAGAGACCCATCATGAAACTGGGGATCCAAGAGAGTCTGAAGAAGAACACTGTGAGGAAGAAGAAGAGGCTGAAGAGGAAGAGGATTGGCATCCTGAGACTTCCACTCATTATAATGAAGATAAAATCAGAGGAAATAGAATGGAGCTCAGTTCTGAACCTGCTCAATCTCCTGATAATGCTCCAGCACTCAGTAATTCTGGAGCTGGTAGTAGTCACATAAAGCAGGTGTCAGACACCATTATGGATCGACTGCGAGAGGATGCGAGACTTCCTCAACATATAGAATATGAACCTCAGCCTGGTAGAATTTTATTTCAAATTCTGTTTCTACTGTTTCTTTTTCTTTATATGCTGATTATTTTTCCTTTGACTAGTAGGAACTGCTGCAGCAATGAGCTCGACTCATGCTCCACTTATCCAGACTGATGTTGATGAAGGGAGCTCGCATTTGCCAACTTCTTCAGCGGCACGTACTTCAAATCCCAGGACAGAGAACGTACAAGCTTCTTCTTCAATAATAACAGCAACTCCTAGGTTTGAGACGGGATTGGCAAGGACTCTGGGGATGTATTCAGATATCATCTATTCATATTTGGATACGTACTCCAGGTATTTCTTGAAAGACGAAACTATGCCCTTCTCTGAGCTCCGAACGATGGTCAATTTCTCGCTCCTAGCACTGCGACATGCTGGCTGTGAAACTCAATGTATCTTCTTTGAACATCTCCTAGATGAATTGGAGACAACTATCCGAAGATACTGGGAGATCAAGAAGGAAGATGTTAAATCTCTGACTGTGGCTAAAATTGCTCAAATGGAACATGAAGCCCAAGCTCAGAAAGCTGCTTTAGAAGAATTTCTTGCTTCTTCATCTGAGAAGTTAGTAGAAAAGGGTGAAGAAATATTAGCTACTCGTCAGAGAGTAGAACTTCTGGAGAAGGATGAAATATCAAAAGCTGAAGAGCTCAAGAAGTTGAAAGAAGAGCTGGCTCGTCTTCAGGAGCGAATTGCCTTCATGGAAAAGGAGCAGGCTGAGGTCGTCACTGCTCGTATATCTGAAGCTGCACGCTATCAAGCTCTTCAACAAGAGCGAGAGCAGATACAGGCAGAGCAAATTGAAGAAGTTAATCGTCGCCAATCTGCTATTATCACTTTTGATGAACAAATTGTCACAGTCGAAGCAGCAGAAAGAGTTCGCAAAGCTCATGATGAGAAAATGAGTACTGTACTTAATCGTATTAAGGAGCTAATAACTCCTAATAAATAGATCTTTTACATTTTTACTTGTAATCAATATTTTGATTTTGAATGAAGACAAATGAGAACTTTTAATCTGATTTTTGACTTTGTTGTTTTGATAATGATGTATTCATAGAAAATATGTTCAGAGGTAAATAATACATGACACATTTCAATAGAATAGAATATACAAATGAACTTTGTAATTCTATCAGATGATATTAAACCAGAGATAATTTTAGTTTAATACTGATTAGAAAAAAATAGAATTCAGACATAAAAATATATTTGAACTCAATTTTTCATGATCTTTGGACTCGAGAATCAAAAGACTAGATATCATTTTCATAAATATGATACTGAGATAGAAAATTCAGAGGTAATATGGACGTGATTTTCTAGATATCAAATTTGCTAAGAAAATGATACAAAATAGAATATCTATTTCCACTGGGGATAAAAGATATCAAAACGATTCTTGTAAAGAACAATGACTTTTGGTATTTTTACTAGCTGAGAAATGATAAGAAAACAATCTTGACAGATAAAAATATTACACATAATATTTCTTCAAGAATTTGCCATTAATGGGCATCATAGTGACTTTACCATCCATAGTGGTAAGCTGATATGCCCCATTAGAAAAGACTTTATTCACAATGAATGGACCTTCCCATTTTGCATCGAACTTGTCTTTACTCATGTGCGTCATAGTCATCGGACGTATGACTGTAAGAACAAGTTCTCCTTTTTGATATGCTCGAACTCTAACTTTCTTGTTAAAAGCTCTTGAGATTCTAGCTTGATAGAATTCGATATTCTATTGAGCATATAACCGTTTTTCATCCAGAGCTTCTAATTCCTGAAGTCGAAGACGATCATTATTCTCGGTGGTAAGTTCATTAGCGATTGCTATCCTTAAAGAAGGAATTTGAATCTCTAATGGGAGAACAGCTTCGCATCCATACACCAAAGAGAAAGGTGTACATTTGGTGGCATTACGAACTGTAGTACGGTAAGCCCATAAACATTCACCGAGTTTATCACTCCAATTACGTTTGTTAGCAGAAACAAACTTCTTTAAGAGTTTGATGATGGTCTTGTTGAAAGCTTCTGCTAATCCGTTAGCTGCCGAATTATATGCGGTAGAAGCCAAATTGTTGATCCGATGATCGTCACAGAATCGAGTAAATTTCTGGCTGACGAATTATGGTCCATTATCATAAATAATGCGTCGAGGAACACCAAATCTGTAGATGACATGATGCTTGATAAAGTTGATGACATTAGAAGTCTTGACTTCAGATAAAGGAATAGCTTCGGCCCATTTGGAGAAATAATCGGTTATTGTGAGAATAAATCGATGACCTTTTGATGACGGTGGATTGATCGGGCCAATAATGTCCATGCCCCAAGCTTCGAAGGGCCATGATGCTGCCGTTGGGTGTAGAAATTCTGAAGGTTGATGGATAAAATCCGTATGGATTTGACAAGCTTTACACTTTCTTGCATATTCGATGGCATCTGATACCATAGTGGGCCAATAATAACCCATGCGTCGAATACGATCTTGAAGTTTTGGTCCAGGCTGATGTGCTCCACAAATTCCATCATGTGCTTCGCGGATAATTTGTTGGGCTTCACTACCGGCAACACATCGAAGAAGTAAACCATCATAAGCTCGACGATATAAGGTTTTTGTAGTATGATTATAATAGAATCTGAGTGATCGTCGTCTGATAGATGCTGCCTCACTCGGATTATCTGGAAGAATATCATACAATATGAAATCTAAGAAAGGAAGTCTCCAATCTTTATCCGTATTCTGAGTCTCAGCTGAATTACTGAAGATGAATTCCATACTAGAATCAGATGAAGATGATAATGATTTACGACTTAATCCAAATCCTCTTGTTGTATTGACATCATGAGATGTTGATTCTTCAATATCAACTGGAAGTCCTAGAGTTAGATTGTTTTCGAGATGAAATAAATCTCGATTGCAAACAACAATCATTTGTTGACGTCTAATCGGAATAGCTAACACCGCCGTAAGATTAGCAAGAGCATCAGCTTCTGTGTTACATGCTCGCCTAACATGCTCGATGAAGAATCCTTTAAATGAAAAAGCCATAGATATGGATGATCTATGATAAGGAACCAGATCTTGATGGCGAACTTCATAAGTACCCCTTATCTGATTGACAATGAGTTTAGAATCTCCATACACTTCCAAATGTTGAATATTCAGATGTTTAGCGAGTTGAAGACCAATAAGCAGTGCATTATACTCAGCTACGTTGTTTGAACATGGTTGATCGAGAGAATAAGCTCTTTGGATAGCAAGACCTTCTGGAGACACAAGAACGATTCCAACCCCAACGACAATATCACCATTAGGACCTATTCTTGAAGCTCCATCAAAGAATAGACGCCAAGTAGGATCTTCTTCAGCAATTTGGTTCGAGTCTAGGACTTAATCTGGGATTTCATCATAGAGTTTTGAATTTTCTGGAATTGAATGAGCAGCCAGAAAATCAGCTAAAGCTTGTCCTTTGACCGATTTCTGAGGGATATAGTGCATATCATACTGAGCAAGTAAAATTCCCCAATTAGCCAATCGAGAATTTAAAACACTTGGTTTCTTCATCATAACTCGTATAGGATTGATCCGGGAGATGACATGAATGGTCTGGCCAATGATATAATGTCGCGTCTTTTGGACAACGAACATAAGGGCTAGACATTCTTTTTCGATTGGTGAATATCGAGGTTCAGCTCCGATCATGGTACGACTGAGATAGTAAATGGCTTGTTCATGACCATTTTTATTCTTTTTAGCGAGCAGTGCATCTAATGAATGACTCGTTGCTCGGGTATATATAAGGAACGGTATTCCTGAGATAGGAGGTACCAATACTGGGGGGTTCATCAGATACTGTTTTATGTCATCGAATGCTTTCTGACATTCGTCAGTCCAGACGAAAGAAACACCTTTCTTCAAAAGTTTATTGAATGGTCTGCAGCGTCCTGAAAGATTAGAGATGAATCTCCTGATATAAGCGATCCTTCCTTGAAATCCTCGTAGCTCTTTTAAGGTGCGTGGAGGACGCATCTCTTGGATGGCTTTGATCTTCTCAGGATCTACGTGTATACCTTTTGAGGTAATGACGAAGCCGAGAAATTTGCCACTAGAGACGCCTAAGAAGGACTTAGTAGGGTTCATCCTTAATTGATGCCGACGCATTAGATCAAATATAGTTTTCAAATCTTGGATGTGATCCTCTTTTTGTCGACTTTTGACTGCAATATCATCAATGTAACATTCGACTATTTTCCGCAAATGTTCACGAAATATAGTGCTCATAGCTCGTTGATAAGTTGCTCCTGCATTCTTGAGACCGAATGGTATTACTGTATAACAGTATGTACCGATCGGTGTTCTGAAGGAAGTGTGTTTCTCGTCATCTGGAAATATTTTAATTTGATTGTATCCAGAATACCCGTCCATGAACGACATTCGTTCAAAACCACAGGTGTTATCGATCATAACATCAGTAATTGGTAGGGGAACTCATCTTTAGGACATGCCGTATTGAGATCACGATAGTCGATGCATACTCTGATCATGCCAGTCTTTTTAAGGACAGGAACTATATTAGCCATCCAATCAGGGTGTTGTTCCTCTCTAATAAACCTAGAAGCCATGAGTTTATTAACTTCGGCTTCAATTGCATCCATGATGTCTGGACGAAATCGTCGCTGTTGTTGCTTGACCGGTTTAGCATTTGGCATGATATTGAGTTTGTGAGTTGCTATTTGTGGTTCAAGTCCTGGCATATCTTCATAGCTCCAAGCGAAGACATCGATGTATTCGCGAATAAGTTTGATCATGTCTTGCTTATCAGTTTCTAAAAGACTTTCACTAATGAATATTGGTTTGGGGGATCCCTCTTCACCAACATCTATTTGAACGAGTTTATCTTCAGTTGGAGGTTCTCTTTGCTCGAATCTAAACTCCCATTGATTATCTAGCCTTTGGGCCCATTGTTCTGATTCGGATGAGATTTCAAATTCGTCTTCATCATCTTCTTCAGGACCATCAACGGAAACCATGTTGGAAGACAAAATGTTACGGTGGAAGTCACCAATACTTGTATCAGAATCCCAAGAAGAAGTACTAGAAGAATCAGATCTTTTACCTTCGTCAGATTCGGGATCTTCATGGATGATATTGATAAAGGGAGTAGGAGCAATATAACCAATCCGCATTTCGTCCTTCCATATTTTAAAGGAGGAATCCGAACAGGCATTCTTCTTCCTCTCCCATTACTGAGGCCAGTTCTGAAGTCATAGCCCATATTTTTGATAATCTCTTTAGATTGCTGGCTGTAACGACGCAACTGTAATCTTCCAGAATCATCATTTCTATCATCATCTTCAAGATTGATAGGGTTTTTTGGTCCTTTGTAAAAGAATATTGGAATGTCTCCTGGTTTTCTGCTAGGTACTAGAAAGCATGAACCTTGTACTGATTCTAAGGATACTTCTGTATGAAAAGTCTGTACAACTCCTATGGTTATTGTGCTCAAGTCATCTAATAAATGCAAGTAATTATGAACATGATTACACACATCAATATACTGCAAAGATGGAGACTTTTCATTAATTTCAAAAGTAGTAGTATTTACATCAGAAGGAGGTTGAACCTTAGAAATCTTAGCCAAATCAATGACTAAAGGGAAAGAAGAAGAAATAGAAGGAGTTTTGTTTCGATTAAGATCGATCACAAATGGCTCAGAAGAGGTGAGCTCCCTTGAAGCTTGGGATGGAAAAGTAGTTCGCCCACCAACAGGGATTACCAGAGTGTCCTGTTTTGTAAGTGAAGATGCAGGAAATGTAGTACGCCCACTGACAGGAATGATCAGTGTGTCTTGGGTAGATGATTGAGGTAATGGAGAGATACGTCCGCTCACTGGAATAATGAAGGGGCCTTCTCCAGAGGGTTTATGAGACTGTTGCTGAGTAGTTCGACCTTTAACAGGAATTATCAAGGTCTCACTTTGCGGGTCTTCTTTTTCCATGGCTTGTACTATTTTTGTATATTCCTCTTTGTACATCCGGGAATCACCGAAATAAGCTTCAACCCCACGGAAAGGATTTATATCAGCAACTTCCTTTCGTACTTTTCCATCACTGTCAATGTATTTGAAGCACTGATGAAGAGTAGAAGGCACCACATTATTTTCATGAAGGAAGGGTCTTCCCAAGAGAAGATTATAAGATCCCACGATCTCGATCACATAGAAAGTGACTTTAGATCTGAAATTGCCTATTTGAAGTTTCAGATGAATCTTTCCCAACGGCTCGCTTCGGCTTTGATTGAACCCCAATATAGTAGTAACCGTCTTGGAAAGTTTGTGAAGAGGAATTTTTAATTCATCTAGCAGACTCCTTGGCATTATACTTAAAGCAGACCCTGGATCATGTCGATTATCCTCCAATAACATGTCATCTTGTGTAAAGGTGATATTCGGGATGATCTCCAATACACTATTGCAATGTAAGCAAGTAACAGGTTCTTCATCTGGTTTCTTTAATTGTGCGAGACAAGAATCAGCCTGAAGAAGTGCCTCACTTAATGTCTCCCGAGTCTCTTTAGAAAGACGTAGAAGTTCGAAGAGGGACATTCTAGCTGGAGTATTAGCGAGTTGAGCTAAAATGTCAAAGTTATAAGGCCTCTGAAGTCCAAGGGGAGGGGACTTCTTGATTGGTTTGTCGAAGCGAACTTGTTGTTTGTCTTTCTCAAGTGTTGTGGGCTTGGAAGGAATAGGTACAACCGGTGTAGTTGAAGGAACAGGTACATTGGATGATTCTTCCTCCCGAGGAACATCAGAAATATCTTTGTCAACTGGAGAGATATCAGGAGTATCTTCAGGACTATCAGGAGTATCTTCAGGACTCTTGGAATAATCCTTTAGATAATGTTTCCCTGTTCTAGTAGCACCAGTAAGTGCTTCTTCCTTATCTTTCGGTTCTGTGTCGGAAGTAGATCCGAAAGAAGTCATATGACATGACTTAGTTTTTTCAGCCTTCTTAGATTTTAGGGAAGTAGTCTTTTGAAGGGGAGGAGATTCAAAATCTGCCACTAGATCGGGATGAATCCATATGATTTCTCCTGTTTCAATAGTGATCGGTACTAATCCTTCAGACTGTGGAGGGGGAATATTCACAATTTCAAGAGTTGCCTTGGGAATAGGAACAATCCCGCTTTCAAGGAGTTGAGGAGAAAAATCTCCGAATTGCATAGAGACAACGTTGGAGGTGACGGTCTTTTCTTTCGGGGTGAGAGTGACAGCTCCAAATTTGATCATTTCCTGGATTTTTCCTTTCAGTACAAAACATGTACGAACTGTATGACCCAACATTCTATGGTACGGACAGTATTTAGGATGATCTGTCTTACCAGCTTCATCGGGTTTCTTGATTTCAGGTAATTATATTTTATTACCTTTAAGTAGACATTCAAAGATACCAAGGACGTCATCGTCGTCAAAAGAGTATTCTTCTTTGGGGCGAGGTGCTCTTGGTTGTTGATTTGTTGGAGCTGGGGTAGCTTGGGCAGATATTACTTCTTGATTTTTGCTCTGGAGATTGACTTCGAGAGTCTCTTTTCCTTTACGATTGTTAGGTCACGTACTATTGCTAGTATTTTGACCTGATTCATTGGGATTCATGTGTACCCCCAGACCTTTGAAAGTCTCGGCACTGACTTCGGCAGCTTTGGCACTGACGATGAAGGAAGGCCAATCTTGGAATTTGAGTGGATCCTGTCCACATGCTGATGATTGGTAAGAGATTTGATTTGCAAGTGTCGATAGTGACAGCATCAGGAGTTCCAAGAGGCATCTTTAAAGCTTCTCTTCTAAATCTTTTAATGAAGCTTTCAGTGCTCTCATTATTTCTCTGTTTGATTCTTATAAGAGCAGACATAGTCATGTCATTGAGCCCTTCATAGAACCGTTCAAGAAACATTTGTTTGAAGCCGACAAATGAGGTAATACACCCATCAGGGAGACTTCTATACCACTCATAAGCCATTCCTTTGAGACATCCGACAAACACCCGAGTAAGGAGGGCGTCGCTTGGTTGTAGCTGGTCAGTCATCACTTCAAAATGATTGATAAACTGACTCGAAGAAGTGGTTCCATCAAAGAATGAGATAGTAGGAGGCTTGTATTTATGAGGATATGATACTTGCTTCCATTCTATTGGATAAGGTTGCTTGATACCTAACCTTTGTAAACTATCTTTCTGTTTAAATGCCTCAAATTGGGTTCGGAGATTCTTCAATTCTTCAGTAACGACTCCAGAAGATTGTGGAGTTGTAGCTTGTAGAGAATAGTTAGGAGGAGGGACAGCATTATAAGCACTACCCCCAGCTTCCGAATGGCTAGGAATTGGTTGAGCTTGTCTAGGGATATTGGATTGTACTGCTGGAGGAACTTGCACTGGACCTATACCAGTGTCAATTGGTATGGCGTCATGTACAGTCTGTCGATTTTGTAGCTGGGTTGCCATAAGTTTATACATTGATTTCATAGTATCAGCCATAGATTTTATTTGTTGTTCCAAAGAAGCAATTCTTTGGTCTTGAGGAGTCATCGAAGAAGAAGGTTCATTGTTCAATTCAGTATTCCCATCCACCATATAGGCTGTGACCATACGAGAGATTGTTGATGATACTGTTTGTTCTGAATCATTGCTTTGTGTATCAAAATCAGTTGTAGGAGAACTACCCCCAGTAGAAAGAGGTGGGAAGTTGGATTCTCCAAGGAATTCAGAATAGTCTTCAGAAATCGAAGTTCTTTGATTAGAAGCCAGGACTCTTACTCTGGTGCCTCTGTATACCCCATCTGGTCTATCAGTTCTACCCCCAGAATTTCGAGAGGTCAGGTTGATAGAAGCGAAAAGAGGTCCATCTTCATCAGGCATAGGTTCACACTGAATCCGATTGAAGACAGATTGTCGTTTAGTTTGACATCTGCATTGAATTATGACCCTTGGCTGGAAGTCACATTCATGATCAGCATGGTCATGATCCATTGACACAGAATTATTCCTCCTTTTTTGTTGAAGATGTTCTCGTAAATCTGTATGTGAAGATTGAGGTATATCTGAAAACAATCTTTGTGCATTTTTAGGAATGTATTTCCTGTTTTTGGGTCTTGACGGCTCTTGATTATACAAGGAGTGATTAATCTGAGCCACATAATTTCTGGCATACTCTGCATCTGGATCTCTTACTTTTGCTTCCGATTGGTGTGGTTTCTTAACACCAGAAGTGCTTCCCAGTCGGGATTGATTAAGTTTCATTCTTAGATCTGTTGGAGGTAAAACATTGGTTTTTGACACTTGAAGTTTTCCTTCCATTGATCTGGATATTTGCAGAGAAGGAAGAGTTGAACCATCCCCTTGAGTAGGAGTTGGTAACAAACCATTTTGTAGAGACAAATTCTGTGCCCAATTTGAAGAAGTCGTAGAAGAAGACATTAAGAAATGTTTCTTTTTAGACTTATTCAAGTTTTGGGACATAGAATGTCCAGAAGAAAGAGTAGTCAAAAGACTATTTCCTTTTCTTTGACTAACAAAATTGTCAGTCAAAGCTGTTCCTGAAGTAAACACTACAGAAGAAGAAGAAACAACTAAAGAGTTGTTCCTATTCGAAGGGACTTTGTGAGCCATTTGTGGAGGAGCCATAGCAAGACTACCCCCAGTTCTAGCAGAACTTGGCAAGGAGGAAGAAATAGCTAAAGAGCTATTCTTCTTAGAATGTGCTGATGACAATTTGGCTAAGGAGCCAGTACTGTCAGTATATGAAGTCTTGGCTAAAAAGCCAGATTTTGGTACGCGTGCTGAGTCAGGGAGAGCTGACTTGGTGGATGATGCGTGCGGAATACACGCTGAGACAGGCTTGGTTAAAGAACCAGTGCTGTTAGCGTGATTTTTGGGTTTGGAAATGCACGCTAGAACAGGTTTGGCTAAAGAGCCAGTGCTGTCAGCGTGAATTTTGGACTGATTGACTACGGAAACAGATTTGGCTAAAGAGCCATCACTGTCAGCGTGTCTTTTGGATACTGTCGTCTTCGAGCACACAGGAGTATGCGTGCCTGCAGTGAAGTTCTTGCCAGTGTTAGTAATGGACACTGTGTCAGAAACTTTACCATCTTTGGCTGCCAACAGATTCTTAGGGACGTAGACAGATCGTCCCTTTGATTTGGCGGTGGTGATGGAGGCTGAAGTGTGCTTGCCACCCTTAGCCCGCTGCATTTCTTCATAGACGAGTTGATTGAACTGAATCGATATCACCTTCTTCGTCGATCCGACCGACGAAGCGTCGCATTGAGTTGTTGCCATCTCAGAAGAGGAGATGGGTTTCCCCAGCAGAGTCGCCAATTTGTTTTTCATAAATAAATTCACTTTATTTATTTTGATTCTGGGAAAATACAACTTTAGGAATCCGATCTAGAAGACGATCGCTTTATCCCTTAGACGATGCGAAGAAGAAAAGCTCTCAAAAATTCGACAGCAATTTAGATATTCTGTATCTCTGTACAATGAATGAGAAGAGAACTCTATTTATAGAGTCAAAAATAACTAAAAAGATAACTGTTTTCATAACCTATGCATAGTTGATAATCACGCAGGACTCAATCATACGCAAGGTTGATGAGCAGTTACTGGACGTGGCCCATAACTGTTGGACACATGGCAATCATGCATGAGTCGTGTGCAAGTTACTGGGGCACGCATACAAGAGATCCATGGCATAGCTGCCACGTACTCCAATCTAATAATTTGAGATGAAATCCACGCCAACTGGTTGAGGATGAAATCCACGCAGACTTGGGGCAGAAGGCTTCAGAATACACGCCAACTTGAGACAGAAAGCTCAAAATTCACGCAAACTTGAGGAAGGAACATAGAAGTTCAAAATACACGCAGACTTGAGTCAGAACGGCCAGCTGTCTTGATTCGACGTGCCTCGACTGGCACAAAATCTCTGGCATTGATTGCCTTTGTCAGTCATATTAAATGACAATAAGGTCTTTTTGGTACGCCAACTTGATGAAGACTGAATCTTGTTGAGGAAGATTTTGAAAGTCAAGCAATAGTCGGCTGAGATCTCTCGAGTTCCGTGTATACGTGGCATACGAGGAGACATTCTTTGACTGTCGTGCTATCAGTCATAATGACACTCTGACAAATGATGAGCTGTCTCTGTGTACCATTTAAACTCTGCGTATATTTGAGGAAATAGTCTGATAGAACTCAGCGTGTATTTTAGACTGTTCTGATAGGCTGTATTAACTCAGCGTAACTTCATTTTTGAGGCCTACAGATTAGGCTAAGATTCTAGGTCAAGTCTCAACTAAGCAAATAACACACATTTATATAATAAAATTTCAAAATCACCAAAAAGTCAAAATGACCAAAATACCCTCAAGCTAAAAATGTGGTAGTGACAAGTCTACCCTCCTTAAAAGAATTTCGTCCTCGAAATTAAAATGCGAAACTAAACTGATGAGAAGGATAGAAAATCATACCTCAAGGCCCAAAAAGATAAGGGAATTACTCCCGCATCTTATCCTCCCGCTCCCAGGTAGACTCTTCTGGAGAATGATGCCTCCATGCGACGCGAACCAAAGGTATCATCTGGTTTCTCAATACCTTCTTTCATCGATCCAGAATCTCCACAGGATGTTCTGGATAGCTAAGAGTAGGTCCTACCTCGATCTTTGAATGATCCAGCACATGGCTAGGGTCCGCCATGTACCGTCTCAACTACGACACGTGGAATACGTTGTGGACACCCAGTAGTACAGGTGGCAAATCTAGCCTGTATGCCACGTCATCGACTCTCCCGTTGATAATGAAAGGTCTGATGAAGCGCGGGCTAAGCATCCCACCTCCATCAAAACGTATGGTACCACGCGTCGGAGATATCCTCAAAAAAATTAGATCTCCAACCTAATCACAAACAAGGTCTCAAATTAACTAAATAATCAAACATGATCAAACAAAATCACAAACAAACAAACCTAATTCTAATCCTATCTCTAAGTTGTACCTCGAACTCCAACGGCCTATGGTGGCTATCGGTCCAATGTCGATGTCTGTCCTGCGCCATGCGAAGTCTATCTCTGATGAGCTTCACCTTCTCGGCTGCATCTGTCACCCTCACTTTTCCAAGATAGGAGTAAAATGGTAATTTTCCATTTTTTAATATTTTGGAATTTTTATTTCATGAATATTAATATTTAATGATTATAGGAGTCGGGTTCGAATTTTATCGCATTCCGACTTAATTCGGGACTCCGGGAAATTTTGACTTGAGTTGTGCTTAACACATTAATTAGCCATGGCCCACCATACTTGACAATTAGGTCTAGGAGTTTGGACTAATCCCACATGAGTGTTTAGGCTTAATTAGGATTTTTATTTAGTCTAAACTAACCCCCAAAACCAAATTAGGAAGCTAACTTAGCATGGAAGTAAAGGGAGGAGCAAACTTATAATTAGCAAGTGCCCCAAACCCTTGCTTATTAAGGCTGACCACCACCCTCCCCCATTCTTTCTTCCACTTCAAATTTTCTACATCTTCTTCTTCTCCAACTTTCTTTCCAAAAGAAAGAAGAGAAATCCTTATATTTGATCTCCAAAATAAGCTTTTCTTCCCATTTTTCTTCCATCGAACTCTTTCTCTATCCCAAGTAGTGATTCTCCAAGCTTTTGGGAGCAAGAAGTGAAGGGGGTGTGTCCTAAATAATTCATTGTGTCGGAGCCGTGTCGGCAGAATTTTCTATTGGGAATCCATCTCCCGATAGGTACAACCTATTCTCTAATTCATTCTTTTTATCATAATAACTAGTTTGGACCCCGTAGGATTGATTCCCGTGTTTGTGTCCCTATTCGTGTCAAGTTTGAGTCCGTTTGGAGTGTCCTAGGAGAAGTTTGGGTTTGTGGTTGTGTCCTTGAGTTTTCCCCAAATTTGGACACTTCTAGAATAATTAAATTTGTATCTAAGTGGGTTAGGCACTTAAACTTCATTTTGTATTAGTGAATATGTGGAGTATTATCCATATTTAGTGTGTGTGTGTGTGTGTGTGTGTGTGTGTGTATATATATATATATATATATATATATTTTTTTTTTTATATATGTGTGTGTGTGTGTGTGTGTGTGTGTTCATATATATATGTGTGTGTGTGTAGTGCCCCGTCCCGCTCAGTCAATCGGAGGAATAGGAACGCCGACGGCGTTCGAACTTAGCCTTGCAACTGCTGTTCGAAGACATCGCTCGGTCGAGGCGACCGCTCGCTCAGGTGGAATAGTTTTGGTGAACTTGCCTCATCTTTGCCTTCACATAATAAATCGCATGTTTTCAACTTGCACAATAGGCTTGATAATAAAAAAGACGAATCCACATAGCTAAAGGGAATAATCCCGACGGGTCGAATTGAGTTAGAATATGGAAAGGTCCAACGGTCGGCTTAGAGTCGGTGCACGACGTGCTTTGAAAATGACACTCGATCCTTCGTCCCGTGGCTTAGGAGAAGGAAAGTCGGTTGAGTAGGCAAAGTTATGAACGTAGCCTGAGTCTTAGGCGTAACCCGTATAAATGTTTTATAAAGCATGCACGGTCCTATCGTCCAAGGCTTGGCATAGCCTTGGCTTGTCCCATGTGTTGAATTACGTTGCACAGCTTATAATATAAGTCTAGGCTCCCAAATGACTTGGTCGTTCTGAAGTCGAACGCATGTGCGGCACGTTTCCGCAATGCGAGGCCTGACGTAGCCTTTGTTCGTCGAGTCGTTGCGCGTCTAAGTCAGGCAAGTTATGTTAAGCTATCGAAGTGGTAGCAAGCACGGTCCTACGAGTTCTATGGTTGGGTATAACCATATAGTCTTACGGTCTCAAGGACTGTCATATAAAGTATGACTTGGGCGATAGCGTCGCGTAGATCGGAAGTCGGTTTGAGGTACGAGGCATGGACTTAGCATTTAAGGCATGAACCACGGTTGATTAATGAGTTTTGGAGAAAGGACTATCAAATAGGCATTCATGAGTGAATAAAAAGATATGGTAACATGGAAAGAATGCTCGCGATCGTGGGTCGTCGAGGGGTCTCAAATGATAGAAAGAATGCTCGCGACCGTGGGTCGTCGAGGGGTCTCAAATGATAGAAGTCCTGATAATGGTTTGAAAGAGATGGTAACATTGAAAGAGGAATGACTGTGTGAGACGTCAGTTTGTGTCGAGTCTTGCATGGTCATTGGACAACTTGTCGACAAGGAAAAGTTTCCACGAGCGGCAACCCTGGGCGCCGAAGGACCGCGTCATTCCGGAGGGAAACACGGTATAGCCGTAGCTAGACGAACCGCTCGGGTTATTCGGGAACTTTCTTCGGGGCTAGCTACTTGCGATGAAAGGGTCTTCGAATAACAAGGCTATAAGTCCACGATAGCTTGTGGTGTTAGTGACCAATTCATATAGATGGGTCGGCACGAGCGGCAAACCGCATGTGTGCCTTTGGATTTAGTCTAGTTGAATGTGTGTATGGTTGGAACACAAGTGTTTGGGCGTAAGAATGGCTACAGCATAGGCGATGTACTTCGGCACGGGATGCAGCGTCGGGTCTTAGGTTGTTGGCATATAAGTTGCATAAGTTGGTTTAAGTTGTCTTGAGTTTAAGTCAGGAAACGCCGCAAGGCAAAGTTGGTCGAGTGACACCTAGTTCATAAGTTGGATGGGTCAGTTCATAATTTAGTAGCGAAGGGCCGCGAGGCAGCGATATGATTGAGTCTCATTGAGTTGCGAGGCGCGGCCTCAAGAAGGACTTACAGCACGATCACACGGGAATGGAGCCTCATCGCGTAGTTGCGTCTCTGATTATGGCCGTAAGTCAAACACGACTCGATAGGTTAACGTTGTTGGCACGAGAAGGGTCTTGAGGCAGGGTATGAGTTAACGTTGTCGTTGCAAGCACGGGATGGTCTAAAGACACAAAATAGGCCAAGGCGTCGGTCCTAAAATAATCCTAAGGCAAGACTAGAAAGACAATAGATAAGAAGTGACTATATTGCACAAAGTAAATCAAACGTGTTGGGTTTATATGGGTGGGCAAGGAGCTCATTCCACCAGTATAGTTGAGTACTGACACCTACATAGTTTTCATATGCAGGCACATATAGAAACTCGTGGCACGGAGCTCGCTTGGATGCGTCGAGGCACGGAGTTCCTTGACGATTCGAAGCACACGGCCGCATGGAGTAAAGACTTATACATGACATAATGTATGGACGTCGCCTTCCGAAGCTTCCGCTGGATCAAGACATGTATTGAGAGATGAGAGAGAGCTGAGTGACTTGTAAATGTGAGATGAGTGAGCTTGAGTGATTGTAATATTGGCCTTGCGTCCCATTGTAACCTCTTTTTAAATATCAATAAAAGAGTGTTTTATAATTGTCACGACCCGCACCCTAGAGTAAGGGCACGAGACGTGGGTACGTCCAGCCTACGCCGCAGTGTTGGCGGTAGAACGCTGTCCTAGGTTAAACATCTAACAATATAAAGGTACCTGTACAATATATACTCTCCGAATGGAGGTGACATAGCAGATACTGTCTCAATCACAACTAAGGTAGAGCAAGATAAAAGATAGGTAAAACATAAAATCCAAAAGAGATACAGCAGATAGAAGTCTAAGTGTCTAAGATACACAAACCCAGAAAACATCTCAAAGCTAAATACAGTAATCCATAGAATAAATACAACTCAATACAACTGAAATAACTAACTATACAACCTCTACCGTGTCTCCTCTAGGCTAGCAGGCAACCTCCAAGCTATCTGTAAAATTTATCAACAGGTCCAGTCAGGACAGGAACAAGCACATCTCATCTAGAAAACCCAAGTAAATGACAGAGAACTATACAACAATTATAGACAGTTATATTGATGAAAATGGCAGTTTATATTCAGGTGATGGTAAGAAAGAGAGATAAAGTGCAAGGAAAGTAAATACTAAACAAGAGAAGAATCATAGCAATGAAGACTGTAAAAAATAAAACTAGCTGAACCAGGGTAATATGATATAAAGTCCAGACAGAAAATGTAACCAGTGTAAAACCTATGTAAATCCAGTACGGGATGAATCTAATACAAGATGAATCCAGTAAGGAACGATTCCAGTTATAGTGATCAACGATTCCAGGGTGAGTCCAGCCTATAATCTACCAGTGTGTTTTAAAATACCGAGTTCGACATGTAAACGGCTGTGGGTAATCAGGCACATCCCTCACTGATCAGGCGAGAGATGGCTATGCTTCTAGTAGATTCCAGTAGGGAGATTCCAGATTGGGGTATGTCTACATGTCTCACTCTAATATTTCCCCTCCCAGCAAGTGAATCCAGAATTCTGACACAATAATTCAAGATGAGTCCAGCCAAAATATAATGATACCAGTAAATGATTCCAGTAAATGATTCCGGTAAAATGATTCCAGTTAAATGATTCCAGTAGGTGATTCCAGTAATAGAGATGATACCAGTAATAGAGGCCAGAAAATAAAAGTGTGTCGTATACATGAACCCAGAAATATTCATACGTGTTGTAACAGAGAATCGTATACAACTAACTAGAACTGAAGTACAGTAATTGACAAGTAAATGAGAGAACTATCAGAGAATGTACTCGCCTGATGTCTGATTGTCCAAGGTAAAGATACTGTCCGAGGAGAGGTGTCTGGCTCCTAATTAGAACAGCACAAGTCACAACATGTCCAGAAGGGTAATATAAAGTACTACAATGCATTCTACATGAATCTAGGTCAAACTAGGCCAAAGCAACTCTTGGTCAACTCTGGTCAACTGTACTAGTCAAACTAGGTCAAACTAGGTCATGTCCTAACCCAGCAAGTCTTACTAGGCCTAACCAAGACTATCCTAGCAAGCACACATCAATACAAGGCTATACAAGCCAACATACACCCAACTCTATATAGCATGTAATTATTCAATACTCAAATAGGTAAGAATTCACATTGGATATACACTAGATAATCTATTACTTTAAACTATATATGTCTGCACATATATACACATGCATATATTGGTATTCAACATTAGGTCTATAATCATGGCATTTCAAATGGTTATATAAACTTATATATTACAACACAATATGCTAACATATATATAATATACATACATAGCTAAGTTAACTATATTCATAATTACTTATTTAAGAGGCTATGTGTGTGTATGTGAACATGGCAAAGGGGAAAGTGAGGGTTAAATGGGCATACATAGTGTATACATATCAAAGAGTGTCAAAGTGTAAGTGAACAATGTGTCAAGTGTGATAGTGTCAACATAGTGTAAGGGGGTACATGAGGTAATATAGGATTTGTGTTAACATAGAACATTACATCCCATTAACTTGTATATTGCATACATTACATCTATTATTACATTACATTCATGCTTGCATTCATTCATCATTCATTTATCCTCTTGCACCATTATATGCACCATACATTACATACTATGGAACCTACATATTCATTACAAGCCATACTTATACATGCTTACATTAGAAAGGATACTTACACTTCATACATCATTTATTTAACCATTTACTCATGCTTGCATTCTCTATTTAATTACATAATGTATATATATTAACATGGGTTAAAATCAAATAGAACATTATATTACACACAAGGGTGCACAAAATGCATATACCGAATAGTAACTTCTACTAATAATCAATACTGTACCATCTCAGCATGAATTAAAATCTAGGATTAAAGTATGTTATAGATCTATGTGTTAGCTTTCCGAAACTTCAAACGGATCGTATTTTCGTTTCCGAAAACTCCCGAAATCGCGAAAACACCGAGAACGCGTTTGTCTTTCGTACAGCTGACACTCAAATAATTCTCCAGAAAGTTACAGAAAGAATTAGGCCTATTAATACATGTTTTTGGAAAGCTAACTTCAATATGCTTCTTTTAAAAAAAACGAGAGATTAAACCGAGCTTTGAGCTAGAAGTTATGACATTTCTAAGTTAGGGCTGAAATTAAAAACGTGGATAAAAATCATGACGGATTTGGGTAGTTTGAGACAAAAGAACACAAGTATATAACATAATATATAAAGAACTCACTCTCTACACTAATATATATATATATATGAGACACTATAGAACACATCTCCAATACAAAAATATGAGATTAAACATGTAATAATTCATTCATACATAACAACAACACATAGTGTGTCCAAATTTGGGATTTTCCCACATGGACACAACCACAACACAAAGGACACTCCTATGACCTCCAAATGGACACGAAATGGACACAAATGGAGATACAACCATGGGGGTCATTCCTATGGGTTCAAAATAGACATATATGCATGAGAAAATGAAAAGGAGAAGGGATTTATACCTCCCGGTAGATCGAATCGAAGAAAAGCCTTCCCGGAGCGACACCGACACGTAGAGATTCCAAAAGGACACGAACGAGCTCCGAATCCTCCCAAACTTGGGTAGCTTCCTCCTTGGCTAGAATGGAGAAGGAAAGAAGAAGATTTGGTGGCAAAATGGAAGGATTTGGTGGAGAAATGGAAGGATTTGGTGGAGAAATTGCTAGGGATTGCTCTCTAGAAATTTGGGGAAGAACAAGAGAGAGAGTGTGGATGAGAATAATGAAATGAACTTGAGCCTATCCTCTCCCAAAGTGGCTGGCCATATGGGGTTATTTGTCCTATTATGGTAAGGTCCAAAATGCCTCCACTAACCTATTCTATCAGTATTAGGAAAGGACTAATTGGTTGGGGCTAAATTAGTCATTCTAAAGTCTCTAATCACACTAACCTTATCCATAATAATTAGTCTAACTACTAACTAAAATTAATATCATGTGGGCCATGCCTAACTAGTGTGTGGCTCCACTAAAGTCAACACTACCCCCGGGTCCCCGTTTCAAGTCGGATTGAGCTGAAATTCGAACCCGACTCAAATAATCCCAAAACAATATCATAAAAAATAAAATAAATTTCAAAAATATTTCAAAAATACAAATGACAAAAATACCCATATTCCTGAAAACTGGGGGTGACAAATTCCTCGAAATTAAAACCAAACAATAGTAAAATGTCAAAATCACAAGTCATAATTTTAAATAGTTTAAAAATGATTAAAAATTACCAAAAATTATAATATGAAATAATAATCAATAAATAAAATTATAATTACAAAATTTTAAAATTATCCTCATCTGGAAAACTGGGTGTTACAATAATGACTTTTGTTTTGCTTCAAATTCCACTGCTATTATTCAATGTCTCTGCATGGGACTTCTTTGCGACGACCCCGTCGTAACCGCTGAAATCGGCCGTTATGGAACCCGTCTTGCACGAGCGAAATCTAGGCTCGTACGACATCACGCCTTAGCGAGGACGATCGCTCCTACGGGAGCGGGGCGTGACAGTGTCTCTATATATGTTAGTGTGTGTGTGTCTCTATATATGTTAGTGTGTGTGTGTGTGTTTATATATATAGAGAGTGGAGGAAGAATGAGAATATGTGTGAGTGTTTATATATATATATATATATATATATATATATATATATATATATATATATATATATATATAGAGTTTAGAGAGGGAGATAGAGTGGGAGAAGAGGGGAAGAAGAAGAGCATTGGCACTAGCAGCAAGGGGGGCCAAGGGCTGCTGCCCCCCCCATAGCAGCAGCAGTATTAGCAGAAATAGCAGCAGCTAGCAGCAGCAGTAAGGCAGCAGTAGCACCCCAAAATAGCCCTCCATTAGCCCATTAAACCCCCACCTATATACCTATATATATATACATATATATACCCTATATATACTCTATATATACACCTATTTAACCCACTAAACTAACCCCTAAGTTAGTCCTAAGTGAGAGTGAAAAGTGAGTGTTTGAGAGTGTGTGTGAGTGGTTGTGTGAGATAGAAGTGAGAGGGTGATTTTGAGTTAGGAGCGTCGGAATGCATCCAAACTTGGAGGGGACTTAGTTAGTATAAAATAGAGTTTATGGGTAGGCTCCTAGGTTGAAATCAGGATTCCGTTTGGGAAATGGAGAAGAGTATCGCGCGATATCATTGAATATCTTGAGATACTCAAGATAACAGGTAAACGACCAACATGGACCGTAAGATGGACTGGATGTCCATTTTACCTAGAGAACTTGGTAGGTAATGGTTGTATAGGCTAGTATCCTACTACCCTAGGAAGCAGGGAGTGGAATTCCTAAGGGAAAGCCACTTGGCTTCAATGTTAGAGTGGTTTAAGGTATGTATATATAAAGGATAATCGGGTAAATTCAAAATACGGGATATGAGTATTCGGTTTGACTTGAAACTTAGGTAACTTGTTAGGTACACCCTACAAATGTCATATTTGAACCGATTTTGGCTCGGTTGACCCAGAGTTGACTTTTTACCCAAAAGTCAACTATGAGTCAACCCTTTGTCTAAATTTGACCAAATCCAAACCAGAGTTGACCAGTTGACTAAAAGTCAACTGTTGGTCAACATTCGACTAGTTTGACCTAGGGTTGACCTAGAGTTGACAAGAGTTGACCAGGGTTGACCAGTTGACTAAAAGTCAATTGTAAGTTAACTCTTGACACCGTTTGACTTGCTTCGACTTATTTTGACTTACTTTGACTGGTATGACCTAGAGTTGACTTAGTCTGACTTAAATTGACTTGATATAACTTAATTTGACCTAGATTGAGTTGATAGGACTTAGTGTGACTCAGTGAGACCTAGTTTGACCTAGATTTCATATCATTCATTATAAATCATTCATAACTTTGTTAAACCTAAATTAACATACAAATATCTCATCTTTAGGTCTCTGATTTCCACACTGAGCATTGATATACCCTACAGCTCAGAATAGCAGGCGAGTATATTCACTGATAGTTTTTATTGTCATGATATCTGCTATATCCGATTCAGTCGTAGTGTCTTACTTGATTCCCAGTCACGATAGTTCACGGACTAATATACGTTGGATCATGACCTGAAATATTGTACCTAGATTTCTGGGTATATCGGTACACTGCCTGCCTTATTTCCTGTACTTGTATAGACACCAATTTCTAAGGGGACTTGCTACCCTCTTATGGAATCACGTGCCATGACGTGTCATGTCCAGATCCATTGTACTATTCGGAGATGGGAAATTATTTGGGGCTATGTGATCCAAGCCACCATGTTACTATTCTTGTACTCGTGCCACTCTTCCCTCACGTAGGGTGTAGCAAGATCTCATTTACCTTGTGCTCATTATCCAGGTTGGCCGGCATGACTTTCCGTTGAGGTCACCGCGGATTGTCGGGCCAAGTGGATAGCCTGTCCTGTCACTTAACCCAAGACGATCACATAACGCTCTAATAATTCAAGACACATTTTATATTTACTTATCTTATCATATATCCTGTTCTGTTCTACATTCAGTACTTTCTTACCATGCTATGATATTCAGTTACTCACATGTTCTGCATGCCTTTATATTGTACCTTGATTGGAGACTAAGTTCTGCTCGGGAGAATAGTTACAACCCCGGTCCTTGTTTGGTTTAAGGGTTGTAACTCAGCTTTCGAACGGTTCCCAAGTCTTCATATATCTTTGTCTTGTAGTTCATTATACTGTCTCTTATAAAATTTGTCAATTCACATGGAACTGCTGTTAGTGGTTGTACTTGCTCATTTTTCTGACAGGATACCGTTGATATATTATAGATGATTCTGAGTCGGACTGCTCGACCTATTATGGGCTCGAGCTAGATGGAGTAGTCCAGGACCGTGGCCTTATAGTAGAGCCACTAGAATTTGTACTCCCAGAGTAGTATAGCTTAGTTGGGTTGCCTGAACTGCGATCCAGCTAGTATTATCAGACTGTAGCTTTTTATGTTATATTTTGAGACCCTTTGATGTGTGTATATATCTGGGCTTGTGTTGGATCTTGGACTTATTTCTTTTTCATCTATCATATGTTTTCTTCTGTGCTATCTACCATAGTTTTATTCTGTGATTGAGACTATATTGCTATATCACCTCCATTCGGAGAGTATATACTGTATAGGTACCTTTATATTGTTAGTTGTAGTATTTACAGACGTTATATACAGCATTCTACCGCCGATACTGCGGCGTAGGCATGACGTACCCACGTGCTCGTGCCCCTCATATGGGTGCGGGTCGTGACACATTTTTGTGGTGGCCCACGCAGGTCAGCGTCGCAATTAGTGCGATCTCGTAATGGTGCTCGACTTAGAGTACTAATTACGAGCCTGCAATTAGGACGTAGGACCAAGGATATGATAGGAGTTTCTCAATCACACCTAGAAAAATTTTCGATCTTTTGATTATCATGATTACTCTCCTTGTATTAAATTAACTGTCCTTCTTTGATAATATCTTCTCATGTGCCATATTGATCTCCTTGTTTCAATTCGTCTCCAGGATGACGAAGACGCACCTGCAGGCCACTGGATCGAGTAGCTTGCCCGAGAGATCTGACCAGGCTGAGGAGGAGGTTCACGAGACTGCCTCCAGTGATTCCACTATCCCGGAGGCCCTGGCAGTTGCACATGGAGGTCTACCACCTCCACCCCAGAGGGTTTCGATCGCCGTTCCAGAGATACTGCCGCCACCACCTCCGATACCGACGGATACACACCATATGTTCCTTCTCCTTCAGCAAATGATGGAGACACAACGAGCCCAGGCAGAGGCGTCACAGCGCCAGACGGAGGTATCACACCGTCAGATTGAGATGCTGAGGCAGAGCATGGAGAACTCGTATCAGCTTGCACTGGCAGCCGTAGAGAGAGTGGCACCGGGTACGGTACAGGGCCCTACTGGCCAGCAGCCGTACCAGCAGCAGTCTAGGCCAGGACAGTATTAGACTTTAGGAAGATGAGCTCCATAGACTTCACGGGCACGGAGGGCATCCTTTATGCAGACGATTGGCTAGAGGATGTGCACCGGAGCATGGAGCTGGTAGAGCTTCCTAGAGGACTTTGGGTTTCAGCCGCAGCCAGTCGATTCTTCGACATCGTGCTGACATGGTATCGCACGGATCCTCGTGCATTGGTGAGAGGGCTGACATAAAAGAACTTCCGGAGGCTCTTCAAGGAGAAGTTCTTTCCGGACGTGGCTCTTACAGCATTGGAGGGCCAGTTCATGGGTCTAGTACAAGGGAACTCGTCGGTGGACGAGTATGCAGCAGAGTTCTTCCGCCTTAGCAGGTTCACTCCCGATCTGATCCAGGACGAGGGGTAGAAGGCTCGTAATTTCCGTAGGGGACTTATTCATGCAGTGCGTACTCGCACATCGGGTCGTCGTGATGCGATGTTCGATCAGATATTGATGGACGCACAGATTACAGAGGAAGACTTCGGCCTCAAGCCGAAGTGGAGCGGCAATACCATGGGGGCGAGTTCCAGTGCGGGACCGGCCAAGCGCTCCTACTTTCAGCATCAACAGAGGCTATTTCAGCAGCAGCCTCTGTTACAGATTCAGTAGGCACCAACATGTGCCCAACAGCACCAGGGCCAGGGCCAGAGATTGGCTACTCCGTGAGGCTTCTGCAGGAAGCCGGGGCACACCAGGGAGGCTTGCAGGAAGAGGTTGGGCGTCTGTCTATACTGTGGGGTGCCCGATCACCAGCTGAAGGATTACCAGTTTTGCAGAGTCCGAGGAGGCCAGGACAGGGTGCAGCAGGCTAGAGGACCAGCAGTTCAGCAGAGAGGTCCTCCACTTCAGACCCAGCGGCTGCACTTTGTGCATCACCAGAAGGGAGCACCTGCGGGCAGAGTGTTCGCTTTGGCAGCAGAGGAGGAGGTAGAGCCCGTGGGAGATGTTGTAGCAGGTCATGTTCTCCTTGATTCTTTCCCTGCTTTTGCCTTGTTTGATTCTGGAGCCACTCATAGTTTTGTGTCTGTTTCCTTTGCTCCGAGACACAACATTATTGCTGAATATATGGGTAGAACTTGCAAGATTATGACCGGGAGAGGCATTATGCTGGTTATAATATTTGCAAGGGATGGAGAGGCACCCTGAAAGACCAAGATTTGAGTGCGTATCTGCTCGTATTTTCCCTACTGAGGTACGATATGGTACTCGGTATGGATTGGTTGAGCATGTGCCATGCTAGTATTGATTGTAGAGGAGGCAGAGTTCTTTTTAGGCCGTCGGGGGAGCCATAGATTGAGTTTGCTCGAGGAGCAGTGGAGCCGGAGGCTGGATTCTGTGGAGCTTTGTTGGCGGGGCAGGATTTGCCATATTCGTTGATAGCTGAGTTCTCGGATGTTTTTCCCGAAGAGTTACCGAGGATACCGTAAGACATGGACATTGAGTTCTCTATAGACTTGGTGCCGGGCGCCGAGCCCATTTCACAACACGTCTATAGGGTCAACAACAGTGAGTTGATAGAGCTGAAGAAGCAAGTCGACGAGCTGCAGGACAAGGGGTTCATCAGATCCAGTTCTTCGTCCTGGGGAGCGCCAGTCCTGTTTGTGCCGAAGAAGGATGGTACGTCCCGCATGTGTATTGATTACCGGGCGCTCAACAACCTCACTATCAAGAATAGATACCTTTTGCCGAGGATCGACGACTTGTTCGATCAGCTGAGTAGGGCGAAGGTATTTTCGATGATAGACTTGAGGTTCGGGTATCACCAGCTAAAGGTGTGGCGGGATGACATTCCCAAGATGGCATTTTGGACTCGGTACGGCCAGTACGAGTTTACAGTAATGTCATTTGGGTTGACCAATGCTCCCGCGGTGTTCATGAACTTGATGAACAAGGTATTCCATCAGTACCTTGACAAGTTCGTGTTGGTCTTCATAGACGATATCTTTATCTATTCGAAGACGCAGGAGGAGCATGAGGAGCACTTGAGAGTTGTGTTAGAGACTCTGAGGAGGGAGCAACTCTACGGAAAGCTTTCGAAGTATGAGTTCTTCTTGGACCAGGTCGAGTTCTTAGGTCATGTTGTGACCGAGCATGGGATCTCAGTGGACCAGAGGAAGATTTCAGCGGTTGAGTCTTGGTCTACGCCCAGTTCAGTTGCCGAGGTTCGAAGCTTTCTGGGTTTGGCTGGCTATTACCAGAAGTTCATCCAGGACTTCTCGCGGATTGCAGAGCCGATGATTAGACTCACCAGGAATGACGTAGAGTTCGTCTGGACTGTTGAGTGTCAGGCTGCATTCGATGAGCTGAAGAGGAGGTTGACTTCAGCTCCAATCTTGACTTTGCCATCTGGGTCAGGTGGGTTCTCGATCTACAACGATGATTCAGGGAAGGGCTTGGGTTGTGTTCTTCAGCAGCACGGAAAGGTGATTGCCTATGCATCCAGGCAGTTACGTTCCCATGAGAAGAACTATCCTACTCATGATCTGGAGTTGGCCGCGGTTATTTTTGCTTTGAAGTTATGGAAGCATTACCTGTACGGAGAGCGAGTTGAGATCTTCACAGATCACAAGAGCTTGAAGTACGTGTTCACTCAGAAGGAGCTGAACATGCGGCAGAGGCGGTGGTTAGAGCTGATGAAGGACTTCGATATATCACTGCAGTACCATCCCAGAAAGGCCAACATAGTTATAGATACCTTGAGCAGGTATCCAGTAGCTATGTTCTTGACGACAGATTATTATTTTTTTGTCGACCTGGATAGTTTGGGTATCGAGGTCATCATTCCGGGCGTGGAGATCCAGATGTGGGGTTTGCAGATTCAGTCTGAGCTGATGGATAGAGTCAGGTCAACACAGTATGATGATGTTGCCCTGAAGAGCATCAGGGAGTAGGTACGGACGGGGTTGTTCGACGATTTCTCTTTAGCCGAAGATGGGTCGTTGCGGCGCGGCACTAGGCTATACGTTTCGTGTAGAGAGCTTCGGGAGGAGGTTCTTCAGGAGACGCATCGCTCTCAGTATTCTATACATCTTGGGGCCAACAAGATGTATAGGGACCTGAGAGAGCACGTATGGTGGTATGACATGAAGCGCGAGGTAGCTCAGTTTGTATCTCGTTGCCTTGTGTGTCAGCAGGTGAAGGCCGAGAGACAGAGACCAGGTGGATTGCTACAGCCACTACCCATTCCCGAGTGGAAGTATGAGCACATCACCATGGACTTTGTATCTGGACTTCCATGATCACCAGGAGAGAAAGACGTGGTTTGGGTCATCGTTGATAGATTGACCAAATCGGCCCACTTTTTGTCTTTTAAAGTGGGTTTGTCTACGGAGAGGCTGGCAGAGCTGTATGTTCGTCAGATCGTGAGATTGCACGGGGTTCCGGTGAGCATAGTTTCAGACCGGGATAGCCGATTCAATTCCTACTTATGGAGGAGTTTGCAGGCTAGCTTGGGCACCTCGCTCAAGTTTAGTACCGCTTATCATCCTAGACAGACGGGCAGTCGGAGAGGACTATCCAGACTTTGGAGGATATGCTTCGCACATGTGTGCTTGATCTCGGGGGTTCTTGGGAGGACCATCTTCACCTGGTAGAGTTTGCTTACAACAACAGCTACCAGGACAATATAGAGATGTCGCCATTTGAGGCTCTATATGGACGGAGATGCCGTACTCCTTTGTCTTGGGACGATGTCGACGAGAGGGCGCTTCTTGGGCCGGAGATGGTTATGGATGCGGCCGAGAAGGTCAGGTTGATTAGAGACAGACTTCGGGTGGCTCAGGATAGGCAGCGATATTGGGCCGATAGTCATCGGAGACCGTTAGAGTTCGAGGTTAGTTTCAGTTTCCTGTCGTGTTGTTTGTGATTGTTTGTTAGTTATGTGCTGAGTTTTGTCTTATGTCTAGGTTGGTGACCTGGTGTTTTTGAGGATATCCCGGACACATGGCACGATTCGCTTTGGCGGCGGTGGAAAGCTCAGTCCGTGCTACATCGGACCTTTCACCATCATAGAGAGGATCGGTGCAGTAGCCTATCGACTGGACTTACCGACTAGGCTCGAGGGAGTGCACAACGTATTTTGTTTATCTCAGCTGAGGCGGTACGTGGCAGATCCTAGGCATGTATTGGACCATTCAACGATACAGGTGGGACCTACTCTCAGCTATCCGGAATAGCCAGTAAAGATTCTGGATCGTAGGGAGAAGGTGCTCCGGAACCAGGTTATACCCTTGGTTCGGGTTGCATGGAGACATCACTCTCCAGGTGAGTTTACCTGGGAGAGGGAGGATGACATACGGGAGCGTTTCCCTTTTCTTTTTGCGCCCTGAGGTATAAGTCTATTTTCTTTATTTTCTGTTGTGATTCCTGTGTTTGTTGTCTTCAATTTCGAGGACGAATTTTTTTTAAGGTGGATAGACTTGTCACCCTCACTTTCCAAGATAGGGGTAAAATGTTAATTTTCTATTTTTGAATATTTTGGAATTTTTATTTTATGAATATTAATATTTAATGATTATAGGAGTCGGGTTCGAATTTTATCGCATTCCGACTTAATTCGGGACTCCGAAAAATTTTGACTTGAGTTGTGCTTAACACATTAATTAGCCATGGCCCACCATACTTGACAATTAGGTCTAGGAGTTTGGACTAATCCCACATGAGTGTTTAGGCTTAATTAGGATTTTTATTTAGTCTAAACTAACCCCCAAAACCAAATTAGGAAGCTAACTTAGCATGGAAGTAAAGGGAGGGGCAAACTTGTAATTAGCAAGTGCCCCAAACCCTTGCTTATTAGTGTCACGACCCGCACCCACTGTAAGGGTACGAGAACGTAACAACGCCCATCCTACGCCGTAGTGTCGGCGGTAGAACGCTGTCCTAGGTCAATCATCTAACAATATAAAGGTACCTGTACAGTATATACACTCCGAATGGAGGTGACATAACAATATACAGTCTCAATCACATCTAAGGCAGAATGATGAAAATAAAAGATAGATAGATACTGGAATAAAAGATCCACAGGATACAATCAGAGAGGAAGAGTCTAAGTGTCTACTGCCATACAAACTGAACATCCAACTCAATACAAGTCTCTAATACTGAAAATGAAAGAATATATATAATCAGATCTCAGAAGACAGAAATAGTAAAACCTAGACTAGGGAGCCTCAGTCTCTAAGCTAGTGGATCAGGCTGGAAATCTGGGTCACACATATCATTTACAGCTGTCCCATAGTAGGTGTCTATACAGGCCTCCTCCTCATCCTCTGTAATATTTTCAACAGGTCCAGTCAGGACGGGAACGAGCACAAAATATCTCACACAGTTCATATCGAGTTAGAAAATATAAAGCATGCAATAGAGTAAAGTACATGAAATGCTGAAAGAAGAAGATATATGAAAAATAGTAGAGATTTGATAACAGAAAATATCTAAATATGATAAGTAAGAACTGTAAGGAACATGTGATTTTAGAGTACAATCTGGTTATGTAAACGGGCTAGGAAAATGTAATGGTAACTCCATTGTACGTGGGTGTACAATAGACATATACAATAGTTATACAATATTGTACAATAGGATTTGAGTACATAACCAATTCTACTCCCCCTCCCCAATCAATACACAAGGATCTACTTCAGTTACATTATCTTATACAATAGTGTACAATATTATATAATGGATGTACAATGTTATATAATAGTGTACAATGGTCTATCCCTGGAGCTCATGTGATAATGAGAGTACAATATGCACAATGAGTATACAAGGATATGGATATTCAATAAATACAATATGGAAGTGAAACGCACGTCACAATATGTATTTAGTGAATACAAGGAGATAACATCTCAAAAGAAGATCCATATAGTACCAATCCGTGATAACAGTCGTGTCAGCATCAAGTACAGTAATCTAGAGCAAGAATGTAAATCCATACAAGTATGAAACGGTCAGAGAATGTACTCGCCTGATAGCCTGAGTGTCTGAAGAGAATATACTGTCCGAGGAGTGGTGTCTGTCTCCTATAGAACAGTACAAGTCACAACAAGTCCAGAATGGTAATAAGATGCACTACAATGTATTCTAAATGAATCTAGGTCAATCTAGGCCAAGGTCAACTCTCGGTCAACTCTAGTCAACTAGACTAGTCAAACTAGGTCAACTAGGTCAAGTCCTAGCCCAACAAGTCTAATAAGTCTTACTAGGCCTAACCAAGCCTAGCCTAGCAATCACACACCAATCACAAGGCTATACAAGCCAACACAAGCCATCACATTCAATATTATACATAAGAGAAAGGAAGCTAACAGGTAAAGCTATGTGTGTGTGTGTGAACATGGAGGTGTACATGAAAAGAGAAATCAACACTATGCCCTATATCACATATATGTACATATAACTCTAGGAAAACTCTATTTATCACATTAACACATTTAGCCACATGTAATATATATATAGAGAGAGAGAGAAAAGAGCATGTAAATAGGCAATTGCCATATTTATTTCACAACACTAAACACATGCACATATCACATTGGGCTATACATATATCACATTCACATTACATAGGAAATTGCATTATTCATTACCTATCACATTACACCTATTCTCATTTACACATTCACATAGGTTAGATATATATATATATATATATATATATATATATATATATATATATATATATATATATATATATATATATATATATATATATACATATTCATTACTAAATATATACATACCTAAATATATATTACATACATGTATTTATTCATATATAATGTATATACTTACACATGTATATAGAGAGAGAGAGCATGTGTGTGTGTGTTAGAGTGTACTGTGGTGTGGAAGTGAACAGGAATGTGAGCATGTAATGTGTGTGTGTGATGTGAGGGTGTTTGGGACAGTAGTATAGGATGTATAGGGACTAATTTGTGGGGCTTTGAAAGGGTGTACATGGGCTGGTTTGGTGAGCAGGTTTTAGGGGAATGAGAACTGATTTGTAGGCTAATATATGGACTGTTTTGACAAGAGTTATAGGGACTGTTTTACATGGCTGTGATGGGGTTTTGTAGGACTACAATGTATGTTGGTAGGGGACTGTAATAGGCTTTGAGTAGGGTGAATGAGATCAATGTGTGTGAAACTGTGAGACAGTGAACAGTGAGGAGAAGGAGGGAAACCAATTCAGCCCCAAATCTCACTCCAAATGAACAACTCAATGTAATGTGAGACTTCACATCAAACTCAGATTTCAGTTCAAAAACAGTCCTATAATAAAGCCCAGGTCAATACACTCTATATGATCCCAAAACAGTTCAAAGGAAATCAACAAAACAGTAAACAGTAATACAATATCCAGGTTTCAGTCCCATGATTAAATATCAGAAATTGAACTCAAAACACATCAACAAACCAAAATTTTAGTTTAAAGGAACAGTTTTTCAAGTGTCCATGTTGAAATACATTAAAGGAACCCAAAACTCAGTTCCTAAGAACACAAAGATCTCAGGTTTATGTGTTTAGGGAAAACTCAGTTTTTCTCTCATTCTAAGTACTCAAACACAGATATAGTACAACCATTTAAACCCAGTAACTTAATTTCTACATTAACCCCGTACCATATCAGTTAACATTACAACTATATCTCAGTTTTTTGTAAAAACAGGGAACATATGTTAACATTTCAACTCATATGATACTTCAAACTGAGATTGAAATCTCAGGAAATTCGAAGGGACAAAGCATCAGTTAAGGTACCCGATCAACAGTTGACACAAATTCTCCCATTCGAATCCAATATCAATCATAGAAATCACAATTTACCATGAACATTATTCATTAACATGTAGGTAAACTAACCCTAATATTTAACATCATAATTCAGTTAATTAACAGGTTAAAATCAGGAAAAAAATCACATTAAACATAGTGTATCAGTGAAGTATCAGTCCACAAAGAATTTGAGAATTTCGAACCCAATTAACCATTAAAATTACAAAGTAAGGGTTGGTAAATAAAATATACATGTATATGAGTCATACATGGTGTTTGTGTCCAAACAAAGTGGACACAAACGTGTCCAATCGAGTAAAACCCAAACAGTACAAAACTGGCACTGTTCAGTGCACACATCGTGCACGTGTGCACGCGTGTCGTGCACACGACACAGCATGAATTAGGCCACGTGCTCGTGCACATGTGTACACCTATACTAGGGCTAGGACTAGGTCTACCTGCACCGTGTCATAGTGTCCACGTGTCCGACTTATAGACGCGTATCAGTGACACTCTAATCCGACTGAACCTGTCAGTCCCGATCAGTGCAGAGCCTCGTGCTCACTCGACACGACACGGGGACACGTGAGACTTGACACACGTGGTGTCAGTCATTGCCCCCTAGTGTGTGTCGAGTTTCATGTGTCCTTGTGCTGTGTCCGTAGAGCACTAGCCCCCGAGAGGCAGGACACGCGTACAGCCCTGCGCGCGCTCGCACCCGCGTGTGCACGTGTCGAATCCGACACGATACGACACAGGGACACCCTCAGTCATGAAGAATCGTGTAAGCGACAACAAAATAGAAATTTTCATTCAAAAACATTTCGAAAATAATACAAACAATCCCACTGTGACATTCCATCAAACACCTAAGACAGTGCACAGATACGTGTCCAGTTTGGACACGAAATGACACGAAAACTTAGGGTTTCCTATTTCTACAGTTAGGTTAGGCCTAGGGTTCCCTAGAAATGCAATAAAACTAGAATTTCATGGTGAGATTAGGAAGTTACCTCTATGTATCAAAGTCTCCAAAAAGCTCTAAAGAGAGAGGTTCCTCTTGAGAGTCAAACTCCTCCAAATTGATTTGAATATGAGAATAAGTTGTAAAAACAGCAAGAATACTTAGATTAAAACCTATTGCAATTTGTTTGGGGGAAAAAATGAGCTAAAATGGATTTTCTAGAGATTTTTGAAGTAGGGACATTACCTCTTCCTAAAGCTTGTTCTTCCTTAGAGGCTAGCCCTAATTCCAAGAGAATATTTATAAGGGGGAATCCCAAGGAGGGTTAAGTGGCTGGACAAAATTGTTAGGGTTAGGGTTGGGCACTTGGCTAATGGGCTTTGGGCTTAGCCATAAAACAAATGACTTAAAAATCACAAGTCATGACTTGTGGTCAAATCTTTCCATTCAAAACTCAATATTCTTAATTGTTTTCACTAACTAGAGTATGGTTAACCTAAGTTAACCTAGGTCTCATAACTAGTCAAGTCCAACTCAACTAGGGTTAGGTCACAAAGTCAAAGCTAGTCAAAGTCAACCTAGTCAACCCTCAATCAAACAATTCCAAAATAAATTCTAAAAATTTCCAAAAATTCAAATAAATCCTAAAATGACCAAAATATCCTCTAGGCTAAAATGTACTAATCAAACATCCTAATCAAATGACTAGGCTCTAGGTCAACAGTCTCTAAGGCTACACTAGTCAATGCACCAAAGTCATAAGTCATGATTTAAATAGTTTAAAAATAATTAAAAATTACCAAAAATTATATTATTAAATAAATATCATAATTAAATAAATTAAAATACAAAATTTCAAAATTACCCTCATTTTAGAAAACTGGGTGTTACAAGTCTACCCACCTTAGAAAAATTTCGTCCTTGAAATTAAAATGGTAGTAGTCCTTCTAGGTCAAACACCCCACAATCAGAGTCTCAACATACCGTCAGATAATCATATGCGTCTGTCCAAAACCATGATACTCAGAATCTCTGTCATGCCAGTGAGCAAGGCTACGATAATCACAGAGTCCTCAACTATGGTACATTCCTCTAGAATTGTGGTATTTAAAATTTTTGCATTGCCGCGCGCTTGGCAGCGAAAATCTTAAATTCCCACACCAGAGAAATATATCCATAGTCCGACTATATGTCCTCACTATGCCTGCTAGCATGACCCTAGAGGATTCTAAAATCTCATAATCGAGGCGACCTAGCCCATACGACTTATCTCAGAAGAAAATTAAATCATACAGAAACACCAGATCAAACTTATCAACAATGAAGAAACAGATAGGAATAGATGGAACTGAATTTCAAGATAGGAATTTTAGAATTGAATCAAAAGAACGGAACCTGCAACTAGATCTCCAACGGCCTGAGCATCCTCGGCTGTCATGGCGAAAGCTCGCCCTGGTTGGCCTCCCCTGGCCTGCTGCTGATGCTGGACGAACCTCTGCTGCTGAGTCTGCAATGGTGGTCCCCTCTGCTGTCCTGCCGGAGCTTTAGCTCCTGGTGCTACCTGAGCCAATGGTGTCGGGTTCTTGGGACACTCTCTACACTGATGCTCCACTGATCCACAAAGTAAACACATACCCAGCCTCTTCCTACAGTCGTCCCACCCATGACCTTGCTTCTTGCAGAAGTTGCACACAGTGTTCTGCTGCTGCCTGGGTGCCTGCTGATACTGAACCTGTCTCTGTCCCTGATACTGAACAGGCCTCTGCTGCTGCTGCTGGAAATGGGCCATCGGCTGCTGATACTGCTGCTGAAACTCATGCTGAACGTACGGCCTCTTGGCCGGTCCTCCGCTGCTGCTGCCCCCAACTGAGTCTCGCCCCCTCTTGAACCTAAGCTCAAGATCATCCTCTGCAGCTAAAGCGTCCACCAGGATCTCTTCATAGGTAGTGCTGCGGGCGTTCTTGGTGTAGGACTTGACCTCCTTTACCAAGCCCTTCCGGAACCTCCGGGCCTTCGTCGTCTCCGATAAGTCATCCATAAATCTGCTAAGGCGGCAGAACTCTCCTGCGTACTCCTCCACAGACTGGTTCCCCTGGATTAGGGCCTCAAACTGGGTCTCGAGGGCTCCCAGCGCTGCGTCTGGAAAGAACTTCTCCTTGAACAGCTTCTTGAATGCTGCCCAAGTCTGTCCTGCTGAACCGACCCTCGGGTCGGTCTGGTACCAGGTACGGGCCAGATCCTGCATCATGCTGGCCGCTGCCTCTATCTGGAGCCTCGTCGGGATCTCAGCCAACCTGAAAATCTCCTCCATATGTTCGATCCACTCATCGGCATACAAGATCCCCTCTGTCCCTCGGAAGTCTCTCGGGTGCATCTTTTGGAAATCTTGGATGCCCTTCTCCCGTGGCTGGTACGGCTGCAAGGCTGCCGCTGGCTGAGCTATGACTCTCTCTACCGCAATCATTGCCAACTCAATGCCTCGTGCGAGCTCTGCTGTCTGCCCCCGCTGCTGAGTCTGCTGACCCTCCATGTACTGTCGGAAGAAGGCTAACAGCTGAACGGCGTCAACTGTCCCTGCAGGTGGCTACTGGAACGGTACCTCTAGAATGACTGGGTCCTGCCTCCGAACTGGTGAAGGCATACCCTCAGCTGCTGCTGCTGTTGAAGTCCCAATATGAGCAGAGGTGGCAGGAGCTGTAGCCTCCCGACCCTGCTGAACTGGCTGAGAGGTAGCAGTCCCCTCTACAGTATCTCCATGAATGGCACGCTGTAATCGCATCTCTACCATCCTGAAGACAGATCAAACAAATAATTGCTGAAAATGAGTCGAAATAGCAAAAGAGGACAATTATATTCAAGGAGAACAATATCAGCTAGAACTGAGATGGTATGAATTTGATATGAGTTTTTCCTAGTGTGATTAAGTACCTTCAAAATATCCTAATCCTACTACAGGCTGTAGTGATACTCTATTTCGAATACCACTATATAAACTCGACCTGCATGGGCCACCACTAAAAATGTGTCACGACCCGCACCCACTGTGAGGGTACGAGAACGTAACAACGCCCAGCCTACGCCGCAGTGTCGGCGGTAGAACGCTGTCCTAGGTCAATCATCTAACAATATAAAGGTACCTGTACAGTATATACACTCCGAATGGAGGTGACATAACAATATACAGTCTCAATCACATCTAAGACAGAATGATGAAAATAAAAGATAGATAGATACTGGAATAAAAGATCCACAGGATACAATCAGAGAGGAAGAGTCTAAGTGTCTACTGCCATACAAACTGAACATCCAACTCAATACAAGTCTCTAATACTGAAAATGAAAGAATATATACAATCAGATCTCAGAAGACAGAAATAGTAAAACCTAGACTAGGGAGCCTCAGTCTCTAAGCTAGTGGATCAGGCTGGAAATCTGGGTCACACATGTCATTTACAGCTGTCCCATAGTAGGTGTCTATGCAGGCCTCCTTCTCATCCTCTGTAATATTTTCAACAGGTCCAGTCAGGACGGAAACGAGCACAGAATATCTCACGCAGTTCATATCGAGTTAGGAAATATAAAGCATGCAATAGAGTAAAGTACATAAAATGCTGAAAGAAGAAGATATATAAAAAACAGTAGAGATTTGATAACAGGAAATATCTAAATATGATAAGTAAGAACTGTAAAGAACATGTGATTTTAGAGTACAATCTGGTTATGTAAACGGGCTAGGAAAATGCAATGGTAACTCCATTGTACGTGGGTGTACAATAGACATATACAATAGTTATACAATGTTGTATAATAGGATTTGAGTACATAACCAATTCTACTCCCCCTCCCCAATCAATACACAAGGATCTACTCCTGTTACATTATCTTATACAATAGTGTACAATGTTATACAATAGATGTACAATGTTATACAATAGTGTACAATGGTCTATCTCTGGAGCTCATATGATAATGAGAGTACAATATGCACAATGAGTATACAAGGATATGGGTATTCAATAAATACAATATGGAAGTGAAACGTACGTCACAATATGTATTTAGTGAATACAAGGAGATAACATCTCAAAAGAAGATCCATATAGTACCAATCTGTGATAACAGTCGTGTCAGCATCAAGTACAGTAATCTAGAGCAAGAATATAAATCCATACAAGTATAAAACGGTCAGAGAATGTACTCGCCTGATAGCCTGAGTGTCTGAAGAGAATATACTGTCCGAGGAGTGGTGTCTGTCTCCTATAGAATAGTACAAGTCACAACAAGTCCAGAATGGTAATAAGATGTAGTACAATGCATTCTAAATAAATCTAGGTCAATCTAGGCCAAGGTCAACTCTCGGTCAATTCTAGTCAACTAGACTAGTCAAACTAGGTCAACTAGGTCAAGTCCTAGCCCAACAAGTCTAATAAGTCTCACTAGGCCTAACCAAGCCTAGCCTAGCAATCACACACCAATCACAAGGCTATACAAGCCAACACAAGCCATCACATTCAATATTATACATAAGAGAAAGGAAGCTAACATGTAAAGCTATGTGTGTGTGTGAACATAGAGGTGTACATGAAAAGAGAAATCAATACTATGCCCTATATCACATATATGTATATATAACTCTAGGAAAACTCTATTTATCAAATTAACACATTTAGCCACATGTAATATATATATAGAGAGAGAGAGAGAGAAGAGCATGTAAATAGGCAATTGCCATATTTATTTCACAACACTAAACACATGCACATATCACATTGGGCTATACATATATCACATTCACATTACATAGGAAATTGCATTATTCATTACCTATCACATTAAACCTATTCTCATTTACACATTCACATAGGTTATATATATATATATATATATATATATATATATATATATATATATATATATATATATATATATATATATATATATATATATATATACATATACATATTCATTACTAAATATATACATACCTAAATATATATTACATACATGTATTTATTTATATATAATGTATATACTTACACATGTATATAGAGAGAGAGCATGTGTGTGTGTGTTAGAGTGTACTGTGGTGTGGAAGTGAACAGGAATGTTAGCATGTAATGTGTGTGTGTGTGATGTGAGGGTATTTGGGACAGTAGTATAGGATGTATAGGGACTAATTTGTGGGGCTTTGAAAGGGTGTACATGGGCTGGTTTGGTGAGCAGGTTTTAGGGGAATGAGAACTGATTTGTAGGCTAATATATGGACTGTTTTGACAGGAGTTATAGGGACTGTTTTACATGGCTGTGATGGGGTTTTGTAGGACTACAATGTATGTTGGTAGGGGACTGTAATAGGCTTTGAGTAGGGTGAATGGGATCAATGTGTGTGAAACTGTGAGACAGTGAACAGTGAGGAGAAGGAGGGAAACCAATTCAGCCCCAAATCTCACTCCAAATGAACAACTCAATGTAATGTGAGACTTCACATCAAACTCAGATTTCAGTTCAAAAACAGTCCTATAATAAAGCCCTGGTCAATACACTCTATATGATCCCAAAACAGTTCAAAGGAAATCAACAAAACAGTAAACAATAATACAATATCCAGGTTTCAGTCCCATGATTAAATATCAGAAATTGAACTCAAAACACATCAACAAACCAAAATTTTAGTTTAAAGGAACAGTTTTTCAAGTGTCCATGTTGAAATACATTAAAGGAACCCAAAACTCAGTTCCTAAGAACACAAGGATCTCAGGTTTATGTGTTTAGGGAAAACTCAGTTTTTCTCTCATTCTAAGTACTCAAACCCAGATATAGTACAACCATTTAAACCCATTAACTCAATTTCTACATTAACCCCATACCATATCAGTTAACATTACAACTATATCTCAGTTTTTTGTAAAAATAGGGAACACATGTTTACATTTCAACTCATATGATACTTCAAACTGAGATTGAAATCTCAGGAAATTCGAAGGGACAAAGCATCAGTTAAGGTACCCGATCAACAGTTGACACAAATTCTCCCATTCGAATCCAATATCAATCATAGAAATCATAATTTACCATAAACATTATTCATTAACATGTAGGTAAACTAACCCTAATATTTAACATCATAATTCAGTTAATTAACAGGTTAAAATCAGGAAAAAAATCATATTAAACATAGTGTATCAGTGAAGTATCAGTCCACACAGAATTTAAGAATTTCGAACCCAATTAACCATTAAAATTACAAAGTAAGGGTTGGTAAACAAAATATACATGTATATGAGTCATACATGGTGTTTGTGTCCAAACAAAGTGGTCACAAACGTGTCCAATCGAGTAAAACCCAAACAGTACAAAACTGGCACTGTTCAGTGCATACATCGTGCACGTGTGCACGCGTGTCGTGCACACGACACAGCACGAATTAGGCCACGTGCTCGTGCACACGTGTACACCTATACTAGGGCTAGGACTAGGTCTACCTGTACCGTGTCATAGTGTCCACGTGTCCGACTTATAGACTCGTATCAGTGACACTCTAATCCGACTGAACCTGTCAGTCCCGATCAGTGCAGAGCCTCGTGCTCACTCGACACGACACGGGGACACGTGAGACTTGACACACGTGGTGTCAGTCATTGTCCCCTAGTGTGTGTCGAGTTTCACGTGTCCTTGTGCTGTGTCCGCAGAGCACTAGCCCCCGAGAGGCAGGACACGCGCACAGCCCTGCGCGCGCGCTCGCACCCGCGTGTGCACGTATCGAATCTGACACGATGCGACACAGGGACACCCTCAGTCATGAAGAATCGTGTAAGCGACAACAAAATAGAAATTTTCATTCAAAAACATTTCGAAAATAATACAAACAATCCCACTGTGACATTCCATCAAACACCTAAGACAGTGCACAGATACGTGTCCAATTTGGACACGAAATGACACAAAAACTTAGGGTTTCCTATTCCTACAGTTAGGTTAGGCCTAGGGTTCCCTAGAAATGCAATAAAACTAGAATTTTATGGTGAGATTAGGAAGTTACCTCTATGTATCAAAGTCTCCAAAAAGCTCTAAAGAGAGAGCTTCCTCTTGAGAGTCAAACTCCTCCAAATTGATTTGAATCTGAGAATAAGTTGTAAAAACAGCAAGAATACTCAGATTAAAACCTATTGTAATTTATTTGGGTGAAAAAAGAGCTAAAATGGATTTTCTAGAGATTTTTGAAGTAGGGACATTACCTCTTCCTAAAGCTTGTTCTTCCTTAGAGGCTAGCCCTAATTCCAAGAGAATATTTATAAGGGAGGAATCCCAAGGAGGGTTAAGTGGCTGGACAAAATTGTTAGGGTTAGGGTTGGGCACTTGGCTAATGGGCTTTGGGCTTAGCCATAAAACAAATGACTTAAAAATCACAAGTCATGACTTGTGGTCAAATCTTTCCATTCAAAACTCAATATTCTTAATTGTTTTCACTAACTAGAGTATGGTTGACCTAACTTAACCTAGGTCTCATAACTAGTTAAGTCCAACTCAACTAGGGTTAGGTCACAAAGTTAAAGCTAGTCAAAGTCAACCTAGTCAACCCTCAATCAAATAATTCCAAAATAAATTCTAAAAATTCCCAAAAATTCAAATAAATCCTAAAATAACTAAAATATCCTCTAGGCTAAAATGTACTAATCAAACATCCTAATCACATGACTAGGCTCTAGGTCAACAGTCTCTAAGGCTACACTAGTCAATGCACCAAAGTCATAAGTCATGATTTAAATAGTTTAAAAATAATTAAAAGTTACCAAAAATCATATTATTAAATAAATATCATAATTAAATAAATTAAAATACAAAATTTCAAAATTACCCTCATTTTAGAAAACTGGGTGTTACAATTAGGGCCGGCCACCACCCTCCCTCATTCTTTCTTCCACTTTAAATTTTCTACATCTCCTTCTTCTCCAAGTTTCTTTCCAAAAGAAAGAAGAGAAATTCTTAGATTTGATCTCCAAAATAATCTTTTCTTCCTATTTTTCTTCCATCGAACTCTTCCTCTATCCCAAGTAGTGATTCTCCAAGCTTTTGGGAGCAAGAAGTGAAGGGGGTGTGTCCTAAACAATTCATTGTGTCGAAGCCGTGTCGGAGGAATTTTCCATTGGGAATCCATCTCCCGATAGGTACAACCTATTCTCTAATTCATTCTTTTCATCATAATAACTAGATTGGACCCCGTAGGATTGATTCCCGGGTTTGTGTCCCTATTCGTGTCAAGTTTGAGTCCGTTTGGAGTATCCTAGGAGAAGTTTGGGTTTGTGGTTGTGTCCTTGAGTTTCCCCCAAATTTGGACACTTCTAGAATAATTAAATTTGTATCTAAGTGGGTTAGGCACTTAAACTTCATTTTGTATTACTGAATATGTGGAGTATTATCCATATTTTGTGTGTGTGTGTGTGTGTGTCTATATATATATATATATATATATAATATATATATATATATATATATATATATATATATATATATATATATATATATATATATATATAGACACACTCTCATATATATATATATATATATATATATATATATATATATATATATGAGAGTGTGTCTATATATATATATATATATATATATATATATATATATATATATATATATATATATATATATATATATATATATATATCTGTGTGTGTGTGTGTGTGTGTGTGTGTGTGTGTGTGTGTGTGTGTGTGTCTCTATATATGTTAGTGTGTGTGTGTGTGTCTATATATGTTAGTGTGTGTATGTTTATATATAAAGAGTGGGGGAAGAATGAGAATATGTGTGAGTGTTTAGAGAGGGAGATAGAGTGGGAGAAGAGGGGAAGAAGAAGAGCATTAGCAGTAGCAGCAAGGGGGGGCAAAGGCTGCTGCCACCCCACAGCAGCAGCTGCTGCATTAGCAGAAACAGCAGCAGCTGCAGCTGCATAGCAGCAACAGCAGCTAGCAGCATTAGCAGCAGCAGTAAGGCAGCAGTAGCACCCCAAAATAGCCCCCCAATTAGCCCATTAAACCCCCACCTATATACCTATATATATACATATATATACCCTATATATACTCTATATATACACCTATTTAACCCACTAAACTAACCCCTAAGTTAGTCCTAAGTAAGAGTGAAAAGTAAGTGTTTGAGAGTATGTGTGAGTGGTTGTGTGAGATAGAAGTGAGAGGGTGATTTTGAGTTAGGAGCGTCGGAACGCATCCAAACTTGGAGGGGACTTAGTTAGCATAAAATAGAGTTTGTGGGTAGGCTCCTAGGTTGAAATCGGGATTCCGTTTGGGAATTGGAGAAGAGTATCGCACAATATCATTGAATATCTTGAGATACTCAAGATAACGGATAAACGACCAACATGGACCGTAAGATGGACTGGATGTCCATTTTACCTAGAGAACTTGGTAGGTAATGGTTGTATAGGCTAGTATCCTACTACCCTAGGAAGCCGGGAGTAGAATTCCTAAGGGAAAGCCACTTGGCTTCAATGTTAGAGTGGTTTAAGGGTATGTATAAAGGGTAATCGGGTAAATTCAAAATACGGGATACGGGTATTCGGTTTAACTTAAAACTTAGGTGACTTGTTAGGTACACTCTACAAATGTCATATTTGAACCGATTTTGGCTCGGTTGACCCAGAGTTGACTTTTTACCCAAAAGTCAATGATTAGTCAACCCTTTGTCTAAATTTGACCAAATCTAAACCAGAGTTGACTAGTTGACTAAAAGTCAACTGTTGGTTAGCATTTGACCAGTTTGACCTAGGATTGACCTAGAGTTGACCAGAGTTGACCAGGGTTGACCAGTTTACTAAAAGTCAATTGTAAGTCAACTCTTGACCCCGTTTGACTTACTTCGACTTGTTTTGACTTGCTTTGACTGGTATGACCTAGAGTTGACTTAGTCTGACTTAGATTGACTTGATATAAATTAATTTGACATAGATTGAGTTGACAGGACTTAGTGTGTCTCAGTGAGACCTAGTTTGACCTAGAATTCATATCATTCATTATAAATCATTCATAACTTTCTTAAACCTAAATTAACATGCAAATATCTCATCTTTAGGTCTCTGATTTCCACACTGAGCATTGATATACCCTACAGCTCCGGACAGCAGGCGAGTATATTCACTGATAGTTTTCATTGTTATGATATCTGCTATATCCGATTTAGTCGTAGTGTCTTACTTGATTCCCAGTCACGATAGTTCACAGACTAGTATACGTTGGATCATGACCTGAGATGTTTTTCCTAGATTTCTGGGTATATTGGTACACTGCCTGCCTTGTTTCCTGTACTTGTATAGACACCAATTTCTAAGGGGACTTGCTACCCTCTTATGGAATCACGTGCCATGACGTGTCATGTCCAGATCTATTGTACTATTCGGGGATAGGGAATTATTAGGGGCTACGTGATCCAAGCCACCCTGTCACTATTCTTGTGCTCGTGCCACTCTCTCCTCACATAGAGTGTAGCGAGATCCCATTTACCTTGTGCTCGTTATCCAGGTTGGCCGACATGACTTTCCGTTGAGGTCACCGCGGATTGCCGGGCCAAGTGGATAGCCTGTCCTATCACTTAACCCAAGCCAATCACATAACGCTCTAATAATTCAAGGCAAATTTTATATTTACTTATCTTATCATATATCTTATTCTGTTCTACATTCAGTACTTTCTCACCATGCTATGATATCCAGTTACTCATATGTTCTACATGCCTTTATATTGTACCTTGATTGGAGACTAAGTTCTGCTCGGGAGAAGAGTTACAACCCCGGTCCTTGTTTGGTTTAAGGGTTGTAACTCAGCTTTCGAATGGTTTTCAAGTCTTCATATATCTTTGTCTTGTTGTTCATTATACTGTCTCTTATAGAATTTGTCAATTCACATGGAACTGCTGTTAGTGCTTGTACTTGCTCATTTTTCTGACATGATACTGTTGATATATTACAGATGATTCTGAGTCGGGCTGCTCGACCTATTATGGGCTCGAACTAGATGGAGTAGTCCAGGACCGTGGCCTTATAGTAGAGCCACTAGACTTTGTACTCTCAGAGTAGTGTAGCTTAGTTGGGTTGCCTGGATTGCGATCCAGCTAGTATTATTAGACTGTAGCTTTCTATGTTATATTTTTAGACCCTGTGATGTGTGTATATATCTGGGCTTGTGTTGGATCTTAGACTTATTTCCTTTTCATCTATCATATGTTTCCTTCTGTGCTATCTACCTTAGTTTTATTCTGTGATTGAGACTGTATTGCTATGTCACCTCCATTAGGAGAGTATATACTGTACAAGTACCTTTATATGGTTAGTCGTAGTATTTACAGACGTTATATACAGCGTTCTACCGTCGATACTGCGGCATAGGCTGGACGTACCCACGTGCTCGTGCCCCTCATAAGGGTGCGGGTCATGACAGCATCTCCAACCATCTCAGGTCCCAATAAAGCTCGCTCTCCAACGTCATCCCAATACAAGGGTATACGACACCTACGCTCGTACAGTGCCTCGAAAGGTGACATCTTAATGCTGGCCTGAAAACTGTTGTTGTAAGCAAACTCTACTAAGTGCAGGTGATCCTCTCGGGATCCTTCGAAATCTAAGACACAAGTTTGTAGCATATCCTCGAGTGTCTGAATAGTTCTCTCTGACTTTTTGTCTATCTGAGGGTGGTATGCAGTACTAAACTTGAGCTGAGTGCCCAAGCTAATATGCATACTCTGCCAGAAATGGAAAGTAAAGCGACTATCCCGATCTGAGATAATGCTCACCGGAACTTCATGAATCCTAACGATCTGCCGTATATACATCTCTTCTAGCTTTTCGGTAGACAAACCCACTTTAAATGGAAAAAAGTGAGCTAATTTGGTTAACCTGTCTACGATGACCCAAATTGCGTCTTTTCCTCCGGGTGTACGCGGCAATCCAGAAACAAAATCTATCGTGATGTGTTCCCACTTCCACTCTGGAATGGGCAACGGCTGCAACAAACCTCCAGGCCTCTGCCTCCATGCCTTCACCTACTAGCAGACCAAACATCTAGCGACGAAGCGCGCTACTTCCCGCTTTATGCCAATCCACCGAACATGCTCTCTCAGATCCCTATACATCTTGTTAGCACCAGGATGCATAGAGTACTGGGAATGGTAGGCCTCCTGCATAACCTGCTCTCGAAGCTCTCCGCTGGATACACACAGTCTAGAACCGTGCCTCAATACGCCATCCTCTACAATGGTGAACTCCTCATCCACCAATCCTGCTCGAGCCTGCTCTCGGATGCACCGCAGAGCAACATCGTCGAACTGAGTCGACTTGATCCTCTCTATCAAGTTTGACTGAATCTGCAGACCCCACATCTGCATCTCCATCCCTGGCACTAGCACCTCGATCCCCAAGCTCTCCAGATCTGTTAGTAGGTGACGATCTACCATCAAGCACATAGCCACTGGATATCTGCTCAAGGCATCGGCGACCATATTGGCCTTATCTGGATGATACTGTAGTACAATGTCGAAGTCCTTCATCAACTCCAACCATCTACGCTACCTCATGTTGAGCTCCTTCTGTGTAAATACATACTTCAAGCTCTTGTGGTCTGTAAAGATCTCCACACGCTCTCCGTATAGATAGTGTTTCCACAACTTTAAAGCAAAGATAACTGCCGCCAAATCCAAGTCATGGGTAGGATAGTTCTTCTCATGTGTACGTAACTGCCTGGAAGCATAGGCAATTACCTTTCCATGCTGCTGCAAGACACAACCCAAACCCTTCCCTGAGGCGTAACTGTAGATATTAAACCCGCCTGATCCTGATCGTAATGTCAGAATCGGAGCTGTCGTCAACCGCTTCTTCAACTCATCAAAAATGACCTGACACTCCCCTGACCAGATAAACTTTGTGTCCTTTCAGGTCAGCCTAGTCAATGGCTCTGCAACCAGGAAGAAATCCTGAACGAACCTCCTGTAGTAGCCCGCCAATCCCAGGAAGCTCCTGATCTCCGCAACTGAACTCGATGATGTCCATGCCTCAACTGCCATGATCTTCTTCGAGTCAACTGAGATCCCATCTCCAGTTACAACATGACCTAAGAAATCAACTCAGTCTAGGAAGAACTCACACTTTGAGAGCTTACCATAAAGCTCCTCCCTCCTGAGAGTTTCGAGAACCACCCTCAAATGCTCCTCATGCTACTCTGTGGTCTTCGAGTACACCAAGATATCATCGATGAACACCACCACGAACTTGTCCAAGTACTGGTGGAACACCTTATTCATCAGGTTCATGAACACTGCCGGGGCGTTAGTCAACCCAAACGACATCACCATAAACTCGAACTGGCCATACTGCATCCTCAATGCTGTCTTCGGGATATCCTCCCTCTTCACCTTCACCTGATGGTAACCTGAACTCAGATCAATCTTCGAGAATACCCGAGCTCCGCTCAACTGATCAAAGAGATCATCGATCCACGGCAGTGGATATCTGTTCTTGATCGTAAGGTTGTTGAGTGCCCTGTAGTCGATACACATCCGTACCGACCTATCCTTCTTCGGTACAAAGAGCACCGGTGCACCCCATGGTGAAGAACTAGATCAGATGAAGCCCTTGTCCTGCAACTCATCCACCTGTTTCTTCAATTCCACCAACTCGCTGTTGTTCACCCTATAGACATGTTGGAAAATTGGCTATGCGTCGGGCACCAAGTCTATAGAGAACTCAATATCTCTGTCTGGTGGAAGTCCTGGCAAATCCTCCGAAAAGACATCCATAAACTCTACTATCAATGGATGTGGCACTGTCTTCTCCTCGACTGAAACTTCACAGAAAACTCCGCTGCTCTGCTACGCCTGCCGGTGGGTGAACTCGAACTCTGGCTCTCCTGGCGCTCTGAAAAGAACTCTACCCCCACGATAATCTATGTTGGCGTGGTGCCTGCTCAACCAATCCATACCGAGTACGATATCGTAGTTCGGTAGTGGCATTACGAGCAGACTCACATCTAACTCTCGGCCTCCCAAAACAACTCTCCGTCGCTTGCCAATATCACTAACGAAGATAATACCACCCCCGTTCATGATCTTGTAAGTCCTAGGCAACGATACAGAAGCAAGATGGTGTATAATAGCAAAAGATACAGACACAAAGCTGTAGGAAGCCCCTGAATCGAACAAAGCAAAAGCTGTCGAGAAGAACAGAACCTGCAATAAGATCTCAGATGGCCTCTGCGTCCTCAGCTGCCATGGTGAAAGCTTGTCCCTGCTGGCCTCCTCTAGCCTGCTGCTGATGCTGTACGAACCTCTGCTCTGCTCCCTGCACTGCTCGTCCCGTGAATAGGGAACACTCCTTCAACTGGTGGTCCGCTGAACCACAGAGTAGGCACCTGCCTAGCCTCTTCTTGCAGTCGTTCCACCCATGCCCCGACTTCTTGCAGTAGGCACAACTGGTGGGCTGCTGTCTCGGAGCCTGCTGCTGATGTCTCGGCTGCTGCTGCTGCACTTGCTGAAAAGGTGCACGGGCCTCCCCCTGAGGCTGCTACTGAAACGGCCTCTGCTGGAACTGCTGTTGAAGTGGGGTGTAGCCTATCTTCCCGAAAGTTTTTGAAATATTTTTTATTATTTATTTGATTTAAGTGGTGATTTTTAGAATTTTTATTTTAATTAATTATTACGGTAGATGTTTTAGCCATGGTAGAGTTTTAGAGTACAAGATGACTAGGAATCATGGCACGGATAGTGCAGTGGCGTGCTTTGACTATTGTATTAGCCCTGATAGGGAATTCGAACCATAGTAATGCCCTAACTAGGAAACCAGGCCAAGTTGCGGCTTGACTCCTATAAATAATTTAATTATTTATTAATTAAGAATATAGATTTTTAGGTGACCCTTGTGCCATTTCAGCCCGGACTGAATCCGAACCAAGCCCAAGCGCATATGGAGGAGTAGATCGTCTAAGGATGTCCATGTGGATGTACAGATTAGCCTTTTTAAATTGATTAGTGACCTAGTAGGCCTTTTACAAAATACGGTTTATTATATATGCTTGCCATATAGAATTAATGCTTATTGAATGTACAGTGAATATTTCCTTAACATATATTTTGGATGTAGATTTATGTAGGCTATATATATATATA
>JANAVB010027599.1:374898-603663 GCA_029216955.1 Iris pallida
ACAAGGTCAAAGTTATTCTCTATACACATCTACAAGGTCAACATATCAATTTCAGTGATTGTGAAATCACTGGAATCGACGGATCTCAAAATACAAATAAAAGGAGAAAGATTTTAATAATAGGGTGATAGATAGGGTAAAACCTAAAGATATTGTCGATGGTGAAACAACCATCTCCAACTGTCCAAAATGGTCAAAATAGCTAGAATAGCCTATCCAAAAGTCCAGTTTGGACACAGGGGCAAAAGGGTAATTTTGGGTCAAAGTGATGTCCGTGTCGGACCACTTTGCACCGAAAAATGTGCAAGAAATAAAAGTCTACTAAACCTAGCAAATTATATGTCCACGAATCCAGAATGACGATACGAACCCAACGGTATATCCGGAATTGGATTCCGATGTCCGATCTCAAAATGATCCGTTGACCCGGATATTGGTATCCGATTTGTACGGAGCCAGTGTCCACTAAATCTAACTAAGTACATGTCAACGAGTCCAGAATGACGATACGAACTCAACGGTATATCCAGAATTGGATTCCGATGAGCCGATCTCAAAATGGTCTGTTGACCCGGATATTGGTATCCGACTTGTACGAAAATACATGCCGAAACCAATGTCCACTAAAATCTAGCAAATTATATTTCAACGAGTCCAGAATAACGATACGAACTCAACGGTATATCCAGAATTGGATTTCGATGAGCCGGCATCAAAAGTCCCGTTGACCCGGACTATGGGACCCGCTTTACATCAAAATGCGTGCCAGAGCCCACATCCTCCAAATCTAATAAATTTTATATGAATTCATGCCAGAACGATGCCACGAGTCTACTGGTGGTGTCAGAATTGGAATCCGGAGTCCCAGGTTCAAAATTGGGAGTTTATAACTTGGAAATTACGAATTCGGACGGCCAACTTTGGCGTCGAATTCAACCAATCAAACGTGCTCACAATGAAGCAAAACTTAAGGAGCAGGAAGAGGGTTATACCAGATGGGCACAGGAAATGATGGTGCACCAAATGGAGCTACGACGATGATGATACGATCTCGCAATGTTGGCTCCATGAAACTGTCCAAAAATAGTTCAAATTAAAACGTCAACTTGGTGGCCGGTTTTGATGTAACAACGATAAAATTAAAGGATAAAATTGGAGGGGAGTGACGATGGATATACCAAGATTGCGAGGAGAAAAGAGTTCGCCGATCCAATGGTCGAATTTTCCAGAAAATGTGCACGAAGTTGCTTCGACGATGCGCACATTCTGAATTTCGTTCATGCGCGCATCGACGGGATTCCGTGCAAAATGCACGAATCAACTATGTATCACATCGGAGAGGAGGGCGGTGGCCTGGGGGAGTTCGCCGGAGGGGGTGCGGCGTGCGGTGGCGCGCGACAGCGGAGGCGGTACGGTGGTGCACGGTAGCGCACGGCTGCTACCACCGCGGCTGCTGCTGTGGCCATTGGCTGCTGCTGCTGTGGCCATTGGCCGTTGATGCTGCTGTTCGTATGGGCTGCGCTGGCCTGGCATGACGGCTCAGCGGTGGGGTACGACGACGGCGGTGGCTGGTCGGAGGAGAGGTGGTTCGTGGTGGTGGAAGTGGTGTGATGTTGATGATGATGGAAGTGGTGGTGGTGATGGTGTGATGTTGATGATGATGGAAGTGGTGGTTGTTGAAGAAGAAGGAGAAGAAGATGAGAAGTGAGAAAATGAAATAAAGATGGTGATGGTGTGGAGTCGACTGAAAGAGGGAGAAGAGGAGTGCTGTGATGGGAGGGGGTGAGGTGTGTGTGTGTAATAATGGAAAAAAGAGAGAGATATTATATGTGTGTGTGTGTGTGTGTGTGTGTGTGTATTACATATAGAAAGAGAGAGAGAGAGAGAGAGATAGAAAAAAAGTAGAGAGAGGGGGTAGGCCGGCCACTTGGGGGTGGCTGGTATAGGAGTGTGGAGAGAGAGTGAGGGTGATAGGTGAGTGGAGAGAGAGAGAGTGTATTATATATTTATATATATAATAGAGAGAGAAAATGGGATATTTGTAAAGATGCGAATATTTTTGAGTAGAAAAAAAAAGAGAAAATATCAATGGGGTGTATAGGTAGACATGGTAGCGGTCACACCAATTTGGGTTGGGTGTTGGGTCAAGTTGGACAAGCTTGGGCTAGGGTTCGATCAAGATAACAAATTTAAACCATTTAAAATCATGGACAAAATGGGAGCACAAGGGAGATCAATTTGGTGGCACGCAAGTGGTGCGTGCATAGTAGGCTCAAAACAGGCTAGAACCATATATTGGGTCGAGCAGATTGGACCGATGTCGGGCCTACACTACAACAGATATGGGATATGATAGCGTGCGCTGAACGCTGTAGAATGCTTATTATAGCGTATTCTGTCCGCTATAAATGCCTCCGCTATAATTGTCCCATGTACAAGAACGCTATAAAGTTATAGCGTTCACGAACGCTATTCATGGATTATAGCGTTCTATAACGCTATAGACGACTGATAGCGTTTAGAAACGCTATACGGTTCTTATAGCATTTACGAATGCTATATCACATTAATAACATTCATGAACGCTATTAATGTAGTATAGCGGTCATGAACGCTATAGACATGTTATAGCACTGACAAACACTATATAGTTTACATAGCATTTACGAACGCTATAGTTCATTAATAACATTTGTTAACGCTATAAATTTGTTATGGCGTTCCTGAACGCTGTTGATTTTTAATTGCGTTCCTGTATGTTATTGTTTATTAATAGCGTTTCGATATATATCTGCTTTTTATAGCATTTCTTTCGTGCTATTATATGTGCACCAATAGCATGTCAGAATGCTATTGCAGAGTCAAAATTCTGTATTCGAAAATTTGCAGAATACAGCACATCAGAATACTATTGCAGATAATGCCACAAATATCTATTTACATAGAATGCACCAGGTATTCAAAATCCTTATAGCACATACACAGAATGAATTCCGAACATAAGTACATTAATTTCACTGTCAAATATATGTAGAACAACGAAGTAGTACCAAACATTCAAAATCCTTAATTTCTCCATGTAGAACAACGAAGTAGTACCAAACATATGTCCAAAAATTAAACATTAACAGCGTAGTCAGCTACATATATCCAAAATGTTGACTATCTAAAATTTAGCTCGAACCCTTCAAGCCTATCCACAACCAAAGCTCCTCAGAAAGCATCCTCTTCCTTCATCCAACCTACACAAATATAGGGGAGAAATCATTAGTGTAAAGAAAAAACCATCTCGAGCGATCCAGACAATTGACGAAAAGTAAATTATTGGGATAGGAAAAGTGATGCCTTGCCAGTGAATTGAGTCTTATGTGTTTATATATTCTGTTGTAATTGTAAGTGTTCTCATCTCTTCTTCTCATTTTTTGACTGAAAGCTTGAAAGGATTAATAAGTTCCAACTAATCGTGCGTACATTTTTTCATATAAATGAAGCTGATATCGCTAAATGTGGTCTATACTAAAGACTTATTAGTACAGACCAAAGCTTTCAGTATCCCATATCTGTTGTGTAGTGGAAAATAGGTTTTCTGTAGGTAAAGTTCAGTAAGGTATTATATGCAGATATTTACTCTCCAATGTGCATCAGATCAGACGCTCTAGTGTTCAGTAAACAGTAGATTATAAGTTCAGATTATTGAAAAAGTGTGCAGATAAGTAGAAATTAGTATCAAAGAGTGTGTAGGATTAGTTTTTATTTTACATCTGTGTAATAGAATGTGAAAACAGTGAGTAAAACATAGGTGTCACGCCCTGCTCCCAGAATACGGCGAGCCGAGAACATAACATCATCCCCGGGCTACGCGACATATTCTAGACATTCAGATTCCATATAAACCATACCTCAAACGGGAGTCTTAAAAGTCAAGTCGCATTCAAGTGATAGTTTCGTCCTTTCCGAAACTAATAGAGTCCAAGAAAGTGTTGGAACCAAGGCAAAATTCCAAGGTATCTAATTGGACAATGATTTTCAAGAATCCCTCCGATGTTATAGATCGGAAATGGATGGTTCCAATGATTTAAAACTTAAGTCAAAAGTTTCTAAAGAGTCCGAATTCTCGGAAAAAGACCATCTTCGAAAATTCTCAAAAATTTCGGCAGAATCTCCTTTGTATTTACTGATCCGAAAATATTTCCAGAACACATAAACACAGAATAAATGCATGGGCACGCCGACCCCTTTGGTGGAGCAACCCTCAACACCGGCAACACACAATATATATATCCGGGTACGCCGACCCCTTCGGTAGAGCAACTCACAACACCGGCAACACGCAATATATAGGGGTGCATGAATTAAAGTATAGTGTGTAGGAATTTAGTATAGCATTTATAGGTACTGCACTAAAGACGTACCTAGTCTTCAAACGGCATAATGTGGTCTGTTGGCCAAGCCGTGGTACTTCCAATGATTTCCTCTACTGTGTCGTTACCAAAACACGGCCTAAACAACAGAGCTTTGGGTTGTATCACTATATCTACCCAAACACGGGATGCACCTTGTCCAAGAGGATAACCGTGAACCAGCACATTCGGATCATCGGTGGTCTATCGTCCAATTGCAACAACTTCGTTCTTATTTTCCATCCAATCGAGTAACTTGCATTTTTGGTCCTTTGACAGACGATGATGTGACTACAACAAAGATTGAAGCTCAAAAATATTAAATATCATTCGAGTTACAATACTGCTATTTGTTATTAGAGATATATTACCTGTGGAGTAGATGGAGATTTTGAAATGACCTTTACTTCAAAATCATTCTCGTCGCCAGTGTTGTTCTCCTCCTCTTTAGTGTTCTCATCATCACTGCTGCCTTCATTGTTCTCCTCCTCTTTAGTGTTCTCGTCGTTCTTCTCATTGGTCATCTTATTTTGATCCTAATGAGGAAAGCAGTTACATGTAATTACCAAAAAAAATATAGATTTGTTACAAGTGGTCATTCTTGATGACTTACCTGACTTTTCATTAATGTACCAAGTAGTTGAGTTTGTTGTTCAATTAACTTTGATATGGAGTTGATTTGCCCTTGCATTGAGTCAACTTTGCTTTGGGAATTTCTCTCCTCTACACTCACCTCAACATCATCATCTTTTGTTGATCACATTCCTAAACAAGGCAAGCGTCATAGGTAATGTATAAAATTTTTTAAGTGAAATAAAACAAGAGTCAATCTAGAATTCCTCCACACTTACCTTATTTTTCATCAAAGTCTCTATCAACTTTGCTTGTTCTTTAACTAATTTTGACATTGAGTCAATTTCGTCCTGCATTGATTCAATTTTGTTTTCCAGTCGAACTACTGTTTGAGAATGCTTCTTTTGAGCAAGTAATTTAGATTTAGTTGCTCCGGCTCCTCTAATCCTACCCCATTTTTCAGATTGTCGTACTACTTGTGAAAGTGCATCACCTTTATCTAATTGTTGGGATCCCTCTGAAGGTGGTGCAAGAAGGATTTCCTTGGCCTTTTGCTGAAATTATGATGAAGAAAACTAGAATTAGTCTCCGTTGGACAACGCTTGACTGTCAATACAAGAAGAAAAAAAACATACTATCCATAAGAAGGTAATTGTGTACATACAATGAGCTCGTTGTCCTTTGAGTGCTTAGCTTCACCTTCCCCAGTAGTATATCCCCGGATCCAAGCACGAAGCCTAACCTTATCGATAGGACATGGTCCCTCCCTTCTCTGCATTGTATTAGGTAAATTGGCATTGATAAGTAGAGAGATATAAATATGAATGAAAAAATACTTTATACTTACCAATATTTCATCGGCAATGCGAGCAAAGCCTTTTCTACTTCCAAGGTACGGCATTGTTTGTTTTCCTCTCATTTGTTTAAACTTTGTAGACCTCTCCTACGTACAACACATGCATATTATTAGATAATACCTTAAATGTTAGACATTGAAGCTTCAAAAAATATTTATTCAACATACCTTAAATTGTTTTGATGATCTTTTCTTAACGAATAGTTCCCAATCTACCGGGTCTACGTCATTCGGCTATCTCTTCAAATATTTTCCTAATTTTGATTTGTTGGCCCTAGCAAGTCTTCCCATTTGTTGGAGGACATACATTTTTGCCTCCTCATCGCGCTCATTGAATGTAAATTTTTGCTACAAGTGCAAAATAGTCATAAGTAATTATTAGGAAGATAGTAGATATAAACTACATTTTAAAAAAAATATAAACTTTCATCTTACTGTAACAGCTTTCCAATAGAAGTCCTTGTTCTCAGAAGGTATATGTCTCCAATCATCGAACGTTATTGGTACCATTTCACGTAGACCTGTCAATGGATAGTCGAAAATTCGAATCTGGTCCAATTCCGTATCCGAACTTTCGGATAGTTTTCGAAATTTCGGATATCGGATTCGGATATCCGAATATTTTTCGGATATTATCCATTTTTAGATACGAATTCGGATATTAAGGTATTCGAATCCGTTAATATCCGATCCGACTTTAAATTGCAAATTTCGGATATCGAATTCGGATATCGGATTCGGATATCCAAAATTTTATATATATTATAGTATGATGTATATGTAATATATATTAATTAATAGAGAAGATTAAAGTATTTTATTCTCAACTAACTTTTACATAAAATAATTATGATATAATTTATATATAATAGTAATATATATTAATTACAATTTACAACATAAGAAGAAAAGACTCAAATATGTAGAGAAATTGAATTTGGTTTTCGAATATTCGGATAATAACTAAATTTTTAATATTTTGGATTTCGGATATTCGGATACTAGCATTCAAATTTTTTATCTAATCGGATCGGATATTATCCGATATCCGTTAAACTAGACGAATACGAATCGGAGTATCAAAAGAGATATCCGTTCGGATATCGGATCGGATTCGGATATTACAAAAAAAATTCAGATACGGATACGGATATTGTCCTGTCCGTACCGATACGTATCCTTTGACACCCCTAATTTTATGTGTCAAACATCCGACAAAAGTTGAAAGATGTTTCGAGTTCCTTCCAATTGGTTGACCATTTTCATTTAACTCCACCTCTAGCCTATTGCCACTTTCAACGGGCAAAGCACTACACCTAGTGGGTCCCCTAGTCCTTGTTGTTCTCTCTGTTTTGCCTTCATTTGAAGCTTGTGGTTCTTCTATGTCATTTGAATCTTCTGGTTCTTGTCCCTCATTTGATGCTTCTTTTCCTTGTTCTTCATTGGAACATTTTTCCTTGTCCTTCCTTTGCTTCTTGTGCTTCTTTTCCTTCTTGTGCTTCTTTGTAGATTTACTCGCTTGATTTGCACTCTACAAGAACACAGTTGACATTTATGCATTAGAAATATATGTAAGCATTGCTATAGAAAATATGTGCTTGTTTACAACAGTTGACATTTATGTTTGTTCTCAGAACACAGTTCTGAGAACAACATTCCCAAAAATCTGTGAAAATATGTGCTTGATCCTTACCGCATTCGAACCTTCTTGCTCACTTATAAAGATACCTGCATTTGGATTGTTCACAAGAGCAGCCTTGATGCCTTGTCTTTGCTTCTTTCCTCCCTTTTTTGCGCGTTTTGAACACTACAAATATGCAACATATTAAAACATTAAGAAATAAATTTGATTTATGTAAGCTTAATTTCAAATACATGTTGAAGGTTATTTACCTCAGCTTCAACATCATTTCTCCTTTTCCTTGGTGTCATTGCAAGATAGGGTAGCTACGAGCAAGAATTACTCGCTGATGATGATTAGAAAATAAGCAAATATTAAAGAAACAAATCATGAAAAGTAGAGTATCATAGAGCATCAAATACTAAAACTATACACTGGATTTTGAAGGACTGTACATTGTTTGAGTTTACACCTGTATTATGAAGCATTAAAAAAATGAAGGACTATACATTGAAGGACTGTACATTGATAGAGTATCATAGAGTATTTTGAAGGACTGTACATTGATAGAGTATCATAGAGCATTAAAAAAAACGAAGGACTTTACATCGAAGGACTGTACATTGAAGGACTGTATCGATATCATCTCATATTGATATTACGGATCATGTAGAAAATAAAAACCTGATGAAATCAAGTTTCAAGCATACAACGAAAATCTTAGAGTTGCAAATGAACCATAACTTATAGATGTTTGATGAACACCAACTGTGGATGAGTGTGTTGATCAAAAACCTATATATATATATATATATATATATATATATATATATATATATATATATATATATATATATATCAGGCTAATAATTTGTCGCACAAGTCACATTAAGCTTCTTGAGGGCCTTAAAAGTATTTCACAAAGTTGAATATACAGACACATATTTTACACATTATTTGGGTTGATTTTGCTTTAATCTACCCTATTTGAATTCTAAACTTTTTATGGTCATTTGTCCTATGGATATTAGGGCCTTAAAACGAAGGACTGTACATCGAAGTACTGTACATTGAAGGACTGTACATTGTTTGAGTTTACACCTGTATTTTGAAGGACTGTACATTGATAGAGTATCATAGAGTATCAAATACTAAAATGAAGTTAACAGACACTATATTGTGAAGCATTAAAAAAATGAAGGACTGTACATTGATAGAGTATCATAGAGTATTTTGAAGGACTGTACATTGATAGAGTATCATAGAGCATTAAAAAAAATGAAGGACTGTACATCGAAGGACTGTACATTGAGCCATTCAAATTTTAAAGAGGATGGAAATTAAAAATGAACCATTCAAGTCGTAGCATATTCTTACATAATTAAAATTTTAAAAATAAATAAATTATATTGTTGATTGCTACTCTTAACCACATAATCTTAATAATTCAAATGATCAACGACCAAAGAAAAGCTTATATAATCGATTATTGTATGTTCCTTGGGTTTAAGTTTATATTTCCAAACCCTTATCATAACTCGATATGATCTCATATTGATATTACGGATCATGTAGAAAATGGAAACCTGATGAAATCAAGTTTCAAGCATACAACGAAAATCTTAGAGTTGCAAATGAACCATAAGTTACAGATGTTTGATGAACACCAACCGTGGATGAGTGTGTTGATCAAAAACCTATATATATATCAGGCTAATGATTTGTCACACAAGTCACATTAAGCTTCTTGTGGGCCTTAAAAGTATTTCACAAATTTAAAGATACAGACACATATTTTACACATTATTTGGGTTAATTTGGCTTTAATCCACCATACTTGAATTCTAAACTTTTTATGGTCATTTGTCCTATGGATATTAGGGCCTTAAAATGAAGGACTGTACATCGAAGGACTGTAAATTGAAGGACTGTATATTGTTTGAGTTTACACCTGTATTTTGAAGGACTGTACATTGATAGAGTATCATAGAGTATCAAATACTAAAACGAAGTTCACAGACCCTATATTGTGAAGCATTAAAAAAAATACCAAAACCTAATAAAAACTACTGATTTTATACATGTTCTGCACAACCTTAACAAAGAAAAATAAAAACCTGCATATAACAAATTCAAGAACAATTGTGAAAGCATTAAAAAAATACTAGTTATTTTCAAACAAGCTTCTATACCAATAATAAAAACTAATGAAACATAGAGACCAATTAAACCATATAGAGTGTTTCATAAGATTGAATATAGAGGAAAAAGACCTCTTAAACATAAATGCCCTCACAATCCTTTCTAAGATAACTATCACTACCATCCTCAACATTCTTATCTAGTTTTGATACATCCACTGGTGCTAATGATGGTGTATAGACCTTTTGATCAATGTCCATATCCATATCCATATCTTGAAAACCTCTTGCTGGTGCCTTTAACACAACATGCCAATTAGATGAAGCAGTGTCCTTAGAGTAAAATACTTGGGTTGCCTGTGATGCTAGAATAAACGAGTCTCTTTCAAAGCGGTGTTTTCCTTGGTGAAGGTTAACCAAGGTAAACCCATCTTCTATTTTGACACCTTTTGTTGTGCTAGCCCAATCACCATCAAAAACAGGAATGTGAAAGGTATGATAATCCAAGCAAATTATATTCTTAAGCACTCCATAGTAGGCAACTGTATCGGTGACTTGGTTCCTATCCTTCGAGCTGGATCTACAAATGGTTGTTGTCTCAAGTGAGACACCACTGTTCTGCCTAGAGTTCTCAGCAGCCTTTGTATGGTAGCGATTACCATTGATAACAAATCCTGAATAAGACACATGTTTTGAAGGGCCATGTGCAAGCCCTCTTAACATGTCGGATATGTTTCCACAGGATTGTCCCTCAATCTGTTCAAAATCAAAACAAAAGGTAAGGACATACATTTTTTGGAAAATAATGTGCTAAGGGTACTAAAAAAAGAAATTAGGACCTTCTGTTTTAACCAAGATGACAATTCCTTCGAATGACGATCTTGAAGTAAATTTTCATTTTGAACAAGGCGTCTATCCGAAAGTTTCAATTCCTTAAAGTGCATCCTAAGAGGGAAAACAATTTTACATGATATTAATTATAGATATTGGCAAGTTACGTTGGAGTTAGTATGTTTTTTTATAACTTACTCAAGATAAGGTTCGACTTTATCCATATTGAATAATACATAACGGTGAGCACTTTGTAGCTGTTGTTTATCCAATGTCATTATTGTTCCTTTTGAAATTGGACGGCCATCAAAAATTGCATCATTTTCAATATCTTTATTTCTATTTGGACGATGATCCATCTCAGAAACTTGTTTCATGTACCCACTAACAAATCTCATGCTCTCGTCAGCAAGATAACATTTTACTATACAACCTTCAGGACGTGCACGATTTCTAACGTATCCTTTAAGGATCTTTATGTATCTACGAAAAAATAATAATTTTTATTTAAAATAAGCAAACGAATGAATGAAAATCATTAAAAAAAACAAACGATCACCTTTCAAACGGATACATCCAACGATAATGGACTGGGCCACCTAATTTAGCTTCACGTCCCAGATGGATTGGCAAATGAATCATGATATTAAAAAATGAAGGAGGAAAATACCTTTCAACCAAACATAATATGTCAACAAGTAGATTGGTAAATGAATCACGATATCGAAAAATTGAGGAGAAAAATACCTTTCAAACAAGCATAATATCTCAACAATTTCTTCCTCTAATTTCTCTATTTGTTCTCTATCGATGGCTCTTTGGCACAAGACATTAAAGAATGCACAAATTCGAAATATTACAATCCTTGGTCCTTTTGGAAGAAGACCTCTCAATGCCACAGGCAACAACTGTTGCATTAACACGTGACAATCATGCAACTTGAGTCATGTTATTTTGCATTCTTCTACTGATATACAATTTGTAATGTTTGAAGAGTAACCATCGGGCAACTTCAAGTTATATAATCTCTTGCAAAAAATTTCCTTTTCTTTCTTTGAAAGGGTGTGCGGTCCCGGTGGAAGAAAAGTTCTCTTATTTCTTAATTCTAGATGCAAAACTTGTCGAATGCCCATTTCTTCCAAATTCTTACGTGATTCTATGCCATCCTTCGATTTTTCCTTTGCATTTAGCAATGTACCAACCACGCTATGACACCAGTTCTTTTCTATGTGCATTAGATCCAAATTATGGCGCAAAATGAGATGCTACAAAACCAAAAAAAGAATAGAAAGGTCAATTGGAAACAATTTACAAAACACATATGAAAATAATATGATATTACCTCCCAATACGGCAGTGAAAAAAATGTTGACTTCTTCTTCCACATCTCTGAAGATTGCCTCTTTCTTTTGCCATTGTCTTTTCCTTTCCCAAAATTATTTGTCATATTTCTTAGTCCTTCTAAATTTTTTGATCCAGTCATTAATCTAGGTGGTTCCCTACGTTCTTGCTTACCATTAAACCAACTTTTTTTCAACCTAAATGGATGCTTGGCTGGAAGAAAACGTCTGTGTCCCATGTAGACGGGTTTTCTACTATATTTTAACCATTTTGAACATGTATTCACTCCACATATGGGACATCCAACTTTTTCTTTGGTAGTACGTCCAGCTAGGTTACCATAAGCTGGAAAATCATTTATTGTCCACATCAAAATTGCTTTCAAGTTGAAAAAAGATTTACTAAATGCATCATAAGCATGTACTCCATTGTTCCATAGCTCTAGCAAATAATCTATTAGTGGCTGTAAATAAACATCTATATCATTTCCAGGTTGCTTCGGTCCAGGAATTAGTAGTGTCAACCTTATATTTTCTTTTCGCATGCATAGCCATGGTGGGAGATTGTATGTCGTGAGCATCACTGGCCAACAACTATATGAAGAGCTAAGATCGCCGAAAGGATTAAACCCATCTACAGTAAGGCCAAGTCTAAGGTTGCGTGGCTCTTTTGCGAAAAAGGGCCACTTCATATCTATTGTCTTCCATGATAAGGAGTCCACAGGATGTCTCATGATGTCATCGTCACTTTTGTGATTATAATGCCACCTTAAGTTTTCAGCTGATTCAGGTGACTGAAACATTCTTCTGAACCTTGGAATTATCAGAAAGTACCTTAGTACTTTTGCTGGAACTCCTTCTTGAATTTTGCCAGTCTTATCTTTATTCCACTGTTCCAATCCACATTTTTTACATTTTTTCTCATTTTTAAATTCTTTTCTGTATAGACAACAATCATTGGGACATGCATCTATCTTCTCACAATCAAGCTTAAATGTCTTAAGCAACGATTCAGCGTCACGTGAGGATTCTGGAATTGTATTTCCATCAGGTAAAATATCATGCAATATTTCCAAAAAATGACTAAAACATTTATTAGAAATTCCATACATAGACTTGTGCTTGTATAAAATAATGGTTGCTGATAACCTAGTATACTTTTTGTAACTTGGGTATAATGGATTATTTGCATCCTTCAATAAGGTTGTTAATCCATCATCCCTTTCTTCTTCGATAGGTTCAGCATTGGGTTCATTTTGAACATATGCATCTTTAATTATATTAGTATCCTCTGTCTGTTCCAAATTTGAAATTCCTTTGTCCAACCCTTTCCCATGCCAAATCCAAGTTGTATACGACATATCCATCCCACGTCTTAGCAAATGAAGTAAAATCATATCTTCATTATCATGATACAAATTCTTACAATCAATGCAGGGACATAACATAAAGTCTGGATTCTCTGCATTTAACTTGGCAAAATCCACAAACTGACGGACATATTTCTTATACAATGTCGTATTCCTAAAAAAATACAAAATAATTATAACATAAATAAGACATACAGATGGATTTAATTAAGTGAACACATTAGTATAGTGAAAAGGATTTCAATACTTGTTAAGATGAACCCAATCTTTATTCATCATGTTGACACCCACAACTTGCTTATATCGAGCTTGATAACACCAAAAATAATTTGTACGTGCCCTAAAGAGTTTTAAATTAAATAATTTAGACTTTGTACATGCATTAGTAAATACCAACAATTGTTACTTCCTAAAACAAACCAAAAATATAAACAAATTATATACGGAAAAGGAATGACTAACAGAGCGATGACAAAATCGTGGCACTTTCTTCTTCTTCAATACTTCACAAATTTAGGGTTCCTGAAACAAACCAATAACATCAAACACAACAAAATGCCACAGAAATTCTGTTGAAGTAGTTGTACATAGAAACAGAATTTCTATCCAAAGTCGAACCCTAATTTTCGACAAATCGATCCACGAAATCGAGGAGGCACATATACCCCAAATAATCCATCCAAAGCCCAAATAATCCATCCAAAGCCGATCCAACAAATCGATCCAACAAAACTATAACATCCCTCACGAAAACCCCAAATAATCCATCCAAAGCCGAACCCTAATTTCCGACAAATCAAGGAGGCACATATACACCGCCACTGATAGATAGTTTATTGAAGGGGGAAAAAATTGAAAATAGTGTTTTGCTATGGACAGTCGGCCGATTTTTAGGGTTTTCGTGAGGGGAGAGAGAGACAGAGAGAAGAAGATGAGGAAGAGGGAGGGTTTCGTGAGGGGAAGAGGGTTACCTGAGGAAGAGGGTTTCCGGAAGAGGGTTTCGTAACAGAGAGAAGAAGATGAAGAAGAGAGAGGGTTTTCGTGAGGGAGAGTTATGAGGAAGGGGGAGGGGTTTTCAGTTAGGCGCCCAGGTTACGAGGAGTTGAAGGGGGAATTTTCAGTTAGGCGCCCAGGTTATGAGGTGGAGAATATAATAAGGTTTTTTCAAACATAAGACATAGCGTTTTTCTATGGACGGTTCCGATTTAATTGCGAAACATCTAACGGACGGAATCGCCTGCTATGGAGAACGCTATAATTTATTTAGCAAAACTGAATCGCTCCTATAGTAGTCACAACATACTATAACTTATTTTTTTAATATAAAATATATTTTATAAAACTGTGTTGCTTCTTCCATATGATTGGAACAGTAGATAGTTCAATTGTGAGCATTCGATTAACTCGGTTAACCGAACCGAATTACCAAATACCGAATTCGACCGAAAATTGAATAACAAAAATTGAAACCAGCCGAAATATCCTGTACCGAACCAAACCGAATGGAATAAATCTATTCGATTTTCAGTTTATTTGGTTTATAACCAATATTTCAGTTTATTTATAATTTTTTCAATATATATAGTAACTAAATATACAAAGATATATTTCGTATATATATTACTAAATTTTCTTATTCGGTTTACCAGGGGAGAGGAATTTTAGATAAAATTTCTGAAAGGTTAGTGGGATTAGTTGAAGAGTATTCTGCAGCTCCTCGCATAAATTTTTTTTTTACGGTAACGATTTAATCCCATTACGACGTTGTAACTTATATAGCATCCAAAATATGTGTTATAGTATTTTTAATCATGTAAAATATATAGAATATGATGCTGCTCCTCATCGAACTCGATACCTTACTTTGACATATGTAGGGGTGAGCCTTCTGTTTTTTCGCGGTTTCAACTGAAACGAAATAGTCAACACCAAATAAACCGAAATTCAAAAACTCCAAAACCAAAACCGAACCGAAATTAACCAAAACCGAAACCGAACCGAACCGAATAAACTATTCAGTTATTTGATTTATTCGGTTAAACCGAATAAATAGAAATCATATTTTAATTATATTAAAGAAATTATAAGTTTGTACACTTTTTTGTTATATGTCAAAAATATATCAAAAGTAGGACTTCAATATATATATATATATATATATATATATATATATATATATATATATATATATATATATAATTGTTGCTTTCAAATATATACATTTTTATTCACTAAATATACATAGAATTAGGATTTTTATAAATTAATAAATCTTATTGGGTTTTCGGTTTTAAACCGAAATCGAATAATTTTTTTTAGTATTTTCGAAACCGAAACCGAACCAATTTTTTTTTTCAAATGAACCGAATCTCTTATTCGGTTAGGTTCGGTTCGGATTTCGGTCCAAAACCGAATAATGCTCACCCCTAGACATACGGGCATAGTAATGGTCAGAAAAATACTATACCTTTAACAGCACTGCATAATGAACGCTATTGATAATGACACTTCTAATAGCGGGGAGGCATAAACGCTATAGATAAACTGCTATTGTATGAACTTGTAATAGCATTTAATATGAACGCTATGGATGATGATATTATAATAGCAAGGAGGCTCAAACGCTATAGATAAACTGCTATTGTATTCCCTTTTAATAGTACTGAATAATAAACGCTATTGATGATGACATTCTATAGCAGGGAGTCTTGAACGCTATAGATAAACTGCTATTGTATGCCCTATTTGTTGTAGTGCTAGAAATTAAGTTGGAAGTTAAGTCACGAATTACGGTAGACGATAAATTGGTCTAAATTGACCCGAAAGTTGTACGAAGCAAAAAGAGCACAAGGGAACAAGTTTGAGTGGGATACGATGTATCAACATGAAGATAATATTGTCTACTACAAACTTAGAGAAGAAAGTTTACAGAGACTGGCTCCCGATGCTCTAGAAATCAAAGTCACGGTAAAAAGCATTTAATGATCAAAATTAATTAAATAAAAATGCATTATTGAAAATAATTCATTTAGAAAATTCAAAAATAAATCCCAAAAATTCAGGGGGCTTACACATAGGATATGTAGGTTATGTTATAGGATGTTGGGTATAGACTTTGTGATATCTATATATGTATGTATTAGATTGGTACTATATGGATATGGATATATGTGATATGTATATAGTTAATATATCCTAAGTATCATAGATGTTGACCACTAGTCTAGGTTTGAACAAAATCTTAGATAGTTGACTTTGACTCTTAGTTTGACTAAAGGTTGACCAGAGTTGACTTAGAGTTGACTTTGACCAAGAATGACCTTGAATTATGTAGATTGCATTGTAAACTTCATTTATTACATCTTGGATACATTGTAACCTGTGTTGCTCTAAATAGGACTCAGTTACTCCTATACGAACATCTATTCTCATCATTCGTTCAGGATATCAGGCGAGTACATTTTCTGATCATTTCATACTTGTCAGGATCTATATTCTTACTCTAGACTAATTTACTTGATGCTGACACTTGTTATCACGGATTAGTACTATATGGATCTTTTTATGCGATGTTATCCCCTCAGCGGATACATCGGATATTTCATGCTCGTGTACTTTATCATGTGCTTCGTGTACTCCTTATATTCGTATTATTCGTGTATAAATTGTGTCCTCTCATGTATTCTCGTGTGCTCACATGATCTTCTTGTGCAAACTAATCATCGTGTACGTAACATAACTTGAATGGATCCTTGTGTATTGATTGGGGACGAAGGAGTAGAAGTGGTTATGTGATTATTCTTTAGTTTACTCGTGTACAAACTCTGTAACTTAGTCGTGTACAACATCAAGCCGATTACATAACCATCTTGTGCTCTAAATCACTTCTAGTCACTTACAGTTCTTACTTTCCATATATATCTTGTTTTCCAGATATCTCTCTTATTACTCATGTACATCTCTTACAACACTTCATGTGTACTGTTCTATTGCTTGTTTTATATTTTCTTTCTTGATATAAACTGTATGAGAGTTATGTGCTCGTTCCTGTCCTGACTGGACCTGTTAAAAATATTACAGATGACACTGAGGAGTTCTGTGCTACTTATTATGGAGCAGGCCTAGACGACACTTGTGAGTTGGACCCAAAGGAGGATCTAGCTCTAGCTGAGGACATCACCCCTATTGCTTAGGCTAGATGGTTAGGCAGTTTATCTTATTTCATTATGTTATTTGTATTTGACATATGAGTTGTATTATTTTTGGATGCTGAGATGTTAGTGTCGTTTAGATACTTAGACTTATTTGCTTCTGTTTGTATTCTCTTTTGAGATTTTATATCTATCTTATCGTGCTTTTATCTACCTCTAGATCTTGTGATTGAGTTGTATCTTCTGAGATTGTCCTCCATTCAGAGAGTATATCATATTTTTTTTAGTTGTGATTGTGACCTAGAACAACGTTCTACCATCGACACTGCGGCGTAAGCTGGACGTACCGACTTCTCGTGCCCCTATACTGGGTGCGGGTCGTGACAACAATGCTGGCCAAAGTAGTGGTCGATGCCGTGGTTCGTGGAGTCGAAGCTAGTATCCAGATCTGGACACTAGGGAGTCTGAGGAGGAATGGCGGTGGTTGGAGGCGTGGTTACGAGGAAGAAGGTCAACTACGGTGGATATCGGCCGTACAGGTTCGACTGATAAAAGTCAGATTCGGTGAGGACACGACTGCATAGATCGGACACGGTGGCTACAGCATCTAGGGACAGATATGGAGAAGGTGGTGGTAGTGGTGACTCCATATGAAGGCAACTGGACACAACAGAGGTGGTGTTGCGGATGACCAGAGAGGGGTGCACACTCATCGACATGGGGGTGGTTCACAAACAGTCTACAGAAGAGCATGGTTGGACACATCGGTGTAAAGTAGGAATTGTGTCATGTGTCACAGGACATGGGAGTCTGAGTGGGTGTGTCGAAGTTGTAGAGCCTAAAAATCAAGTTGTGCCATGCTTTTACTACCCAGCAATCAAGTTACGCCCCAAAAATTAAGTTGCGCCACTGTTTTAAAGCTTAAAAGATTAAACTGCACCACGGATTAGGTTGCGTCTGACAACAGACTGCACCAAAATCACATTGCGCCATGCCTACGTGGCATCTGACATTAATAGCCATCATTACCTGACAGCATTGACAGTTGACAGCACAATAAATGAAGAAAATCTCTTCGAATCTTTCAAAGCGTGTCATTCGAGACAATTTTGACAGCTGTCCTGTACACCCTACTGAGTTGCGCCTAGTCGCAATCTGAACAACTTCTTCTCATATATTCAAAAGCTGCCACGTGCCTGTGTACTGAGTTGCGCTTAGGTGCAACCTAATCAGGCACAGTTTGACTTGTTGACTGAAGCTCGTGCAACCTGATAAAGTTGAGACAACTTTCATTCTAAAGTAGGATGACATGGCGCACTTGCCACTAATCTCTCAAAACGTGTCCACTACTCTGTACATGACCACGCGCATCTCAATCACATGATGCCATGCGTCTAAATACAGTTAGTACACGATTGAGTAACTGAATGAAAGTTGGCGCAACATGAGGTTGGCGCAACCCAATGTGGCGCAGTCCAGCCTCGGGCATATCAAAAAAACTGCTAAAACAGTTATTTTCAGAACTCTATAAATAGAGTTTTCAATCATTGTTGAAGCATCACAGAGATCAAGTACTCTTGCAAAATTGCTGCTGCATTCTCCAGAGGCTTTCAAATTTACATAGTCTAAGGGATAAAGTGATCATTTTCTGATCAGATTCCTAAAGTTGTACTTCCCCAAAATTCAATTATACTTTTGTACTCTTTTTGTAAGTTTGTTATAAACTTTTTGTTTTTCCAAATAAAATGGTGACTCTGCTGGGGACGACTTTCTCCTCCGATGAAAATGTGACAACTTAATATGATGCTGCGTCGATCGGCAAGATGCAGAAGACTCTGGTTGTGCAAGTCAACCAGACAGCCTATGAAGATATGATCAATAAGAAGAGCAACAAGTACAAAGTGGCTATCACCAAGAACAAAACTGTGTGGACTCCTAAGTCTTCCATAGTTGCTGTTGCTCAGACGCAACCTGCCTCTGTTGCCCAGTCGTAATATGTCTTTGTGGCTCAGGCACAGTCTGCTTCTGCTGCCTGTACGCAGTCCACTCTTCCTATTCCTGTTGCCCGTACGCCACTTACTCTCACTGCTGCCCGTGCGCAGTCCAATCTTTCTGCTGCCAAGGTGCAGTCCAATACTCTCTTTGCTGCCAAGGCGCAGCCCACTCATGTTGCTGCCAAGGCGCAATCTAATGCCAAGGCACAATCTGTTGCTAGAGTGCAACCAGTAGCTCATATGGCTATGGCGCAACCTAAACACTCAGTTGTCCAGGCGCAGTCTGCTCACCATGCTGCTCAGGCACAACCCAAGGGAACTAGTCTTTTGGCTATTCTTTCCTCCAATTCTCCAGTTCTGAACTTGGAGAAACAATGGTCTAGTGCCAAAACTAGACAGAACAAAGGGAAGGGCCCTGCTACACTTCCTCAACTGGCACAACATGTGCCTAAGATTATCCCACAATAAAATAGAGGAAAACGCTTTTTAGCTAACCCTTCACAAAATAAAGGAAAGTACCCTTTGGTCTTTTCTCAAACTTCTCTAGTCTATGACTCAGAGGAAGATATATCAGATTCTATTCCCTTAAACAGAGGTTTCTAAATCTCTGCTATGGAAAAAATTACTGATCAAAGAGGTATCTTGCCTACCCCTATGGGGACTATTCAAGATCTTCCAACTTTGCAGATCTCAAGATCTAAACAAGGGAAATTGACGGTATCCCAAACGGAGGCACCCGGAGCAGAATTCTCTTATTTATGTGCTTATCTCAACAGGCGTCAATCAGTATCAACCTCAGTGAAACGCAAGAATCCTATGCCAAGGGCCAATCTGCATCAGAAACATAAATTTGAAAAGAAGGACCCAATCACTTATGCCAATTAGTTAAGTACTTTTTTGTACACTCATGGAACTAGGCATCTTAAGAACATGAGACATGTTCCCAATATCATTAAGGAATATGTTCCTCCAACTTCTTCTCGTCCTATAGTGGTAACTGATCTCCGGGAACGTCTTACACAAAGACATGAGATCGCAGAGACGTCTCACTCACTTCTAAATAATTCTTCAGAACGCCACTGCCTTCATGAAGTGGTTATCAAGTGCTGTTGCCAATCAGATAAATGATCTGTCTTCGATCGTCTAAACTATACTTCAACTCCTGAGCCTGTGACGGAAGATGAAGACGGGCTGTTATATGCTTCAGTCAATATGACTTCTCGAGACACTGGGGTAGAAAATCCTCAAAATACGGCACTTCTTGCAATCCGAGTCAACAATACTTCAGACAACTCCATGAATCCAGTGAAGGGGTCTTCCAATATACCAGATCGAAAGATCGAAATACGGATCAGGATGTCTTCAATCAAGAAGATCTTCCCATTACTCATCTGGAAGAAGATTCTTTCTCTGACTTTGACGCAGATAGTGAAAGTTCTGAATAAACTATCTCTCGATAATGACAAAAGAAGTGACAGCATATGCCATTACAGAAGACCAAGATGCTTCTAGTTCGGCCAGTCAAAAACAAAGAATTGCTAAACTAGGGGACAAACTGAAGACCATGGCTGAAATGGTCGCAAGCATGCACACTATAATCGTGGCTCAACATACAGTGCCATCGGTTATAAGTTCTGCTACCAATCCCGAGCTCATAGCTTCTTTGGTACCGGTTAATGTTAGTCTGGGGGTACCACCTGCTCAGGTTGCTTCTGTACCAGTCCAAGCTGCTCCCAGTCAGTCTGGAGCTGGGGCTGGTAATTACCACGCTGTTCCTCCTCCTAATAATTCAAATCAGCCTACTAATTCCCGAACATCAGGAGATGCTAATGAGCTGTAAAACTCTTACGCACTCAGTTCGAGGCCTTCAAGAAGAAGGATGGCCTACAAAGACTTGGGATAAAAAAACCTTATCCTGCAGAATGGAAAGAGGTTCAATTTTCTCCTATGTACAAGCTTCCCACTATTATGCTGTTTAATGGCAGCACTTCTTCAAGTCAGTACATCAATCATTTTGAAGTTATGACTGACCAATTATAGCCAAATAATGCTCTCCTTACCAGGGTGTTCGTCGGTTGTTTAGTCGGTGCAGCATGCGACTGGTATCGTAGTTTGTCTGATGGCTGCATCACTTCTTTCGCTGGTTTCAAGCAAATGTTCTTGGAACAGTTTTATGAGGGAGTCAACGACATGACGATGTCTGCCTTTATCAAAATTAAACAGAGGTACAATAAATCCACAGAAAGTTTCATTAAAAGATTCTGTCGAGAGGCACTTAAAATACCTTTGGAAACCCCATCTACTGTAATAATAGACACTTGTAAATCAAACTTGTTGCCTATTATTAGCATGTGGACGGGATCCACCCAATTCCAAGATTGGCCTTCTTTCATTGTGAATGCCAAGGCAGCGGAGGTTAGTGCCGAAAAGTTCAAGCAGTTAGGAGTTCAAATAACTCATCCTAATCAAAATGAACATTCTACACCCGGTGGTAGTAATAATCGCCAGAACAAACGCAAGGGTAAAGAAACATTGGCCATTAATCTCAAAGGCAAGGAGACATTAGCTGTTAATGTTGCTCAGACAGCACCCACTCCATCAACACCCCCACAGAAAGCACCTCGTCCAAAAGAAGAGTATTCTTTTGATGAAGATGATACTTTGAGCATCTTCGATTGCTTAATCAAAAGCAATAAGCTTCAACTGCCAGAGGCAAAATGGCCAGAAGAAGTAGGTAAAACTGACCACCCTAAATAGTATATTTATCACAGATTTATAGGGCATCCAACTCGAGCATGCTACGTGCTCAAAGGCAAAATCCAGGAGATGGTCAACTCTGGAGCAATTACTCTTCAGCAGGATGAGAAGACAGTGACATCTAATGTTGTTTTTGTGCAATTTGGTGATTTTCTACCACAACTTGTACAAGATGGTATTGTCCCTATCCCAAGAACTACTCTCGAGATCGTGAATCTTCCACCTCCCCAAAATGAGGGACTTGTTCCCTTATCCACTGATAAAGAAGAAATCATGTGGATTCATCCAGATCTGGTAGCAGAATTTGAAGTGTATTCCTCTTCCAATCAAAAGAGGCGCTCCAAAACTAAAATCAAGAGCTGCAATATGGTATCCTTTGAACCAGTAGAAGAAGAAGAATCCTAATCGACACCAGATCTGGGAAACCTTATCTTCGGAAATATCCTAAAACTCAAGAAAATCTTGCCTCATCTTCTGACGTTCCTCCTACATCATCTTCTTCTATTGAGAATATATAATCTACATCCTCGCCGGTAGTGGAACCAACTCCTCCCAAACCGATATCAGCAGACAAAGGAAAGCAACCTGTCCGTTTTGACAAAGCATTGAAGAAGTTCTCATCTCTTGGACTCGAAAAGTCATATAATTTTGACATCTTGGCTCAACTGGCCAATACTCCAGCAAGATTGTCAATCTTTGAACTCCTACGTCTCTCAAAAGAAACTCGAGAGACATTAAGTGAGGCTTTGATGCAGGCTGATGCTTGTCTTGCTTTTCTCAAAAAGCCTGAAAAGGAGGCGATCAGCTGTATACATTGTCATAGTGTATTTGGATTAATGCCCAACATTACTTTTACACAGGATAACATGCTTTTAGAAGATAATCGTCATGATCGTCCTCTTTATTTCACGGGATATATGGACACCATAAAAGTCGATCGCATTCTGATTGACCCAGGGTCTGCTCTTAGTATCATGTCGAAATCATTGTTGGATGCTTTGAAGATCCCAGTGCATAATCTTTCTACAACTATCACTACCATTTTGGGGTTTAACCAAGGAAGAAGTGAACCCTTGGGGAAGATTCGTCTGAAACTTCAAATCGGTAATCTTCGTACCAAAGTTACTTTCTATGTGATCGATAATCATGGATCATACAATGCTTTACTGGGAAGACCATTCCTCCATGAACACAATATTATACCTTCTATGCTTCACCAATGTTTCAAATATATAGATGGCAATGGAGAAGTCCAAAAAGAAATTGCAGACCTGAATCCTTTCAAGGGGTTGAAGCAAACTGCAATGACTCTCGCATGTATAAAGAGGAACTCATGAAGGTGGTACTGGCAATGGATACAGATGAAGAACAGAAAGGCGTGCCGAATGATACTTTGGTGATTCTGGTCAAAGGACGTACTTTCTGTCCTCAGTCTTCCAAGCCGCTGACTATCTACCTTCCTTCTTACAAGAACAAGCCTCCTGGTGTTACTCAGGAACAAACGGAGCTCACCTCTTTTGAGCCACTTGTAATCGACCTTCGTTGTAAGAAGCCCCCTCCTCATTCTCGCTCTTCTTCTCCCCCTTTAGTTATTAATCTGACTAAGCCTGTTAAGGCAAAAGATCCTGTTGTAAATGATGGTATAAAAATCAATAAAGCATCTCCTTTGCAGTATACTGATGTCTCTTATTATACTCAATGTTATTTGGATCTGCTAGATAGCTTTAAACCACTTACAATAGGAGTCGTATCATCTTTACGAAATGTGGTATCGTTGGATTCAATACAAGAATTGTACTTCTTAGTACCCTCTCGAAAGAAAGATGAAATGCCTATACTTTTTAATAAAGGAGAAGACCAAAAAATCATGCTTGACAATGATAACAAGGATGATACAGGAAGGTTACAGTTACGTCGCTATAGTCCACAATCTAAGGCAATAATCCGTAAAATGGGCTATGATTTCAGAACTGGTCTCAATAGCGGCAAAGAAAGGCGAACTCCTATTCGTATTTCTGTTCCAAAAGGAAAATCACAACAATACTACAGTAAATCGAAGCGGGGATTAGGTTATATTTTACCACTTCCAACTCCAGAACCTTTCGAATCCGAGGAAAATAAACGATCTAACTCTTCTGATTCCATTTTATGGGATTCTAATACCAGCATTGGTCATGTTCATCGGGTAACAGTATCTTCTAACATGGTGTCTGCTGAATTTTTAGAAGATGACGAAGATAATATTGAAGAAGCTCCTAAAGTAGACCCTTGGTCACAAAGGATGGACAATCAGTAGGAACTCCATTTTGAACAACAAGAACCGCCTACTGAGGATCAAATAATTCAGATCGATGTTGGAGAGAAAGATGTGCCACGACCGATCTTCATTAGCAAAAAATCCCAGAGGACGATAAACAAGAACTAATTCACCTCATTCGTGAATATATCGAAGTCTTCGCCTGGAGTTATGAAGATATGCTAGGATTATATCCTCAAGTCGCAACTCATAAACTTAACATCTTGCCTAATGCCAAACCAGTCAAACAACAACAATGACTATTCAAGCCTGAAATGATGGATGCAATTGATGATGAAGTCAAAAAGCTTATAACTTGCGGTTTTATCAGAGAAGAACAACATCCTGACTGGGTAGCCAACGTTGTACCAGTTTTGAAGAAGAACAAAAAAATTTGGGTATGCATAGACTTTCGAGATCTCAATGATGCTTATCATAAAGATGAATTCCCTCTCCCAATTACTGATATTATGATCGACAATACTTGTGGATTCGAACGAATCTCTTTCATGGATGGATTTTCTGAATATAATCAAATCCAGATGAATCCTGAAGATGAAAAATATACTTTATTCTGTGCTCCTCGAGGAGTATACTGTTATACAGTCATGCCTTTTGGTCTTAAAAACGCAGGCACAACTTACCAGCGGGCTATGAGTACTATCTTTCGAGATTATTTACGAAAGACTGTCGAATGCTATGTTGACGATATTGCTGTCAAAAGACGTCTAAAGGAAGATTACATTAAAGATTTAAGAACTATATCTAATGCGCCAGCATCAACTCAAAATGAACCCTACCAAGTCTTTCTTGGGTGTCTCTAGTGGCAAATTTCTCGGATTCGTCATTACCTCTAAGGGTATACACGTTGATCCCGAGAAGATCAAAGCCATTCAAGAGATGTGTCCTCCACGCAACCTAAAAAAGCTACGAGGATTCCAAGGTCGACTTGCGTACCTCAGGCGATTCATTTCGAAATTTGGACATTGCAGACCATTTACTCAATTAATGAAGAAAGATGTATCTTTCATTTGGACAGAAGAATGTCAACGAGCATTTGATGACATAAAGCGGTATTTAATGAATCCACCAGTACTAGTGCCATCGATTTCAGGAATACCCTTTTTGATGTACGTCCAGGCGATGGACCATTCATTGGGAGCGCTACTGGCTCAGAAGAACAAAGAGGGTCATGAACAAGCCATATACTACCTCAGTCGAACGATGATTGGAGCTGAACATCGTTATAGCCCGGTGGAGAAGGAATGCCTAGCCTTAATGTTCGTTGTCCAAAAGACAAGACATTATATCATCGGACAAACTATTTCTATTATTTTTCGAGTCAATCCTCTTCGGGTCTTAATGAAGAAGTCCAGTACACTCAATTCTAGGCTTGCTACATGGGCTATATTATTAGCACAATATGATATGGTTTATGCTCCCCAAAAGTCTGTAAAAGGCCAAGCATTAGCTGATTTCTTAGCAGCTCATTCTGTTCCTGAAAAATCTAAACGCTATGACGAGATTCCAGATGAGACATTAGAATCAAATATGATCTCAGAAGAATTTCCTACTTGGCATTTATTCTTCGATAAAGCTTCTAGAATTCGACCCGGAGGCACCCTTGTTGCTGGAGTAGGAATTGTTCTTGTTTTATCAGATGGATTAGTTATTCAGAAAGCTTATTCCTTAGATGAGTCATTCTCCAATAATGTAGTAGAATACAATATCTTGCTCATTGGACTCCAATTAGCCAAACAACTGGATATTGAATATCTCGAAGTATATGGTGATTCTAAGCTGATTGTTAATCAGGTTAGAGGCATATATGAAGTTCGACATCAAGATCTAGTATCATACCATGAAGCAGTAATCAGAATAGCTTCTTCTTTCAAAGTGTTCTTCATCGAACATGTACGTCGAGCCTGTAATACAGAAGCTGATGCTTTAGCCAACCTAACTGCAGTAATAGCAGTTCCAGTCAAAAGACAACAAATGGTTGTTATCTCTAATAGAGAACTATTTTGTATTGAAAATAACCATAATATTGAATTCAGTAATTCAACTGAAGTCAATGTCATTAGCGAGGACTGGAGAGCACCTTTCATCGATTTTAGTACATGACATATTGCCAGAAGATCCTAAGGAAGCTACAAGTATTCTTCCCCAATCGCTTCGATTATATTATAATCATACTACCAAAACTCTCTTTCGAAGGACTTTTGATGGGTTACTTCTGAGATATCTTGCTGGTGATGAAGCAAAACAGGTATTACGCGAAGCTCATGATGTCGTTTGTAGAGCACATCAGTCTGGTCCAAAATTACAGGATCGTATTCGACGTATGGGCTATTATTGGCCCTCTATGGTGTCAGATGCCATCGACTATGCAAGGAAATACTGCGTATGTCAGATTCATGCAGATTTCATTCACTAACCGTCGGAGTTTCTTCATCTGACTGCTGCCTCATGGCCCTTCGAAGCTTGGGGCATGGATATAATTGGCCCTATCAATCCTCCTTCATCTAAAGGACATCGGTTCATCTTGGCTATAACAGATTATTTTTCTAAGTGGGCTGAAGCTATACCTTTAACTGAAGTGAAGACTAGTAGTGTCATCAACTTCATCAAACATCATGTGATATACAGATTTGGTGTACCTCGTCGAATTATTTATGATAATGGACCACAATTTGTCAGCCAGAAATTTAATAGGTTCTGTGATGACAACAGAATCAATAATGTTGCTTCTACGGCCTATAATCCTGCAGCTAACGGATTAGCTGAAGCATTCAACAAAACCATTATCAAACTCCTTAAAAAGTTTGTTTCTATTAACAAACGTACTTGGAGTAAGAAACTTGGGGAATGTCTATGGGCTTATCGCACTACAGTCCGTAATCTCACAGGTTTTATATCTTTTTCTCTGGTATATGGGTGTGAAGCTGTCTTACCTCTGGAAATTCAAATTCTATCCTTGAGAATTGCCATAGCTAATGAACTTACCACAGATAATAATGATCGTCTCCGACTTCAAGAATTGGAGGTGCTCGATGAAAAAAAGGTTGCTGGCTCAACAACATATTGAACTTTATCAAGCCCGGATTTCAAAAGCTTTCAATCGCAAAGTCAAAGTGCGAACATTTCAAGAACGCAAACTAGTTTTTACGGTCAAACTTCCTATGACTATGACTCACATGAGTAAAGGCAAGTTCGATGCAAAATAGGAAGGTCTGTATGTGGTAAATAAAGTTTTCTCAAATAGAGCCTATCAATTAACAGATATGGATGGCAGAGTTGCTATGATGCCTATCAATGGCAAATTTCTTAAGAAATTTTATGTATAAAAGCAAAATGTACTTCATTTTAGAGGAATAATGTAAATAAAGTTTATTTTATTCAAAAGCAGAAAAGAGTTGCATAATATTAAGGACGGGGACGAGGACCCGATCCTTCTTGATTAAATACATGATTGGCCAATAGTTCAAACATTTCGTTGTCTGAACATACTAGCAACTCACTGGCAGCCACCCTTACTGCTTCTTCGACAGTCTTTCCAGGCTCTACCAGCTTGGCAATTAAGTCCTGCTTTGGTGCAGGAATAGTTGAGCCTTCGTCCACTTCTTTCTGAGGAGGCACCAGAGGCTTAGCAGGAGGTGTCTTAGTCGTTCTTTCGATCTTCGGAGTAAGCAAATCTTTGGAAGACATTTTGAACAGAAAGAAAAGAAATTGACGATATCTACGAAAGTTTTGCTCTATTTATAGACAGTAGTCGGCTTCGAGAACCGATGTGACTTTTTGAAAGAAGTCCAACCATTCATTCATTTATAAATGTTTATTCATTCGTTCTCTTCCTCGAGAATCGAGATGATTGTTCATTCAGCATCCTTTCTTCGAAAACTGAAGTGACTGTTCATTCATTCACTTTCTTTGACTTATCATTAATCTTGGCATTTATTATCTACATTATTGTAAATAACAGGAATTCACGTCCTCCATACTTCTGAATTTCGATTATTCACATCATCAACTTGTTACGTCGCCTTATTACCTCCGATAAAGTTGTCTATTGAAATAACAGTATTGTTAAAATTTATATTCTGTCACGTCCACATTACCTCTGAGAAGATATAATAAATATTATTATTTTCTAAATCAAGAAATATATCATGTCCAGTACCTCTGAATATATTTTCTATTCTATTACTTATATCTATAACAAGATATGCAATAAGTAATGGAACCACACAAAAAGTTTCTCATTTTATTTCTATTTCAAAAAGAAGTACATTATAATAAAAAAAGGGAGACAACAAAATTTGCTCATTCTACTCAGAAGAATAGGTGATAAGTTCTGTAATTTGTTTCTTCAGAATTTGAACTCTTTCATCACGAGAATTTAGCACCCTTCGTCTAGCTTCAACTCTTCCTGATTCAGGATCGAAAGGTTGTAAAGCAGCAATTTGTCGTGTTAATTCTTCGTTCGGCAGGCGTTCAAATTCCTCCTTCTGATGCTTCAGAGACTCTACTTGATTAACAGCAGCCTGGTGCAATTGGTTTTCTTGTTCTAAACTCTGCTTGACAGTTTGGAGTTCTGCCTGAATCTGGACAATTTTAGCCTCTAAGTCAGCAGCCTTTTTCTCTTCTTCTGCAGCTTTAGTCTGATGACTCTCAGAAATAACGGTTGCATCAGAGATTTGGATGTCCAACTCGGAGGATTGTCTAGTGAAAGCCAGCAAAAATGTTTCAAAATTGGCTTTACTAATTTCTGCTTCTCGAGCCATAGTTTTATATTCCGTATTTACCAGTTGCTCGATATCTTCTCTCGTTAGTTCCTTATAAGCTTTAATTGAGCTTTCCAGTTCATCCAAAATATGTTCCAAAAATGAAGCTTGAGCCTCATCTCCTTGACTACGGATACCTCCGATCAAGAATGTAGAGGGAGTTCTGACGGTACTAAAAGGAACGTCTTCTCTCTCCATCACTCTATGGACCAGAGGCTCTATGGATGTAAAGAAGACTCTTGTGAAGGAGGCCACCACGAATTTGTTAGTTGCCACAGCTCCTGGAGTGGCTACTATTTCCGCTGGAGTCTTTACAACTTTAGTAGTGGGGGAACCTCATCTTAAGCACTAATATGAGAAGAGCTTCCTTCTCCTGCTACATTTCCTATAGGTTCTTCTGTAAATCATATATGTTATTTATATTAGTAACATACAATGCTGAAGGCGCTACGAAAAATTGATCATGTTTAGAAATTTACCTAAGCTGGGTATATCACGAGGAGTCTCAACAGGTTCCACTGTCTCTGACTGAAGCTTCGACAGGGTCTCTGCAGACATAGTAGCCTGACTACTGTTGACACAAAGTCACAGTCAACCAAATATTGATAACATTGACTAAATAATATTTGTAATAATTCAATACGACATACGACGTCTACATCAAGCTCAAGTCAGACGACAGCTCGGTCTTTACAATACAGTTGTATATGAGTCTGTATTTTATACTTTTATTGAGTCTAGACTGTTGTAAACTGTGTCATGCTGAGCTCTTGAGACTTGACCTATAGCCTACCCAAAGATCCATAAACTCCACCATCCAGAAATAAGCCCATTGGTCCATTAGAACCATTCTGTGCTCTGGAGACAGAGTTCAGGCCGAACTCTGTCCCCTAAAAATTAGCAACCTAAAATTTAGGGTTAGCTGGTTTCTAGTTGTCCAACGGCCAAATATTTGAAATTTTCTACCCGAATTCTGGCCGAATTCTGCCTACAAAAACCCTATAAATAGGCCTAGAATTCTCTCATTTCAAACCATCCAATCTTCTCTTCTCTTCTTTCTTAAGCTCAAATAAGCCATACCCTTCCCATCTACTAGCCACAAGCTTCCTAAGTATCGAGTGCTCAGCATCTCTCAGTTAGGAGTCTTGTGCAAGAGTTGAAGAAGTCGCTTGGAAAATTCCGAGCAAATCGCCACTGCGATCCTCTGTAAGAAGTTGACGTGCTCTTCTGAAGAAAAGGCACGGGTTGTAAACTACTATTTCACAAATAGTGGATTTAATCCTGAGCTAGATTTCTCAGGCCTGGACTAGTCTTCCACGAGGAAAACCAGGTTAAAATCAGCTGTGTTTGCGTATGCTCTCTTGCTTCTCACTTTAAATTCCCTATTTACTCTGATTAGTTTTGTTTGTGATAGAGTTGATTTTTTAATTGGATATTTTCTCTATAAACGCTATTCACCCCCTTCTAGAGTTGCCATCTGTTCTTCAATTGGTATCAGAGCTCTGTTCTCTTTACAAGGATTTACATCCTAGAGCTGATCCATGGCAACCACACAATCCTTGATTTCCAATCATGGTGAAGGACAGTCCACTTATAGGCCTCCCCTATTTGATGGAACTAACTACACGTATTGGAAAACAAGGATGAGCTTTTATCTCAAGTCGCTAGACTTTGACCTGTGGACTGTCGTCACTGACGGTTACAAAAAGCCCGCCAGAATAGTTGTCAACGGTGATCTTGTTGAGAAATCACATGACAAGTATTCTGACGAGGAGAAGAAATAGGCAAGTCTAGACGCGAGAGCTATTAATGCTTTATTCTGTGCTATAGACAGGAATGAGTTCAACATGATATCTACATGCACCACATCTCACGAAGTGTGGAAACTTCTAGAAGTGACGCATGAAGGAACCACCCAAGTCAAGGAATCCACAATAAGCCGTCTCACTCAAGAATACGAAGCTTTCAAGATGAAGCCAAACGAGACGATCACACAAATGTTCACAAGATTCCTCGATATCATCAACCCCCTGTCTTCACTCGGTAAGCAATATTCAAATCACGAGAAGATTCGCAAGCTACTTAGGGGACTACCAAAAATTTGGAACCCTAAGGTGACAGCCATCATTGAAGGAAATGATCTCACAACCATGTCCATAGAGACCTTGATGGGAAAGCTAATGACTCATGAGCTTGACCTCAAGGACTTTGAAGAGCCTGTTCCTAAGGCTAAGGAGATCGCACTCAAAGCTCACCGACGGAGGGCTGAACCCGAAGAGACGGATGACGACAACTCAGAAGAAGATGATCAAGCCCTTATGGTCCGCAACTTCAAGAAATTCCTTCGCTTCAATCGAAGGAAGAAGGAACCACAAGAAGATGGCGAAGAAGAGCCAACCTGCTATGGTTGCAAGAAGACTGGACACGTCCGAAAAGTCTGTTCATTCTTGAAGAAGAGCAACCGCTATGAGAAGCCATACAAGAAGACCTCCTCAAAGAAATATGCCAACACAAGCATTTGGCATGAAAGCGAAGCTAGTGACTCCGAGGAAGAAAAGGACTCTCCTCAAGATACGGCTAATGTGTGCCTAATGGCAACATCCGATAAGGAATCAAACGAAACTCTTGATGACTTCTCTTTTGATGAACTTGGCGATGCTTTCACCGATTTACTCGATGATCACAAAAAGATCATTGGTAAATACAAACACGCCAAGGACAAAATCAAAAGTCATGAAGTCGAAATTCAAAGACTTTCTCTATTGCTTGATAACATTAGAGACACTTCACCCACGAAAGTCACAGATGAGGTATCGAAGCTTAAACTAAGCCTTCATGATGCTGAAACACGTATTGAGCAACAAACACAAGAAATCACAACACTCAACACGATGCTTGCTGAAGAAAAGAGTAGACACAAGATTTCTATGACTAAGATATATAGTTTAAATGCTAAGGTTACTGAACTGTAGGCTGTCTCTAAGAGATTAGAGACTAAATTGGGAAAACAGGTTGTTCAACCTCAAACCCAATCTCATGAGACACCCACAAAGAATAACACTTCTCATGCTAGTCATCCACATCATCCATCTACAACACGTAATCATGCTTTCATATACATACACTTTCACAAAGGACACAAACCACATACACGTAGAAATAATTATCATATGTCACAAAATCATCATGTTACACATAGATACAATCATCACCATGTTGCACAAAGACACAATCAATATCATTCTACATATAGGCATCATCACCATGCTGCTCCATATAGACACTATCACCATGCTACTCCATATTACTCTGATGTTCCACATAGACAATATCACCATGCCACTCTACATCACTCTATGTATAGTCATCATCACCATGCTAATCATAATACTTCTCCTCATTATAGACATCATCAGCATGCTCCTAATGTAAATAGGAATGCTATATGTACTTATTGTGGTTTATATGGACACATATCACCACAATGTAGAATTAGAAGATTAGTAGATAGAAAGATATATACATGGTTTCCAAAAACTAACTTTTCAGGACCCTCAAGAACTTGGGTACCAAAGGTCACATCTACTCTTGATGTAGGTGGACCTTCCCTCCTCAACTAAGAGTAAGTGGATTCTCGATAGTGGATGCTCGCGGCATATGACGGGAGACGCACATCTTTTTGTATCACTATCGATGAAGAGAGAAGGATATGTATCCTTCGGTAATAACCTAAAAGGTTATATTATAGGTAATGGTATTATTGGCTATCCTCCCTCTCCCGTAATAAAGGATGTCTGCCTAGTGACCGAGTTAAAGCATAACTTGCTCAGCGTCAGTCATCTTGCTGACCATGGTTATGACATTAACTTTGGACAAAACAAATGCCTTATTTATGATAGGTCAACGGGAGACATTGCTTTTGAAGGGGTAAGAGAGGATAATATTTATATTTTCTATTTGTCTGGAAATACTAACAATGTAGGTAGATGCTTATTTGCTCATAAAGATGAACGACTACTATGGCACCAGCGTCTTGGTCATGCCAATATGGATACCATATCCAGGCTATCGACCAATAAGCTAGTTAGAGGCTTGCCCGATATCACATTCAAAAAGGACACCGTATGTGTCGAATGTGAGTTGAATAAGGCAACCAAATCATTTTTTCATCCCATAAACTCTGTAAGCACTACTAGACCGTTGCAACTACTCCATATAGATTTATTTGGCCCTAGTAGAGTAGCCAGTATTGGTGGAAAACTCTACGCCTTTGTTATTGTTGATGACTTTTCAAGATTTACTTGGGTTTTCTTTCTTGCAAATAAAAGTGATGCTATTTCGGTTTTCAAGATTTTTGTCAAGAATGTTCAAAACAAAAAAGGCTACATGATTACTCTAATCCGAAGTGATCATGGAGGCGAATTCAAAAATTCTGATTTTGAAAGGTTTTTTTATTCTAATGGTTTTGATCATGAGTTTTCTTGTCCAAGAACTCCTCAACAAAATGGTGTTGTGGAGCGAAAGAATAGGACTCTTGGCGATATAGCCAGAGTTATGTTGAACAAGTTTTTACTTCCGAAATATTTTTGGGCTGAAGCTGTCAGTACAGCATGCCAGATTTTAAATAGGGTGCTTATTCGTTCTATTACGAAGAAAACATCCTATGAGCTTTGGTTTGGAAGAACCCTAAATGTTTCTTATTTTAGAGTTTTTGGATGTAGATGTTTTATCCTTAACACCAAAGACAACTTAGGCAAATTTGATGCCAAAGCTGACGATGGTATTTTCCTTGGCTATGCTGCCAAGAGTAAGGGATATAGAGTTTTTAACAAACGCTCTTTAATTGTGGAAGAGTCTACAAATGTGACTTTTGATAAAAATAACAGTACAGCAGCTACTCTTGATGATGATGTTGAGCCATCAACGTCTACTCCAATGAACACCACAACCGAAACAAATTCTCTGGAAAGCTTGCCTAAGAAATTCTCTTTCAAGCCATCACATCCAGAAAATTTGGTAATCGGTGAGGTTTCACGAGGAGTAACTACTAGATCATCATTAAGAGACTCTATTGCTAGCACTGCCTTTATTTCACAAATTGAGCCTAAAAATATTTCTGAATCTTTCAATGATGAATTTTTGATTTCTGCTATGCAAGAAGAACTCAACCAATTCGAGAGAAGCCAAGTATGGGAACTCGTTCCTAGACCAGCTAATCACTCGATTATTGGTACTAAATAGGTTTTTAGAAACAAAGTAAATGAAGATGGTTCAGTCACACGCAACAAAGCTCGTCTAGTAGCCCAAGGATACAACCAAGAGGAAGGTATCGACTACGATGAGACGTATGCTCCTGTTGCTAGATTAGAATCCATTCGGATGCTCTGTGCATTTGCAAATTTTCAAAATTTTAAATTATTTCAAATAGATGTTAAAAGTGCTTTCTTGAATGGTTTTATTAAGGAGAAAGTTTATGTAAAACAACCCCCTGGTTTCGAAAATCACAAATTTCCCGACCACGTGTTCAAGCTAAAGAAAGCGCTGTACGGCCTCAAACAAGCCCCTAGAGCTTGGTATGAACGGCTAAGCAACTTCTTGCTTGAGAAAGGTTTTTAAAAAGGGAAAATTGACACTACACTTTTCATAAAATCTTTCAAAGATACTATTCTTTTAGTACAAATATATGTAGATGGTATTATTTTTGGTTCTACTGATGAAACCCTTTGTCAAGATTTTGCCAAGTGTATGCAGACCGAGTTTGAGATGAGCATGATGGGGGTGCTCAACTACTTTCTTGGACTGCAAGTCAAACAAATGTCAAATGGAACCTTCATCTGTCAGTCGAAGTATACAAAGGACATGCTGAAGAAATTCGACCTTGATAACGTCAAACCAATCAACACTCCTATGGCTACTTCAACTAAACTTGAACTAGATGATAGCGGTAAACCCGTAGATCAACGTAAGTATCGAGGTATGATAGGCAGTTTACTCTATCTTACTGCTAGTCGCCCTGATATAATGTTTAGCGTTTGCCTGTGTGCTAGATATCAAGCAAATCCTAAGGAATCACACATGACCGCAGTTAAGCGTATCTTTCGATACCTTAAGGGTACGGTTACAGTGGGCCTATGGTATCCCAAGTCAATATCATTTGACCTCATTGGTTACTCTGATGCTGATTTTGCTGGATGCAAGGTCGACCGTAAAAGTACGAGCGGTACGTGTCATTTATTAGGAAAGGCTTTAGTCTCTTGGTTTAGCAAGAAGCAGAATTCTGTCGCACTATCCACAATAGAAGCTGAATACATAGCAGCTGGGCGTTGTTGTGCACAAATTCTGTGGATGAAGCAAACCCTTGAAGACTATAATTTATCTTTCATGCATATTCCAATCTTTTGTGACAACACTAGTGCTATAAACTTGACTAAGAACCCCATTTGTCACTCACGCACGAAGCACATTGAGATACGATACCACTTTTTGCGTGATCATCAGCAAAATGGCACGATTAACTTAGAATTTATTGACACTGATCACCAGTTAGCAGACTTCTTCACAAAGCCATTATCTGAAGAGCGCTTCAATTTCCTTTGTAGTGAACTTGGAATTTTAGATGAAGCTGTCATAAATTAAAATACACCTGCGTAAATATCGATTATATTGTGAGTCTCTTATAATGAACTTGCTATGGGTACAAGCCGAAAGGGTCCTTCTGACAACAAGGCATAAAAGCCTAAGCGACACGGTGCACTTGTCCTCAGGACTACCGCTAACTGGGATCCGGCCCCTGCAGCTAACCCATGGCAACTTCAAAATATTGAATTATGATTTAACTTCTTGTTTATTATACGGTATATTTTGATTTATGACCTGCTGACATGCTAATTTTTTAATTTCATATTGCTATCCTTCTACTTCTACTATCTGGTTTATTGAATCTTTTAAACATTTATCTTTATATCTTATATTGGTTTCCCATACTTAACCAATATTTTATCCTTTTAGCCTGATTTTAGTTCTGGGACAAGGACCCAGAATTCGGACCGAACTCTGTCCTTACCAGAGTTCGGGCCGAGTTCGGCCTCCCTGTTCCAGAATCGGGGACTGTTCCAGCCGTGGATCTCATTGTTGATCCAATGGTCAAAATTGAACCCGACCAAGAGAAACCCTCACCTTTATTTCGGTTTCTCTTCCCTCTCCTTCATTCTTACCACCTCCTCCACTTCTCCTTCACTATTTTCTCAAAACCCTAACCCTAATCTCTTCTCTATTGTGCTCCATTCTTCCCCAAACTCAAGGAGAAGGGCTATTTTCCAATTCTCTTTCACTGTTCTTCAATTATTTGAGGTATAACTCACTCTCCTTCTCTATCTCAGTTTTATCTATTTTGTGCTATTGCTCCTCGCTTGCTCAACCATAGGAAGAGACCTCGGACCGAGGGTGCATCCTCGTCGAGTGCTCCTCCTCCCGTTGAGCAACCCGTTGAACAACAACAACCACCACATCCGTTGTTCAACCCTTCACGTCTACGTGATCCAAACACTTACGACGATCGACTTTTTATATCACTCGACGCATCCAATGACTGGTTTAGTAATTTTCGGACACGTCCGGTGTTTGTGGGACACCCCATAAATTTTATAATTTTCTCACAGTATGATGTACTCTTTAATGACCTTTGTCTTGATGAACTCGTTACTTCTAATTCGGTCATTTATCGTAGTGTCATACAAATGTTTTATTGCAATTTGACTCATGATGATACTCGTATCTATTCACGTGTTGCGGGTATTGATATCTCATTTGATGACTTTGAATTAGCTTAATATCTTGACCTTATTGAGCCTAATTCTTGGGAGAAGCTTGTTGAAGCTAGATCCTTTATCTTTCCCGAAGGGATTTCTCTAGAGAGTTTCAAGGACGACCTGTGTAGCCCAGACACACGTCCTCGTAAGCTCTTGGCAAAGTACCTCAATCCTTACTTCTATGAGCTTCATCGGATCATTTTCAACACTATTCTACCCAAAGCGGGTTCTACCGATGAAGTTACCTACTTTGAGATATCAGCTTTGTACCATCTCCACTTCCATGTTCCCTTTAACCTCCCATGCACAATGATGGATTGGATGATCAACTGTAGGAAGAAACCAAGATCCTTGGTTTATGCTTTATATCTTCCTATGATCTTTCGTGCGTTCCATGTGCCTCTTGATAATTGTCCTTTCTTACCTGCCCCTGCCTTTCTCTCAAAGGCAAGGAGGCTTCATGCGGCCGTTGGCTCCCCGGTCGTGTCTGAGCATTCTGAGGATGAGCCGGATGCCCCTCCTCTCGGACAGGATCCTCCTCCTCCTCCGGCCACTCTTGAGTCACTTCAGGCCATGCTTCGAGATCATTTCACTTTGGAGGACGATCGATGGACTCAGCTGGACTATCGAACCACATTGCAGATGAGTGCTATCAGCAACTCGCTGCATGACATCCGGTATTCCATGTCTCGCGCTCCTTCCATGCCCATTCCTATGGAGCGAGATCCCGATCGTGAGGGTTTTCGTATTGATGACCCTTGGGTTCGTCGCTACATGGATCCGGACTCGGCTTTTGTGGACCCACGTCGCTCCTTTACTGATCCTTCGGACGACGCCGGGCCCTCTCGTGCTCGTTGATGATTTTGGACTACTACTTGAGGCTGCTACTGGAGATCTTAGATTATGCTTTCTGCTTTCTGCTTTAGTTACTTTTATGTACTTGGTTTGTAGTAGACTCATTATGGTTTATGCTTTTAAAACATTGGTAGATCTATTATCAGTTGTTATGACACTTGGTCATTATTTTATATGCAGTTTCTTCTCCTTTATGTGTGTTTTGCCAGTTATAATTTATCTATCTCATATTGCTAAATGCCAAAAGGGGGAGTTATGTGTATATTCTGTTTATATTTTTTGGTATATGTGCTTTTTGTGCTTTTGAAAGATATTCCTTATCAGGCCAACAGGTTCAACGCATTGTTTACGGGAGAGCTATCTTGTTTAGCTCGGCACCGATTATGGGGGAGCTATGCTTTTGTCATTGACTGTGTCCAGGTATGAATATTGAATATACATTTATTATTTTGTCAATTATCAATATGGGGGAGATTGTTGACACAAAGTCACAGTCAACCAAATATTGATAACATTGACTAAATAATATTTGTAATAATTCAATACGACACACGACGTCTACATCAAGCTCAAGTCAGACGACAGCTCAGTCTTTACAAGACAGTTGTATATGAGTCTGTATTTTATACTTTTATTGAGTCTAGAATGTTGTAAACTGTGTCATGCTGAGCTCTTGAGACTTGACCTATAGCCTACCCAAAGATCCATAAACTCTACCATCCAGAAATAAGCCCATTGGTCCATTAGAACCATTCTGTGCTCTGGAGACAGAGTTCGAGCCGAACTCTGCCTCCATACAGAGTTCGGGCCGAACTCTGTCCCCTAAAAATTAGCAACCTAAAATTTAGGGTTAGCTGGTTGCTAGTTGTCCAACGGCCAAATATTTAAAATTTTCTACCCGAATTCTGGCCGAATTCTGCCTACAAAAATCCTATAAATAGGCCTAGAATTCTCTCATTTCAAACCATCCAATCTTCTCTTCTCTTCTCTCTTAAGCTCAAATAAGCCATACCCTTCCCATCTACTAGCCACAAGCTTCCTAAGTCTCGAGTGCTCAGCATCTCTCAGTTAGGAGTCTTGTGCAAGAGTTGAAGAAGTCGCTTAGAAAATTCCGAGCAAATCGCCACTGCGATCCTCTGTAAGAAGTTGGCGTGCTCTTCTGAAGAAAAGGCACAGGTTGTAAACTACTATTTCACAAATAGTGGATTTAATCCTGAGCTAGAGTTCTCAGGCCTGGACTAGTCCTCCACGAGGGAAACCAGGTTAAAATCGGCTGTGTTTGCGTATGCTCTCTTGCTTCTCACTTTAAATTTCGTATTTACTCTGATTAGTTTTGTTTGTGATAGAGTTGATTTTTTAATTGGATATTTTCTCTATAAACTCTATTCATCCCCCTCTAGAGTTGCCATCTGTTCTTCAACTACTCCCTGCTCCCGATTCAGTCTGAGGTGGCAGAGTCATTGGATTTTCATTTACTAATTCTGCTGCTACCCTAGACGTCTCGGGCTTTTTAGTGATTATGGGTTCATTAACCTCAAGAGGATTGATATGATCCTCATCGTTAACCGCATTCTCCTCGTCTTCAGCAGTTGAAGGATCTTCATCAGCTGGGAGTTCTTGTGATGATGGTGCATCCACTAAAGTTTGTTTTTCTTTAGTGATGTTACTCCAATTATCATCATATGACCCATCACCAAAATCACAGCCAGCCAGGGCTTCAATCATCATCTCCTCAGAATGAGTAGATTCTTGAGTTTTAGGAGTATCTTGTAGAGGCAAATCCTACTTTGGAGAAGAGACTTCTAGACTCACAGGAGTTGGAGATGGAATTGTTATCCCTGCTGCAGTAAATACATTTACAGGAACATTTACTGTCATGGTGGTAGTAGGAGGCTGGACACCTGCTGAAGTAACCGATGTAAAGAAAGAGATCAATTTAATATATATCTTTCATAGAAAAAATTGATATCTTAGGGTATGTCACAATTTCGATATTACCTTCTTGAGATGGTGTTTTTTCAACAATTACCAACTTCCTTCTGACATCTCTGGGTAGTGACGCGACTGGCTCTACAGCAGCTCCAGTGCGATCACTCTCCGGATCGATCCGAGAAGTAGATGTTCCTCCTTCTATGGCTCTCCCCGGCTTCTGAATAGAAGGAGGAGTGATATCCTTCTCTCCAGAGGAATAACTAAGTAGCATCTATTTTGATTGAGAACGTGTTGTTCTCGTGGTCACTGGTTCATTGATAACCAGTGACGTTCTTTTCTTCTTCTTCGGAGCCCTTGGAGAGTCGGGTCTATTTTCTTGGTGAAGAGGTGGTGTCGTCTGCTTAGTCTTTCTTTTCTTCAAACCCTTAATAGGGGATTTCTCTTTTCGTACCTTTATAGATACATCCATAGGATCTTGGACTTAATCAGCATAATTCATTAAAATTGATGCCTCCAGTGGTGCATCCGCAGGATCTTTGTCTTCTGTGTCCCGAAAAGAGTGAGTAATATGTTTTTCTTGTTTGGATCTCTTTTCAGTTGCAAAACTGTGTGTAGGATAGAAATTTTTAGCAAATGTGTTTGCTGAAGTATAGAAGTTTGCGTATGTATATAACATATGCGGGCCTTGGGGAAGATTGTAGGGCATGGAAAAGATAGCCTTTGTACCCCGGGCGTTGTAATAACTCCAAGCCCTAGCCCCATCAATGAGATAACCCTTGGCCTGTAGGCAAGTGGTGGCGTTACCTACATGAAGTTGTTCATATCCAAACTGCCATGCAAATCTACTCGGCAAGTATGGTTCTAGATAGCACTCCTCCTCAAATCTGTAGACCAGGTAAGAGGGACGGATCACCTACAGCCACGAAAAGATAGGTTGGCTTAAACGGAGAGATTCTGTAGTTAAGTCCATCATCTATTGAGGCATAACTTCATATCCATGAGGAGGCCCAATGCACTGAAAACTCTATCCTGATCCTCGGTTCAAAGCAAATCTACACTCTGAAAGATCAGTATATTGCCAATGAGCATTGGAGAAGCATCTGATGAAGTCTCCATCGACAGCTCTCATATCAGGGTTCATCAGGCAAGGATGGTGGAGCAAAAACCATCCGAACAGGTAGGTGTATGGCATTTCAGTACGAGGGAAATCCTGCCTCGATGCTTTGTCATTCAGCATGGTCTGTACAAAAGAACGCAGTCCTGCGTTCAAGCGGCAAGTCATGACCGATAAAAGATCCATCTTGTATCCGAAGACAAGACGTGTTGCAGCAAACAAGACGCCTCGATGGAATCGGTCGACTGCACTGGCTCCGGGGACTATAAAGCACCGTAGCCATAAAGATAGAAAATCTACTAACTGGGCTTCTTGAGACATAGGTCTGTAACCCTGTCTAAGGTAACTCTGGAGAGTGTCATCAGCCTTAAATGGAGGTAAATCCTCATCCAGTGTGACATCTCCTTGATCATGTTGCTCCATCAAATATTGCGTGTCGCTTCTATCGAAGGGTTCAAACAAACGAGGAGCACAGGATTGACTTTCCAGTGGCTTATCTTATCGTGCATGACCCAAGAAAAGATACGGCATCCACTTTGTGGTGTAACAAGTTCCTGCGGTTACGCTTTTGTAATAGAGCGAGCAGATCTTATAATGATACAGTAGTTCTTAGAAAACTGTGATCATTTGAGGGTTCTTCTCTGCCATGGCATCTAATTCATCGTTGGTAGGTACATACTCTTCATAGGGATTATCACCCATTGGTAGGCGGGAGAGATACTCCATCTCATGAAGAGCAAACCCCATTTCTCCATGGGGAGTCAAGAAAGTCCCAGTACTTTTATTGTACCTCTTTACCAAAGCCAAGAACATGTGAGCGTTCGGGCGAATGCCATATACCGTAGTATAGATGACATTGTAGAGACCCAAATTGAGGAGCTTGTCTTTGAATTCCTCCAAAATCCAGATACACAAACTGCTCCAGCGCTTCATGTCTGGGTTGACCAAACCTGTCATACGCATAGCGCGGTCTGGATATCTTCCTTCGGCTTTTGCAAAAGTATTGACAAAGATAGGTATTCTGACCGGGAGAAGCAGGAAAGAATCCTCGGGAGGGATGCAGCTTAGCCTCAAACCTCTTAAATGTATACTGTACTTTTCAGAGGTACTATAAAAAGGTCCCTGTTCTTTGGACCCAGTTTGTAACAGATCCTGCCGACTCTCGCCTGCTGAATGGGAGTCAGATCCCAAGACATCCTTCTGGGATAATTTGCAAAAGCGTATTGGGATAATGCCATAGATCTTGATATCTCTGTGAGATATATGACTTTCTCCTCCTTTGTGAAAATTCTCTGCTCTTTTTTGGTCTTAGGTTGGAAGGTCCTTTTGATAGCATCCCCAAACAGAAAGGCAGGTTTCTTATGGACCACAGTGTCCAGACTTTCAAGAGGCTCTCCGTTCATTAAGTTTAACAGAGTCTGGTTCTCTTGAGCCATAAGAAGAGTTCTTCGTGCTTCAGGACTGTCGTACTGAGGGAATTTGACATGAGACAAATTCTTCCTGTACTCCGGGATATTGAATGCTGAAGCAAACCTTTCAGTATTAGGGTCTTCCCTAAGATCAACTGCAAAGAAATACGTGAACAAGAAAGTTAGAGGCAACAAGGATGTGCAAACTTTATAAAAGAGTAAAACTATTAAGTTGCACAAGCATCTTAGGATGCACCAACAAATGAGTTGTGTCGCATCCAGAGTTGCGCAACATCTTAGGTTACGCAGCAATCGAGTTGTGCCATATCCTGAGTTGTGCGACAACTTGAGTTGCGCCACATATTGTGTTGCGCAAAACTTAAGTTGCGCCACATCTCAGAGTATGCCACATACTGGATTGTGCCTCAAAACTTATTTATGCAATATTTTTTTGATTGCATAGAAAAATAAGCTGCACAACACAGTTCGTAAGAACGAACAGTGCTCGAATAAAGCAACCACACCCTAAGAAGGGGTGACGCAAAGTTCATGATGCGCCACACTCTAAAAAGAGGGGCGCAAGTCAATAGGAAGATCGAATATGCTTAAGTGATCGTCTTTAATCACCTTCCAGTGCTGGGTTGGCCGTCTCTCATCGAGAAGAGGGCGGCGCATATTGTAGTGCACGAGCTGACCGAGCATGAGTCGATAGGGCGGCGACGCCTTTCCCTTTGTTGGCAACGGTCTTCTTGAGGGCCATGAGTCGAGAGAATAGTCGGAGAAAAGAGTCACAAAGATTTTAAGAAGTGTAACTGCCTGTTTTCAAAAATGAGGGTAATTTTGAACTTTTATAAAATTGACTATTTAATAATAGGTTTAAATCATGTTATTGATTTATTGGTAATTTTGATTATTTTAATTTATTTAATTAGTGTTTTATGATTTTGTTCTTTGGCTAGTGTAACCTTAGAGCTGCTTAGCCTAGAGACTAACCATGACCATGGAGGCCTAACCCATGTGATTAGATTAGCTAATTGCCACTTTTTAGGCTAAGGGTATTTTGGTCAGTTTGTGACTTTTGAATTATTTAGGATTTTGATTAATTGGTGAATTTTATATTATTTTAATAATATTTAAATTGATGTATTATAATTTTGGTTATTTTTTATATTTTAATATTTTGAGAATTTTTATATTTTAATATTGTATTTTCGGGTTTAGTTTGATCGGGTTCGAGTTTGGCTCATTTCGACTTGTGTTAGTGACCCGGGTAGCTTAGAATCTAGTTGGAACCCAGAGTTTAGCTAGACATGGCCCATAAATCCCACTAATTAGTGTAGTGCATTTAGACTAATCCCATATGACTTGATTGGTCCATTTGGTCATTTAAACTTGACCCTTTTAGCCCCAAACTTCCACATAAGACAAAATTGACTCAAAGGGGCCTTGGAGGACATTTTGGACAATTGCCAAATGCCCCCAAACCCCTCAAATCTGGCCTGCAGCAAGGAGACCTTTCTCCACTCTATTTCCTTCACATCTTGTTCTTCTTCTTTTCCTTTGAGAGTTCCTTTCCAAACTAAGCCAAAATCTTTTGATTTCAAGCTCCAAAGTAAGTCAAATCTCTTCTAATTCTCTTCCATACTCTAGATCCCTCTCTAATCTTGGTGCTAACCCTTGTTTATCTTTTATTTGTGATTTTTATCTAGGTAGAACCTAGCATGGAGGGGTTGGAAGCATAGAATTGGCTCTTGACCCAAAAAGAACCAATTTTGGGGCTTTTCTTGGGATTCCAACTCCCAAGAGGTAAACCCTAACTCTAACTCTTGTATTTACTCCTAGTTAGTGTTATTTTCATATTAGAGGATGCCCGAGGCGTAGGACAACCCATTAGAAGAGGTTTGGAACCCATTGGACTCAATTCGGGACTTTCGGGCTAGGTTTAGTGCCAATTTTGGGGAAAATTCTAAATTGACATGTTTGGGTGTTATCCCTAACCTAATTAGACTTAATTAGGTTAGTTTGGGTGAGATGAGGCAAGGTACGTGTCCATATTTGGATACGTGGGGTCGTTTTGAGAGAAATCATAAAAATATACTTTTTTCGGAGTTTTCGGGTTCCAACACACGGGTGACTTTTTTGTATCGACACTAGAATCAGCAAGTTAGTACTTAGAATAGGTTCTAATCATTATTTAGAACTCGTGGGTAGATTTTGGGTTGAATCCGGATAGGTTTGGTGTCCGTATCACGCGGTATCGCGAATCGGACACCCCGGAGTCGCCAGAATGGCCATTTGGCCATTCCGGCCTCGTTTCTTGTTTCTGCTCGCGTGCACGAGTTAGATTTCTTATGTGGGACACGTGTCTAGGCCCTAGAGGGTAGAATTGTAAGAATTGGATATTCGAATAAGGTTTGGGTCGTTTAGGAGTATATGTGTATGTGTGTGTGTGGTGGTAGTGGTGGTGTTGGTAGTGTATGTGTGTGGTGGTAGTGGTGGTGTTGGTAGTGTGTGTGTGGTGGTAGTGGTGGTGTTGGTTGTGTGTGTGTGTGTGTGGTGATAGTGGTGGTGTTGGTAGTATGCATGTACGTATGTATGTGTGTGTGGGTGTTCATGGATAGATAGATAGATATATAGATATGTAGATAGAGAAATAGATGGATGGATATAGATAGATATATATATATATATATATATATATAGGTGTATATATATATATATAGAAGAAGAAGAAGAAGAAGAAGAAGAAGAAGAAGAAGAAGAAGAAGAAGAAGAAGAAGTAGGAGCTGCAATAGCAGCAGTAGGAACTACAATAACAGCAGCTACAGCAGCAGTATAGGCTGCTCACAGCAACCTTATTCAAGAGCAGCAGCAGCAGCTTAGTAGCTGCTGAAATCAGCAGTAAACCCCCCGCTTTGAGCCCCATTTCCCCCCCCCAATACACCCCTAATTGACCCTCCTATATACCCCCCTATATCCACCATATTTTCTACTATACAACCCCTTGATTAGTGAGTGTTAGAGTGGTGTAGGTTGGTTAGAAAACTAGTGGTTAGAGTGGTATAAAATAAGCTAAGCCGCATGTTAGTAGATAATGAAAATTTGCTCTTTTGGACTTTCTAGTATCAAGATACCATGATACGGTATCGAAATACTAGAAGAATGTTGGAATACCATAATAGAGAGTGGGGGAAAGCTTAGGATGAAGTGGGAAAGCCTAGAGTGGGAGTTAGAAGCTAAAGTGGGATTTTTACCAAGATAGTGGGTAAATCAACAACATGGACCGTAAGATGGACTGGATGTCCACTTTACCTAGAAAACTTGGTAGGCAATGTTAGTGTAGGTTAGTATCCTACTACCCTAGGAAGCCGGGAGTGGAACTCCTAAGGAAAAGCTACTTGGCCTTAGTAATTGGGGTAGAGAGGGTAAACGGGATAAGTAGGGATAATACACATTTCACAAGATACGGGTTTAATACCTTAAAATATAGCTAAAATTAGGTTATTATGGTTGGTAATGGTTAGGAATAGTGGACTTGGACTAGTTTTGACATTGGTTGACCACGGTTGACTATTTTGACCAAAAGTCAACCGAAAGTCAATCGTAGCCTAAAATTTACTAGAACTTGACCAAACTTGACCAATTGACCCAAAGTTAACTATTAGTCAACGTTAGTCAAGTTTGACCTAAAGTTGACCTAGAGTTGACCTAGGGTTGACCAGAGTTGACCAGTTGACCAAAAGTCAACTGTAAGTCAACCTTTGACTTAAATCGACCTAGTTTAATTCTGTTTGACTTGCATTGACCCAGTATGACTTTGTTAGGCCTAATATGACTTAGATTGACCCTGTACAATCTAGTTTGACCTTGTTTGACCTAGATTGACTTAGTTTGATGTGTCTTGACCTAGTTTGACTCAGTATGACTTAATTTTACTTTCAAACCATTATATTGATACAGTATTCCATCTATAGGTCCTCGAGGCACTGTTCTTGGACTCAGTCGACTTATCCATCACATCACAGGTGAGTATATTCTCTGATAATAATTTTGTTTTATGATATCGTCTTTGTTTCTAGTATTTAGTGTAGATATCCTTGTTCTCTTGACACATTGTTCATACGGATTGGTATTTGTTGGATCCCGTCATAAGATGTTATTCTTCTTATATATGGTATGCCTTGGGCAAGTCTTCCTTGTTTCCTTGTTCATTGTATAGACATGATTCCTGTGAAGGAGAGCTACTTCACAGAGAATGCATGTCATGACGTGTCATGACTGGATCCACTATATTAGTCAGGGATGGGGGTGTTAGCGTAGATATGCGATCAGTACCCCACAGTATTTGTGAGCACCCTGAATTTCGGGTTGAAATTTTTTTTCATTTATTTTATTTTTCTGATTATTTGGTTTTGATAAATATTTTATTCTATTTATTTATCTGTTAGTGTACTTTTTCATGCCATTGATATTTGGAGTATCAGGGATGTTCAACTCTGGAAATCCTCTTCACGAGTTTTGGAGTGGACACGATTACCTTCATGACGGTATATGGTGTCCCATCCAAACTTGTTCTCTTGTGCTCTTTCTGCTTCGCTGAACTTCGGGTCGATTTAGACCATTTGATTGATATTTATTTTCCCACTCTTTTTCTTGATCATTTTCAGCACGTTACCATGACATTTAAATTGGGAGCGCAAGACCAGTCAGTTTCTTGAAACCAACTCCTCATTGATGATCTACTCGAGACGCTCGTCAACCATTACCTTCGTTTCCCACTCAGACACGTCATTTTGTGCTCCATTTGATTCACGCAACTTTTCCGACACGTGACCCGATTTTATTTCACTCTACGGCGTCACATTCATTTTCCAACTTGGTTTGTGGGTCCCCTTCGACCAAAACCTGTCCGCCCTAATTATGGACATGGCCCACTTTGAGCCTACTACCCGTCCGCCACTTGTGTCCCATTTATTGGAATCTCTATGTGCTACTTATTTACACATGATCATCTACGTCTAATTTTAATTCTATTTTTGCACGATGTCCAGTGTTGACCCAATCCGGCTCCACTGAGTCCAGTCCAGCTCCATGATTTTCTCCATCATGACACCCTCATAATTCTTGCCTAAAAATATCAAGTAATCTCCTACATATTTTTCTATATTTTTTTGGAGATTTCTATTTATTTAAATTCTATTGGAATTGGCCAATTTTCCTCTATTTAATTTCTAGCCTTTGATTTTCCTATACTAAATCCTCACCATTCATTCCATGATAACTTCCCTATCCCCTCACAGCCATGTGTGGTCGGCCCTAAAATAATTGGAGAGAATCTTCTCTCTCACTTTATTGATTGTTATCCTTTCTTTCTCTCTCTCCCTTTCTAGTTTTCAACACAACAACAAAACTACAACTAACAGCATCTCCTCCCCCTATAACCCGAGCACCACTCTCCTTCTACCTCCTGGCCCGACCTCCGGCCACCCCCTGGCCTGGCCGTCGGCCTCCCTCCATGACAGCCTCCAGCTCCTCCTTCCTCCTCATTCTCCTCCATTGAAACCACCACGAACCACCACCATCTTTCATCAACCTCCTTCCGCCACCACCACTTATCCATCTCCTCCACCCGTGTCGAGGCCCGCCGCCGTCGACCCTCGTCGAGCGTGCAGCCCCGGCGCCGTCGTCGGCCTAACAGTACCGCGTGCCATGCAGCGCAGCGCCGCACGCAAAGCAGAGCGCACAGCAGTTGCAGCAGCGACCAGCATGGGCCGCACGAGTGTTGGCGCCGCCACGCGCCGCCGTGGCACGGCGACCCCCGCCGTGGGTGAACCCCCCTTGGGCGAACTCAGGCGAGAAGTCCCTGACGGCCACCGTCCTCCGGGACGCGCCGTCGAGGCGATTCGTGCGTTTTGCACGACGTCCCGTCGTGACGCGCACGAGATTGAGTCCATTTTGGCGCTCCATCGCAGCGACTTCGTGCACGTTTTCCCGGAGATTCGACCGTTGGATCGGCGATTTCTTTGCTCCGTCGCAATCTCGGTATATCCACCTTCATCCCTGTCAATTTTTGTCCGTTAATTTTATCGTTTGATACATGAAAACCGGCCACCAAGTTGACCGTTTAAATTGTATTAAATTTGGACAGTTTCGCGCGGCCAACTTCGTCAGCTTGTATCTCCTCCACCGCAGCTCCGTTTGGCGTGCTACCAGTTCCGGTGCGAAGATGGTATAACCCTCTTGCTACCCCTTCAGTTTCGTTTTATTGTGAGCTTGTTTTATTGGTTGAATTCGACGTCAAAGTTGGCCGTCAGAATTCGTAATTTCCAACTTGTAAAATTCTATTTTTGAACACGGGACTCCAGATTTCATTTCTGACACCACCATTAGACTTGTGGCGTCGTTCTGGCATGTTTTCATATAAAATTTGTTAGATTTGGAGAACGTGGGCCCTGGCACGTTTTTCGGTGCAAGTGGGTCCCACTTTCTGGGTCAACAGGACTTTTTGATGCCGGCTCATCGGAATCCAATTCCGGAGATACCGTTGAGTTCGTATCGTCATTCTGGATTCGTTGACATATAATTTGCTAGGTTTTGGTGGACATTGGGTCTGACACGCATTTCGGTGCAAGTCGGATACCAATATCCGGGCCAACGGGTCATTTTGAGATCGGCTCATCGGAATCCAATTCCGGAGATACCGTTGAGTTCGTATCATCATTCTGGACTCGTTGACAGGTAGTTTGCTAAGTTTTGAGAACTTTGTCTCCGGCACGTATTTTCGTGCAAATCGGAATTCCAAGTTCTGGTCAACGGGCCAAATTGAGATCGGGTCAACGGAATCCAATTCTGGAGATACCGTTGGGTTCGTATCGACATTCTGGTTGCATGGACATATAATTTGTTATATTTTATAGACTAATTTTCTTGCACGTTTTCGGTGCAAAACGGCTCCGATACGGACACCGTTTTGACCCGAAATTACTTTTTTGCCCTTATGTCCAAATTGGACCGTTGGGTAGGCTATCCTAGCTAATTTGACCATTCTGGACACGTTGGCGATGTTCATTTCATCGTCCGACAATTTTTGTTGATAATTTCTCTAAGTTTAACCTTTTTATAATTAATTAATAATTAATTCATATAATGTTCGTATTTCGGGATTAGTACAACGAAACTGAGATCAGTCAATTCCAGTGATCTCACATCGCTGAAATTGACAAGTTGGACACGTGGATCACTATAATAAGATTATCAACCTTACCGATAATCCTCTTATCTCGATTTACGTGTCGTAAGTTTCGACGTACAAATAACGAAGTACACTTTATATTAGACTAGAATTGACCCTGTTTGACCAGAGTTGACCAGTTGACCCAAAGTCAACTATAAGTCAACGCTTGACCTAGTTTGACTAAATTATTGACCGGAGTTGACCTAGAGTTAATTTGACTTAGAAGAACCTAGAATAATATAGATTGCATGTAAGGATTTATTTATTTTCAACTTGAACACCTTGTAACCTGTGTTGCTTTAAATAGGACTCTGTGGCTTCAGTGGGACCCCCCTATACTTATCAGCTGTTCAGGTTATCGAGGCGAGTACATTCTCTGATCATTTTATATCCTACTTAGAATTATATTCCTGCTTTAAATTACTATACTTGATGCTGTCACGACATTATCACGGATTAGTACTATACGGATCTCTTCATGCGATGTTATCCCCCTCGGGAGCATCGGGTACATTATGTCATGTGCGTTTCACTTTCATCATGTACTCCTGTGCTTTTACCATACATGTACACTCTTGTGAATCTTGTACTCTCATGTTCACAGAACTTTCATGTATACTATCATGTGCACCCTATATGGGCCCCCATGTGATATCCTGTGCAATAACATAACCTATTTAGATCCTTGTGTATTGATTGGGGATACGGGAGAGTGCTAGTAGTCGTGTGAACAATTCCTTGTAGTGTAGATTCCTGTGCACCTCGACATCCTGTGCAAATCTGTCATGTTCACATGTGCTATCTCGTACTCTGATTCACTAGTCACTGTTAGTTCTCTATTTATAGTAGATATTTCTATTACAGTTCTCTCTTCCTGTTTACATACTGTATTTCTTCAGATCTTGTATCTTACTTTACTGCATGATTATATTTTCTAACCTGCTATGAACTGTTGAGATGTAATGTGCTCATTCCAGTCCTGACTGGACCTGTTGATAAATTTTACAGATAGCTTGGAGGTGCCTGCTAGCCTAGAGGAGACACAGTAGGGTTTGTTTAGGTAGTTATTTCATTTTGTCTGGAGTTGTATTTACTTTGTGGATTACTGTATCTTTATTGAGTTTTGAGATGTACTTCTGGGTTCATGTATCTTAGACACTTAGACTTCTATCTCCTATATTTATTTTGGATTTCATGTTTTATCTATTCTTATCATGCTCTACCTTAGATGTGATTGAGTTGTATCTGCTATGTCACCCCATTCGGGGAGTATAAACTGTTTAGTCTTATACTGTTAGATGCATTGAGACCTAGGACAGCGTTCTACCGCCGACACTGCGGCGTAGGCTCGGCGTTGTTACGTTCTCGTGCCCTAACTCTAGGGTGCGGGTCGTGACACGTTTTTAGTGGTGGCCCATGCAGGTCGAGACTAAAGTGTAGTGGTATTCGAACTAGAGTGTCACTACAGCCTGTACTAGGAATATGATATATTTTTGAAGGTACTCAATCACAATTAGGACCCCTTGAGAGATTCCTGGGACGACCCTGGAGAATCTTATTTAACTTCGATTTGAAAACTCTCTTTTTCCCTTGATTTAATTTATTTTACTTTTGTTGTTAAATTTGATTTTTACGGATTATTGTTGAATTTGAGTTTGTATTTATTTTGATGGAAGATTTTCGAATTTTGAATTTTGATGATAGCTGTTGCATTCGAGTTTGCATTTTGATGGATTGTGTTCACTTTTGAATTTTGATGTTCGTTAATAAATTTTGATTTGATTTTTGAGTATTCATTGTTGATTTAATTTGATTTTTGGCAAGATGAAATTATATGGGCTAGGTCATCTATGTTATGGAATCTAGTCTTCTATAGTCACATTAGCCAGCACGGTGAGGACATATAGTCTGACTCTGGATGTATTTCTCGGGTGTGGGAATTTAAGGTTTTCGCAGCCAAGCATGCGGCACCGCAAAAATGTTAAATACCATGATTCTAGAGATATGTGCATAAGTCAAGGGCTCTGTGATTATCGTAGCCTTGCTTACTAGTATGACGAGGATTTAGAGTACCATGATTTTGGATAGACGCATATGATTATCAGATTGTGCTTAAAATATTTTGAACATATTTTCTTACTTTTTCTCAGTCATTCAAAAAAAAAAGAATTATTGTTTGTTGTTTTGCCTAGTTTCTTGTCATTTAACTTAAGAGTATGTTTAGTTGTTTTCATAAACCTTGTGTAACTTCTTGCTATGAGATCTTCTTAATACAATAAATCGATAAAATTGCTAGACTTTATCTTGGATTTGATAATTTAACTCTGGATTTCAAAACGGTTCCTTCTTTAAACTGATAAGCAGAACATATTTATCGTTAATTCTTTCTTGTTATTATTCTTATATTAAATAATAATGATAATAAAACTGTCTTGATTTCGTCAATCACCTGCTTGCAATCTTGGTAGGAATCTAAATATTAGTCTTAACGTAGAATTAATTTTTATTGGGACATGAGAATATGTATATGAATATATATATAGCAGACACTTGCCTAACACGTATGCATGCTACACTTGATTTTCCACATATCTAGATACATATTGATATGTTGTTGATGTCCAAATTTTCATAACCAATAATTCTGGTTCTCTGCTTTTCCATATTTAAATTAGTAATTTTAAATATAAATTTCATGTTATTATTTAGGTTTACATAACTGCACATGTATGTTATACGTAGGGTTTCAATTCAAAAGAATTTTGGTTGAAAATTTGTGTTTAAATTTATAAAATCTAAGACTGTGTGCATATTGACCTTAATGCTGAATTTCCAAATGTTAGTTCAAATTGCTGTTTTATTTTCTTAAATGTAATATTGAGCTACCTTGTGGGAAGTAGGATATAAATTTAAGTTTCGTATTCTTACATGCTAGTTTGTGATAAACATTGAGTTGGGTTTTAATGTTCAAATTTCTCCAAAATTCTGAAAACTAGTTACATGTTAACATTTTTACATTGATTTCCATGTTTAGTTAAATTTTAGATTTAATATGTAATATTGAACTGTATGCGTAGATAAATGTATTGGTAATATGATTAGGGTTTCTTCTCTATCATGTTAGGATATTGGGAGCGTCGAGATTTGTCGTGATGTTTCAAAAACCCTAAAATCTGAGTCTGCATTATGTTAATATTACATTGGTTTAAATGTTAGCTTATTTTAGATTTTGTATGTAAATGTTGAACTAAAATTGGATTTAACCTTTCAATACTAAGCTATAACCCTGTACAAGGATACACACACACACACTCTAACATAGTATATACTGTCATTTAACCTTACCTTTCCCCTCTATGTTAGGATTATATATCTATAAGGATATATATAGAGTTTATGCATATATGTTATAACGTATATAGATACATGGCTAAGTCTCTACCTTTTATATATATAAATGGTTAACCATGTATGTTATGATTAAATAGGTTGTATATTGTAGATTGTTAAACCATATGCCATGAGTAATGTAACTGGACAGCTATTGTTTGAAACCCAAATCCTCGTATACACCTTCATGTATATTCACGTACACCAATGTCTGCTATCTAACCATATGAACCTGTTCACATACACCCATACACACACAAACCATATAATATTACATAATGCTAGCTTTTCCTCTGTAACGCTCTCTCTATATATTGTGATTGGATTTCAATGCAAGTGATTTTCAATTCCTTAATTTTTAATTTGATTTTCTGTACCCTTTTTAGATGATTGGTGGTTACCCTTCTTTATTTTTTTGATGAGTACCAGTTTTCACATGGGATGGTAGACTGTCTTACAGTTTGATGATTTGATATTTCTGCATCTTTTCTCGTTTAGTACCCTGGATTGCTTGTGTGTTTTGATACCCTATGACCGATTCAGTTAGCATGACTAGTATACCTAGATGAGACTTTCACTACCACCGTATGCCATGACCCTGTATGCCGTTCTTTTTTTTGATGGTATGTTTTATTTAAGTTCTGGGACTTTGATTTTTTTGGGGTTTGACCTAGAGGGAGTAGGGATATTTTAATTTCGAGGACGAAATTTTTATAAGGTGGGTAGGATGTGAGCACCCTGAATTTCGGGTTGAAATTTTTTATTTATTTATTTTATTTTTCTGATTATTTGGTTTTGATAAATATTTTATTCTATTTATTTATCTGTTAGTGTACTTTTTCATGCCATTGATATTTGGAGTATCAGGGATGTTCAACTCTGGAAATCCTCTTCACGAGTTTTGGAGTGGACACGATTACCTTCATGACGGTATATGGTGTCCCATCCAAACTTGTTCTCTTGTGCTCTTTCTGCTTCGCTGAACTTCGGGTCGGTTTAGACCATTTGATTGATATTTATTTTCCCACTCTTTTTCTTGATCATTTTCAGCGCGTTACCATGACATTTAAATTGGAAGCGCAAGACCAGTCAGTTTCTTGAAACCAACTCCTCATTGATGATCTACTCGAGACGCTCGTCACCCATGACCTTCGTTTTCCACTCAGACACGTCATTTTGTGCTCCATTTGATTCGCGCAACTTTCCCGACACGTGACCCGATTTTATTTCACTCCACGGCGTCACATTCATTTTCCAACTTGGTTTGTGGGTCCCCTGTCGACCAAAACCTGTCCGCCCTAATTATGGACATGGCCCACTTTGAGCCTACTACCCGTCCGCAACTTGTGTCCCATTTATTGGAATCCCCATATGCTACTTATTTACACATGATCATCAACGTCTAATTTTAATTCTATTTTTGCACGATGTCCAGTGTTGACCCAATCCGGCTCCACTGAGTCCAGTCCAACTCCATAATTTTCTCCATCATGACACCCTCATAATTCTTGCCCAAAAATATCAAGTAATCTCCTACATATTTTTCTATATTTTTTTGGAGATTTCTATTTATTTAATTCCTATTGGAATTGGCCAATTTTCCTCTATTTAATTTCTAGCCTTTGATTTTCCTATACTAAATCCTCACCATTCATTCCATGATAACTTCCCTATCCCCTCACAGCCATGTGTGGCCGGCCCTAAAATAATTGGAGAGAATCTTCTCTCTCACTTCATTGATTGTTATCCTTTCTTTCTCTCTCTCCCTTTCTAGTTTTCAACACAACAACAAAACTACAACTAACAGCATCTCCTCCCCCTACAACCCGAGCACCACTCTCCTTCCACCTCCTGGTCCGACCTCCGGCCACCCCCTGGCCTGGCCGTCGGCCTCCCCCCACGACAGCCTCCAGCTCCTCCTTCCTCTTCATTCTCCTCCATTGAAACCACCACGAACCACCACCATCCTTCATCAACCTCCTTCCGCCACCACCACTTATCCATCTCCTCCACCCGTGTCGAGGCCCGCCGCCGTCGACCCTCGTCGAGCGCGCAGCCCCCGTACCGTCGTCGGCCTAACAGCACCGCGCGCCATGCAGTGCAGCGCCGCGCGCAAAGCAGCGCGCACAGCAGTTGCAGCAGCGACCAGCATGGGCCGCGCGAGTGCTGGCGCCGCCACGCGCCGCCGTGGCACGGCGACCCCCGCCGTGGGTGAACCCCCCCTTAGGCGAACTCAGGCGAGAAGTCTCTGACGTCCACCGTCCTCCGGGACGCGCCGTCGAGGCGATTCGTGCGTTTTGCACGACGTCCCGTCGTGACGCGCGCGAGATTGAGTCCGTTTTGGCGCTCCGTCGCAGCGACTTCGCGTACGTTTTCCCGAAGATCCGACCGTTGGATCGGCGATTTCTTCACTCCGTCACAATCTCGGTATATCCACCTTCATCTCTGTCAATTTTTGTCCGTTAATTTTATCGTTTGATACATGAAAACCGGCCACCAAGTTGACCGTTTAAATTGTATTAAATTTGGACAGTTTCGTAGGGCCAACTTCGTCAGCTTGTATCTCCTCCACTGCAGCTTCGTTTGGCGTGCTACCAGTTCTGGTACGAAGCTGGTATAACCCTCTTGCTACCCCTTCAGTTTCGTTTCATTGTGAGCTTGTTTGTTTGGTTGAATTCGACGCTAAAGTTGGCCGTCCGAATTCGTAATTTCCAACTTGTAAAATTCCATTTTTGAACACGGGACTCCAGATTTCATTTCTGACACCACCATTAGACTTGTGGCATCGTTCTGGCATGTTTTCATATAAAATTTGTTAGATTTGAAGAACGTGGGCCCTGGCACGTTTTTCGGTACAAGTGGGTCCCACTTTCTGGGTCAACGGGACTTTTTGACGCCGGCTCATCGGAATCCAATTCCGGAGATACCGTTGAGTTCGTATCGTCATTCTGAACTTGTTGACATATAATTTGCTAGGTTTTGGTGGACATTGGGTCTGGCACGTATTTCGGTGCAAGTCGGATACCAATATCCGGACCAACGGGTCATTTTGAGATCGGCTCATCGGAATCCAATTTCGGAGATACCGTTGAGTTCGTATCATCATTCTGGACTCGTTGACAGGTAGTTTGCTAAGTTTTGAGAACTTTGGCTCCGGCACGCATTTCCGTGCAAATCGGAATTCTAAGTTCTGGTCAACGGGCCAAATTGAGATCGGGTCAACGGAATCCAATTCTGGAGATACCGTTGGGTTCGTATCGACATTCTGGTTGCGTAGACATATAATTTGTTATATTTTATAGACTAATTTTTTTGCACGTTTTCGGTGCAAAACGGCTCCGACACGGACACCGTTTTGACCCGAAATTACTTTTTTGCCCTTATGTCCAAATTGGACCGTTGGGTAGGCTATCCTAGCTAATTTGACCATTCTGGACACGTTGGCGATGTTCATTTCATCGTCCGACAATGTTTGTTGATAATTTCTCTAAGTTTAACCTTTTTATAATTAATTAATAATTAATTCATATAATGTTCGTATTTCGGGATTAGTACAACGAAACTGAGATCAGTCAATTCCAGTGATCTCACATCGCTGAAATTGACAAGTTGGACACGTGGATCACTATAATAAGATTATCAACCTTACCGATAATCCTCTTATCTCGATTTACGTGTCGTAAGTTTCGACGTACAAATAACGAAGTACACTTTATATTAGACTAGAATTGACCCTGTTTGACCAGAGTTGACCAGTTGACCCAAAGTCAACTATAAGTCAACGCTTGACCTAGTTTGACTAAATTATTGACCGGAGTTGACCTAGAGTTAATTTGACTTAGAAGAACCTAGAATAATATAGATTGCCTATAAGAATTTATTTATTTTCAACTTGAACACCTTGTAACCTGTGTTGCTTTAAATAGGACTCTGTGGCTTCAGTGGGACCCTCCTATACTTATCAGCTGTTCAGGTTATCGAGGCGAGTACATTCTCTGATCATTTCATATCCTGCTTAGAATTATATTCCTGCTTTAGATTACTATACTTGATGCTGTCACGACATTATCACGGATTAGTACTATACGGATGTCTTCATGCGATGTTATCCCCCTCGGAAGCATCGGGTATATTATGTCATGTGTGTTTCACTTTCATCATGTACTCCTGTGCTTTCACCATACATGTACACTCTTGTGAATCTTGTACTCTCATGTTCACAGAGCTTTCATGTATACTATCATGTGCACCCTATATGGGCCCCCATGTGATATCCTGTGCAATAACACAACCTGTTTAGATCCTTGTGTATTGATTGGGGATACGGGGGAGTGCTAGTAGTCATGTGAACAATTCCTTGTAGTGTAGATTCCTGTGCACCTCGACATCCTGTGCAAATCTGTCATGTTCACATGTGCTATCTCGTACTCTGATTCACTAGTCACTGTTAGTTCTCTATTTATAGTAGATATTTCTATTACAGTTCTCTCTTCCTGTTTACATACTGTATTTCTTCAGATCTTGTATCTTACTTTACTGCATGATTATATTTTCTAACCTGCTATGAACTGTTGAGATGTAATGTGCTCGTTCCAGTCCTGACTGGACCTGTTGATAAATTTTACAGATAGCCTGGAGGTGCCTGCTAGCCTAGAGGAGACACAGTAGGGTTTGTTTAGGGAGTTATTTCCTTTTGTCTGGAGTTGTATTTACTGTGTGGATTACTGTATCTTTATTGAGTTTTGAGATGTACTTCTGGGTTCATGTATCTTAGACACTTAGACTTCTATCTCCTGTATTTGTTTTGGATTTCATGTTTTATCTATTCTTATCATGCTCTACCTTAGATGTGAATGAGTTGTATCTGCTATGTCACCCCATTCGGGGAGTATAAACTGTTTAGTCTTATACTGTTAGATGTATTGAGACCTAGGACAGCATTCTACCGCCGACACTGCAGCGTAGGCTGGGCGTTGTGACGTTCTCGTGCCCTAACTCTAGGGTGCGGGTCGTGATAGTATTATATTGTATCATTATTGTATAGTGTTAATCATACACTCACGTATGATTAGCCAGGCCAAACATTATTTCAAGTTCCAAGCCGATCATATGTTGAAACTAGTGCTAAACTCACATAGATAGCAGTTCCAAATTTTTATACATGTTATACACTGTTCTCTTGTCTTATCTTATTACAGTTTTGGATATACCCTGTTAGGATGCATGTACGCTCTACTTTACCTAGTATATTCTCTCTATCTACTGCTACATTTTCAATATTGTATAACTAGAACTGTTGTTTGAGATTTTGTACTCATTCTATCCTGACTAGATATGTTGACAAAATATTACAGATGACGGTGAGGAGGATTGCTGTACCTACTACGGTCCGGTTGACGTAGTTGGCTTAGACTTGGAGACCTTGGTTCAGCAGGGCTTAGCTCCGCCCGATGAGCCTCTAGCTTAGTTTAGTCAGAGTAGACATTTTGGACTGGACCTTGTCTCCAGCTTGCTACTTATGTTATTATATTATATTTGGGATTGTATAACCACATTACTTTGTGACTCTCTCTCTTTCTCTCGTTGTTGAGCTAGATATTGCACTTGTGGTTTTTATCTATCTAGTTTTCGTGCCATGATTCTTCCTTCTAGATTTTGATTGAATTTATCAATATTTCATACTATTTTCCTCCGTGCAGAGATGACAGGTTATTATATACTGTTTGTTGGCTAGTAGACCTACAGCGTTCTATGCCGTTTTTACGGTGTAGGCTGGACGTGGTCACGCACTTGTGCCCCTACCTAGGGTGCGGGTCATGACAAGAAGATTAAGCGTAAACGTAAAGAGTATAGTCAGCTAATCAAGGGCTATTTATAGCCTAAAAAGACATAATCTTAACAGTCGCCTTAAGTTGCGCACAGAAAATCGTAACGGTTTATAACAGATTACGTGAGATAGGCGCAACTTGACTCAGTCAAATATCATGATTCAAAGTATTTCGAAGTTTTAAAATTTTTCAAAATTCGAAAACTTTGAAGGGGGTCGTATAGAGCCTAAAAATTAAGTTGCGCCATGCTTTTACTACCCAGCAATCAAGTTGCACCCCAAAAATCAAGTTACGCCACTGTTTTGAAGCTTAAAGGATTAAACTGCGCCACGGATTAGGTTGCGCCTGACAACAGACTGCACCCAAATCATATTGTGCCATGCCTACGTGGCATCTAACATTAATAGCCATCATTGCCTGACAGCACTGACAGCTGACAGCACAATAAACGAAGAAAATCTCTTCGAATCTTTCAAAGCGTGCCGTTCGAGACAATTTTGACAGCTGTCCTGTACACCCCACTGAGTTACGCCTAGGCGGAATCTGAACAACTTCTTCTCATATATTCAAAAGCTGCCACGTGCCTGTGCACTGAGTTGCACCTAGACGAAACCCAATCAGGTACAGTTTGACTTATTGATTGAAGCTCGCGCAACCTGATAAAGTTGAGACAACTTTCATTCTAAAGTAGGATGACGTGGCGCACATGCCACTAATCTCTCAAAACGAGTCCACTACTCTGTACACGACCACGCGCATCTCAATCACATGATGCCACACGTCTAAATACAGTTAGTACACGATTGAGTAACTGAATGAAAGTTGGCACAACATGAGGTTGGCGCAACCCAATGTGGCGCAGTCCAGCCTCGCGCACATCAGAATAACTGCTAAAATAGTTATTTCCCGAACTCTATAAATAGAGTTTCCAATCATTGTTGAAGCATCACAGAGATCAATTACTCTTGCAAAATTGCTGCTGCATTCTCCAAAGGCTTTCAAATTCACATAGTGTAACCCCGCTTCCCGAATTATTAATTTTTGAATTTTCTGGGATTTTATAATTTAGACGTATTTTATTTTATGGTTGTTTATTAGAATATTTAATTGATTTATCTATTCTTGATAATACAATTTTTTTAATGGATATTAATTTAGAGCAAATTTGAATTTGGTTTCAAAATTTAGCTTCCCTCCATTTGTAATAACCCGTAACAACTTGTAACCAATTTCTAACTGAATTTTTGGTATTTTTGCAATTAATGAAAAGGAGAAGGGGTTTTTAAAAAAAAGTTCCAAACAGCAAGGGCTGGTTTGTAAAAGCGTTTGAGCGGGGGGATGTAATTGCATATTTTTATTTCTCCTTATTAAAATGTTGGTGGAGGAGAGAGAGAGTTCATTCTCTCTTCATCTTTGCGATTTCGGGAACAGTTTCTTCTCCAAAATTCTTTCTGATCACCAAATCCTAACCCAATTTGCTTCCATGGCGTCGACGGTGGATCCGATGGCTAGCGTCTGAGCTCTCTTCCCGGCGACTTCATCTACTCCGTTGCTGCCGAGTCTCGACGAACCCGTAGCGACCGCGAGCCACCGACGACGACCGCAGCCATGCGATCTCCTCCAGCCACGACGTTAACCTAGGTTAGTTCGTTCCAAATTCTTGAGAAATTTGTTCTTCTCCTTCTTATTTCTTGATCAATTTATAATTGGAGCTGTATTCTCTCTCCAGAGATTTTGTCGGCAAATCCTTGTTGATCCTCTTGGATCTGTTCGTTTTATTCGACGAGCTCGACCAAGGGTTGTATCCGTATCCAACAACTTGGAATCGTGTCTCTACTCCTGGATCTGATTACTCAGGTAACGTCCTACTCCCCCTAACATCGAAAATTTTTGTCTGTCTTGTATTTGGTTTTGACGAAGGGATTGGTGTGTGTTTTTGTTCACGATTCGGAAGAGTTTGATTTGTGTCCAGTTGTGTTGTACTAGCGTATGGTGTGTCTGGGTGGTATTGTGTGCGCATGTCCAGGTGCTGGTTATATCTAGACATTGTGTGCGTATCCATGGATGATGGAGTGGGAGTAGACTGGAGAAGTCTGTGCTCGAGGCTTAGGGATCTGTGGGCTCATTTACACTTTTGATTTCAACCATTTTTTTTAAAAACATTGATTTAATTGTTATAATTTGGACTTTGATTTCAAATATGGATTTGATTGACTATTTGAATTTTCGATCTCTTGGGTTCTGTTTTAGATTAGAATTTATCTGGACATTCTCGAAATTCTGTCTTCTTCAATTGCCTCATAAACTTTGTTTGAATGTTGTGGAACTGGTTGCTGGGATGGCTGTTTCACTTAACAAAATGCCTAAAAATTGGCTTTTGAAAAAAAACAAGAAAAGTACCAAAGTACAAGTTGTTCTGGAAAGTATTGCTATGGAAGTCTGATCAGAGAGCGATCACTTTGTTCCTTGGACCATATGATGATGATGAAGAAAACTGCTTGAAGAAAACGAACAATCGGAAGAACTAGGTCACCAAAAAGGTATCGAGCAACGGCACTGATGGCACAGTCGAATGCTTTCTTGCTTTGCTTCACCCTGTTCTTGAGAAAAAGTTGAAGAAATACTTTTGGGAATATCACTATGAAAGTATGAGTTTTCTCAGAATTTTCTCTCCTGTATCTCTATCGATCTCTTGATGTTGTCTGTGTTGAAAATAAGTCTATTTATAGACTAGACCCTTTGTGCGTAAAAAGCAACAAAAATGGGTCTCTACCCGAGTAATTGTTACCCACAATGTAAATCATCCTCTACGCACGTTGACACGTGTCCCATGTAGAGTTTTGATCTCTACGCATAGTGACACGTATCCCACTACTTCAACAAAATGGAGAGAGCACGTACACACTTTCCTCGATAAGTGTGGCATGAAAGACACGTAAGCAAACCACGTTCTCATGTAGTCAGTAAAGTTCGGGCATAAAAATGACCCAAAACATACTCCCTGCGTAAAGTAGCAGACTGGGCATAAAAATAGCCCAAAATAAACTTCCAGCGTAAAGTAGCTAAAAATAGCCTTGAGCGTAAAATTAGCTCAAATAAACTTTACACACACAATAGCCTTGAGCGTAAAAGCTCGAAATAGCTAACGTGCGTAAAAGAAGCAACTTATTGAGCGTAAAGTAGCCCATCTGCATACTAAACGACAAGCGTTGGGTTTGGTGAAAAGATCTCCTCGGCTTCTGTGTACTGCTGTCAGAAAATCATTCTGTCAGATCAAATCACTCGCATTAAATACGGCCTGACAGTCTGTCGTCCACGCGTAAAAGTGAGGATAGCTCTCGCGTAAAGTAGCTTGCGTAAAAGTAGCTCGCGTAAAAGTCTGAGTTTGACTCAGTTTGAATTCTCAACTTCTTTGACTTGGTCTATGAAGTACTTTTTACGCTCCTACAATGGCTCAGTAACAAACATGGAGTTTATGTGTGTGCACTTGGCGGGACAGTGGTTTTGAGTGTTATTCGGACATTTTGTTTTTGAACATTTTATTGAGTTTTGTGAGTACTTGCTGGGTTATGTTTGGATGTCAACTGAACATTTGAATTCAAATGGTTTACCAAAACCATTGATTCGAATGGTTGTACTCCTGGGTCCTGCTTTCATTTGGATTTTGGATTAGTTGGTGGGCTTGGGATGTTGTTTAAATATTACTGAGTCACAGGTTGGTGGTATAGGTTTTGCTGGGCTAAGTTGTATCAAATTTTGCTGAGTCCTGTGTATAATTATTAGATTTTTAGTTGTGTTGGGGCCAGGACAATTGAGTTGGCCGAACTTAATTAGCTGGTTGTGAATGGTGTTAAATGTGGCTCTATTGATTTTAGTTCTGTACATTCGAGTTGTGATTGAGCTGTCTTGAGCATGGTGGATTCATTTTGAATTACAAAAAAAAAAAGAATGGATTATACTGGACTGGGTTGGTCTAGTGGGTTGAGTATGCTTGGCAGAAAAAAAAAATGTAAGCAAGAATAGTTGGGCTAGGTATGGGCCATGCAGAACCATGGAGAAATTTAAGTGTGGGGTTAGTTTGAGCCTGGTTTATTGATGATATCAATGTTGTTATTAGAATTTTCAATTCATAATTCCAGTAAATATCTTGGATGGCAACATTGGTTTTATTCTAAGAATGCTTATTATTTTGCTACTAGATATATCTTTAAATATTTTTAGTTAGTATTTATGATCTTATTAGTAGTATCTTGCTATAATTTTATATACTAGAATTATATTATTTTTCTAAGTGGTTTACTAAATTGGAAAAAAAATCTATTTTGAGTCTCCATATATATAGTTGACATATGTTGGTTTTTAGCTACAGTGTATATATAGATAAGTTACTATTTATCATTTTTATATACCAGTTAAAGTATTTTAGTAAAAAATTTGGATAATAAAATTCTATAAATAATGGTCCTTATTTTGTAATTATTATCTATATTTAAATTAATTATTGATTGTTCTATATAAATATTTATGTATATTTTGATTTAAATATATATGTATTTCTAGACAGCTAGGGTGTGTGTATTTTAATTGGTAGTATTTCATAGTATTTAGCCTGCTAGTTTATGGTTAGAGATAAATAAGTTAAAACTAGTTAATGTCTTTATTGAAGACTTAATCGACTTGTATCAAATTCTAGGTGGGCATAGAGGTTACTACATCCCTATCACCGATCTTCCGAAGCAAGGCAAGTACACGCCTCGAACTCTTTACTCTGTATTTTCTGTCTTGCTTCATGTTCTCATATTGACATATTGTACACACGATTGTTCATTGTTCATTGTTCGTCGTTCATTGTTCATTGTTCATCGTTCATAGTTCATTGTTCTTACTTGTACAATGGGGTAGGGAAATACTACAGATATGTGACCAATCCTATTTTAGCTAGGCATTGACTAATAGCTTAGGTCTCACATCATGCACGTGGGACTCTAAGCCGTACCATTGTTCATTGTTCACTGTTCACTGTTCATTATTTACCCAGTCGGTCACATACTCTGATAGTTATTTCAAATGCATGTTACACTGATAGTATAGTTTATTGTTCAGGATCTGGTACTATAGTTCATCGTTTTTTATGTACCACAGCTTCATATTCCTGTCTTGTACCATAGTTCATATCGTGATTCTTTTCATGCATTTCAGTTTACATTGTTTAGTGTTTCTTGTCGGGATTGTACTTTCCTTTTTTCCTGACAGGATACGTTGCAGGTATCTTGAGGATATGGTACCACCTTGGGTCAGAGCCCGGAGATGGTGGAGTTTCTAATTCAGGATGGACTTAGATTACAGAGTTATTGTCAGACTTTTTCCTAGATTTGTTTAGAGTTTATCATGTATTGTATCGAGAATTTCAGGATTGTATAATTTTTTATTCATGTTACCGGATTTGTCTCCGGATGATATGTATAATAACTTGTGGATTGTGGTGATTCTGGGAACGTGTATAGCAGCTGTGATGGTTTATATTTCTTGTATCTTGGAGTTTTCCTTAGAATTGTACAGCTTACTTCGTCGTGTTCATCGACGAAGGCTGGGCGTGTCCGACTCGTATCCAATTATTTGGAAGCGGGTCGTAACATATTTTTAGTGGTGGCCCATACAGGTCTGTCCTAATGGCACGTAGGCCATAGAGTGCTATTGGGGAACCTGTTAGACTAAAGAAAACTCATCACAGCATAGGATTCGTGGGAAATGGTTATAATTATTGAATATAGAGATTGATTGTACTTAATATATTCTAGGAGGTTGACTATTTTTCTTGGACTTAGCAATCAACGAGTTTTCTTTCAATTTCAGGATGGTTGCCACCAGGAAGACCGTATATCAGCCCGGATCTACAGGAGCTTCGGATCAGACCACAGACGATATTCGGGTGGAGTAGCTTCTACTACCACCTCCTCAGTTTCCTCTGCTGCCTTCGACGGTGATGTTTAATGGCGCCCAGGTGATGGCCATGTTCCAGCAGTTCCTGGAGGCACAGAACCATCAGGCTGTGCAGTTTTGAGCTACGGTCATGGATGCACTCAGGACCAGAGAGCCGGCAGCACCAGCACCAGTAGCACCTCCAGCACTAGCAGCACCGAGACCAGGGACTGCCAAGGAATACCAGAATCTTTGTCCGATGGACTTTTGGGGCAATGAGGGTATCGTCTATGCAGACGAATGGCTAGAGAATACGGAGAGGACCTTGAAGATGGCGCGGATCCCGGATGACCTGAAGGTGGAGGTGGCTAGTATGCGACTCTTCGATTTGGCCAGAGCTTGGTACCGGGAGGACCCCGAGTTAGCTGAGCCCCAGGTTTCTTGGACAGATTTCAAAACTCTGTTCAAGGAGAAATTTTTCCCTGAAGTGGAGCGGGATGAGCTTCGGATGCAGTTCGAGGCGCTGCAGCAGGGGACCATGACAGTGGCGGAGTACACTTCTGAGTTTACTAGGCTTAGCAGGTTCACGAAGAACCTAGTCAGAGCACCGGAGGACAGATCTTGGAGATTCAAGAAGGATCTCACCAGGGAGTTGCGGTACGCAGTAGCGATCAGCCAGGCGACTACTAATTCGAGCATCCTCAAGATCGCTCAGGCAGTTGAGAAGGAGATGGACCCGAGGCCCAAGAGGGAGAGGGACATCGGCAGCAGCAGTTACCAGGCACCGGCAAAGAGGGTGCAGATACAGACTCAGACGAGGCCAGTTCAACAGGCAGTAGTTTAGCATCGTCCAGCCAGAGTTCATGCAGATCCACCTCAGAGGCAGCAGTTGGCAATCACTTACAACTACTGTCACCGCCCAGGACATCATTATGATGAATGTCGTAAGAGGCTGAGGCTTTGCTTGTTCTATGGATCACCTGCTCACCAGGTCAGAGATTGCCCAGAAGCCGCTAAGGGACGAGCACGAGAAGCACCGGGACCCCAGCAGGAGGACTTACCTCTTCATGTCCAGCAGCCGCAGGAAGATCAGACGGAGGGGCGAGTCTACCTTATGACAGCCGAGGAAGTGGAGACCATCCCGATCCCGGACGAGTACTGACGACCAGAGGCACTTGTGATCATTACCTATTTTGATGTTCCTTTTTTGCATTTCCTTTGTTGTTTCTTTATTCGAGACTTGTTTTACAGTCTCCTCATCTTACTGTCGTTTCATAGTACCTATGAGCTACTTGTTGACTGTTGATTGTCTTTTAGTATTCAATAAAAACTTGTTTCTAAGAACAGATACTACTCCTCTCTATCATTTTCATGAACTTCCTTGAAACTTCTGGATAAAGTTGAGAAAATATTTGACAACCTACTATGACCTGGATTATGGAAGCTGTGAGTCCACTGCAGCTAGCTGTACACTGGCGAGACAGGGGCTCTAAGTCAAGTAATTACGGGTATTCTCAGGTTCTCAGATATTATTGAAGCTAAGTCATAAATTTATTTCATATCGAATAAAGTTGACAAAATATCGCAGTAGTCTACTATTATCAGGACCATGGAACCAAAAGTTCACAGCAGCCAGATGCATACTGGCGAGGCAGGAACTGTAGTAAAAGTGATTTTAGATATGAAGATTATCGGGTACTATGGAAACTATTACCCATTGATTTCATTTTCATGACTATTCCTTTGAACCACTCTAAAATTTTGCCAACTTCAAAATTATTATACTTAATTATCTTGATCATGTCTAATCGTGCCATTTTGAAATTTCGAGGACGAAATTTTTCTAAGGGGGTAGATTTGTAACCCCGCTTCCCGAATTATTAATTTTTGAATTTTTTGGGATTTTATAATTTAGACGTATTTTATTTTATGGTTGTTTATGAGAATATTTAATTGATTTATCTATTCTCGATAATACAATTTTTTAATGGATATTAATTTAGAGCAAATTTGAATTTGGTTTCAAAATTTAGCTTCCCTCTATTTATAACAACCCATAACAACTTGTAATCAATTTCTAACTGAATTTTTGGTATTTTTGCAATTAATGAAAAGGAGAAGGGGGTTTTTAAAAAAAAAGTTCCAAATAGCAAGGACTGGTTTGCAAAAGCATTTGAGCGGGGGGATGTAATTGCATATTTTCATTTCTCCTTATTAAAACGTTGGTGGAGGAGAGAGAGTTCATTCTTTCTTCCTCTTTGCGATTTCGGGAACAGTTTCTTCCCCAAAATTCTTTCTAATCACCAAACCCTAACCCAATTTGCTTCCATGGCACCGACGGTGGATCCGATGGCTGGCGTCTGAGCTCTCTTCCCGGCGACTTCATCTACTCCGTTGCTGCCGAGTCTCGACGAACTCGCAGCGACCGCGAGCCATCAACGACGACCGCAGCCATGCGTTCTCCTCCAACCATGACATTAACCTAGGTTAGTTCGTTTCAAATTCTTGAGAAATTTGTTCTTCTCCTTCTGATTTCTTGATCAATTTATAATTGGAGCTGTACTCTCTCTCCAGAGATTTTGTCGGCAAATCCTTGTTGATCCTCTTGGATCTGTTCATTTTATTCGACGAGCTCGACCAAGGGTTGTATCCGTATCCGACAACTTGGAATCGTATCTCTACTCCTGGATCTGATTTACTCAGGTAACGTCCTACTCCCCCTAACATCGAGAAATTCTGTCTGTCTTGTATTTGGTTTTGACAAAGGGATTGGTGTGTGTTTGTGTTCAGGATTCGGGAGAGTTCGATTTGTGTCCAGTTGTGTTGTACTAGCGTGTGGTGTGTCTGGGTGGTGTTGTGTGCGCGTGTCCAGGCGCTGGGTATATCTAGACATTGTGTGCGTATCCATGGATGATGGAGTGGGAGCAGACTGGAGAAGTCCGTGCTCGAGGCTTAGGGATCTGTGGGCTCATTTACACTTTTGATTTCAACTATTTTTTTAAAAAACATTGATTTATTTGTTATAATTTGGACTTTGATTTCAAATATGGATTTGATTGATTATTTGAATTTTCGATCTCTTGGGTTCTGTTTTAGATTGGAATTTATCTGGACATTCCTGAAATTCTGTCTTCTTCAATTGCCTCATAAACTTTGTTTGAATGTTGTAGAACTGGTTGCTGGGATGGCTCTGTAACAAACATGGAGTTTATGTGTGTGCACTTGGCGGGACAGTGGTTTTGAGTGTTATTCGGACATTTTGTTTTTGAACATTTGATTGAGTTTTGTGAGTACTTGCTGGGTTACGTTTGGATGTCAACTGAACATTTGAATTCAATTGGTTTACTAAAACCATTGATTCGAATGGTTGTACTCCTGGGTCCTGCTTTCATTTGGATTTTGGATTAGTTGGTGGGCTTGGGATGTTGTTTAAATATTACTAAGTCACAGGTTGGTGGTATAGGTTTTGCTGGGCTAAGTTGTATCAAATTTTGCTGAGTCCTGTGTATAATTATGAGATTTTTAGTTGTGTTGGGGCCAGGACAATTGAGTTGGCCGAACTTAATTAGCTGGTTGTGAATGGTGTTGAATGTGGCTCTATTGATTTTAGTTCTGTACATTCGAGTTGTGATATTGAGCTGTTTTGAGCATGGTGGATTCATTTTGAATTATAAAAAAGAGAAGAAGAAGAATGGATTATTCTGGACTGGGTTGGTCTAGTGGGTTGAGTATGCTTGGCAGAAAAAAAAAATGTAAGCAAGAATAGTTAGGCTAGGTGTGGGCCATGCAGAACCATAAAGAAATTTAAGTGTGGGGTTAGTTTGAGCCTGGTTTATAGATGATATCAATGTTGTTATTAGAATTTTCAATTCATAATTCCAGTAAATATCTTGGATGGCAACATTGGTTTTATTCTAAGAATGTTTATTATTTTGCTACTAGATATATCTCTAAATATTTTTAGTTAGTATTTATGATCTTATTAGTAGTATCTTGCTATAATTATATATACTAGAATTATATTATTTTTCTAAGTGGTTTACTAAATTAGAAAAAAATCTATTTTGAGTCTCCATATATATAGTTGACATATGTTGGTTTTTAGCTACAGTGTATATATAGATAAGTTACTATTTATCATTTTTTATATACCAATTAAAGTATTTTAGTAAAAATTTTGGATATAAAATTCTATAAATAATGGTCCTTATTTTGTAATTATTATCTATGTTTAAATTAATTATTGATTGTTCTATATAAATATTTATGTATATTTTGATTTAAATATATATGTATTTCTAGACAGCTAGGGTGTGTGTATTTTAATTGGTAGTATTTCATAGTATTTAGCCTGCTAGTTTATGGTTCGAGATAAATAAGTTAAAACTAGTTAATGTCTTTATAGAAGACTTAACCGACTTGTATCAAATTCTAGGTGGGCATAGAGGTTACTACATCCCTATCACCGATCTCCCGAAGCAAGGCAAGTACACCGGCTCGAACTCTTTACTCTGTATTTTTTGTCTTGCTTCATGTTCTCATATTGACACGTTGTACACACGATTGTTCATTGTTCATTATTCATTGTTCGTCATTCATCGTTCATTGTTCATCGTTCATAGTTTATTGTTCTTACTTGTAAATTAGGATGGAGAAATACTACAGATATGTGACCAATCTTATTTTAGCTAGGCATTGACTAATAGCTTAGGTCTCACATCGTGCACGTGGGACTCTAAGCCGTACCATTGTTCATTGTTCACTGTTCACTGTTCATTGTTTATCCAGCCGGTCACATACTCTGATAGTTATTTCAAATACATGTTACACTGATAGTATAGTTCATTATTCAGGATCTGGTACTATAGTTCATCGTTTTTTATGTACCACAGCTTCATATTCCTGTCTTGTACCATAGTTCATATCGTGATTCTTTTCATGCATTTCAGTTTATATTGTTTAGTGCTTCTTGTCGGGGTTGTACTTTGCTTTTTTCCTAACAGGATACGTTGCAGGTATCTTGAGGATATGGTACCACCTTGGGTCAGAGCCCGGAGATGGTGGAGTTTCTAATTCAGGATGGACTTAGATTACAGAGTTATAGTCAGACTTTTTCCTAGATTTGTTTAGAGTTTATCATGTATTGTATCGAGGATTTCAGGATTGTATAATTTTTTATTCATGTTACCGGATTTGTCTCCGGATGATATTGTATAATAACTTGTGGATTGTGGTGATTCTGGGAACGTGTATAGCAGCTGTGATGGTTTATATTTCTTGTATCTTGGAGTTTTCCTTAGAATTGTACAGCTTACTTCGTCGTGTCCATCGATGAAAGCTGGGCGTGTCCGATTCGTATCCAATTATTCAGGAGCGGGTCGTAACACAGTCCAAGGGATAAAGTGATCGATTTCTGATCAGATTCCTAAAGTTGTACTTTCATAGAATTCAATTGTACTTTTGTACTCTTTTTGTAAGTTTGTTATAAACTTTTTGTTTCTGCAAACAGAGGTGTGTCAGAACACGGACACAGGAAATTTATGTTGTTTGTCAAGAATGTGTCCGTGTCGGGGAACACATACACGAACATGGGTGAGATTGGAATTGGAAAATGTGTTGTGTCGGACATGTTCTTGGAATGTAACTATAATAGATAACAATGAATGAAATGGAATGGACACCCGGGGTCAGATCCGAGGCCGACCCGACTCGACACGAATCTTGGATAATAGGACACGAAAATTCTATGGATAGGACACAAGTTGGACACGAAGAGGAAAATAAAAATGGGTTTGGCCTTGGGTTTAGAAATTGGTGTAACACCCAGTTTTTCAAATGAGGGTAATTTTAAAATTTTATAATTTTAGTCTTTTAATAATGATATTTAAATCATGATATGATTTCTGGTAATTTTTAAATTATTTTAAAACTATTTTAAATCATGACTTATGACTTTGGTGTTTTGATAGTGTAACCTTGGAGACAGATTGACCTAGAGCCTAACCATATTATTGGGATACTTATTTGTCATTTTAGCCTAAAGGGTATTTTGTCATTTTTAGGGTTATTTGAATTTAATATAATTTATTTAAATTTATGATTTATTTTGAGTTGATTTCAATGATGGTTGAATAGGTTGACTTTGACTAGTGTTGACCTTGGTGGACTGACCAATTAGTTAATCCTAGTCATGACCATTTGGTTAGGTTATGGAACCCTAGCTTGACCTAAGTTAGTGATATCAAACCCATTAGAACTTATTTGGAGAGATTAGGAATTGATTAGGCTAGCTAATGGCTTGTGGTTTCACAAGTCATGATTTATGACTTAAGCCTTAGAGGCCCAAAGCCCAACACCAAGTGAACCCTAGCCCAACACAGCCATGGCCGGCCACATAGGGATTCCCCTACCTATTTAATCCCTCCTAGAAGTTAGGGCTAGCCTCCATTAGGAATTTCTCAAGTTTTAGAAAGAGGTAAGTCTCCATCTTCAATAATTCCTAGAAATTCCATTTCAATTCCTTTTCCACCCAAACCAATTGCAATAGGCTCTAAATTTATTTTACTTGCTGTTGATAATGAGAAATTTCAGGGAAGAAATAATTTGGGAGAGTTTTGGAAGCTTGAGGATCCACTCATATTGGAGGTTTTTGAGCCTTTGTAAACCTATAGGTAAATTCAAATCTACACCATAGAATGTTGTTTTTATTGCTTATTCAGGAAGCCCTAGGCCTACACTAGCTGTAGTTATAGCTAACCCTAGGATTTGAGTCCTATACGTGTCCGTATCGGACACGTATCAGTCCATGTATATAGGTGTTTGACGAAATGCCCTAAAGGGCATTTTGATTGGATTTTTGGAATATTTTTGAATAGGAATTTAGTTTGTGACCTCGCTTATGAGATTCCATTGCTCTGAGATTGTATTGGTGTCGTGTCGTGTCGCCACGGACACGGGAACACGCGGGTGCACCACGCGTGCGCGCACAGATTCTTTGCCCTGCTGCTCGGGGTCTTTTGTGCGCAGGATACACCACTAGGACACGTGATACTTGACACACACGATGGGGCATCGACTGACACCACGTGTGTCAAGTTTCACGACCCCTCGTGTCATGTCGGACACGGTGTCGTACGTGCACAGGGTGTACACTGTGCGTGTATCAGTGTATTATTGTTTCCCTGTTCTCAATTCGGTTTTAAATGATTTTAATAGTGATTTTAATTGTTAATTTGATCCTAAATATGATGTATGAGATATGTTATATTAGGTTTACATGTTAATTTAGGTTTTAATGTGGAAATTTGGATTTGAAAATTGGGTTGACTGCATGAACACTGATCACTGATACCAGGTTACTGATATTTGGTTTTTTCCATTCCTAAATATTTTAAATTCCAATTTTATTGATGATTCTTCACTGTTAAATGTTTTTCCCACATATTGCTAGCTCATGTTAGCTTAATGTTTACATTTGAATTAGACATTTGTGTTGATTTCGAAATTGCTTGACTGGAAACTGAGAAATTGGTTACCCTTCCATTCTTTATAACTGAACTAATTTCCTAAACCTGTGATTTTACTCTTTCTTTAATTGTATTTGAATGTTCCTTTCAATCCTAAATATCTGACTTTTGAATCCTAGTCCCAAACTGAAATCGAATGAGCTTAATGTGATTCCCACTGTTTAATACCCTTCACTGTATCACTGATTTTACCTACACTGTATATATATAAACCTGAACTGAATCCCCCTTCCTAATTTTACTGTATTTAAATGTTTCATTTTATTCCCAGTTCTTTTCGTTTCACACAGTAAATGATTCACTGTTTTCCAGAGTAATATGCTCACTGTTTCCTGTCAACTGATTTCATAATTGGTTCAATTTACATTCGAATTTGGTTTTGTTGAGAATGGGATAGCTGATACATTGGTGGTTTGGTTTCAGTTCTATATATGAAGTGCAATTTCACTCATTTCCTATTTTCCTGAGATTATGATTCCTTAACTGATACTGAAATGATTTACATGTTATGTGATTTCCTGTTTTCCTATTGCACTGACTGAATTGCCTATAACCTGGACTGAATTACTTAACTGAGAACTGGTTTCTTCCTACTTGAAAACTGAAATGAACTGATTGTTCATGAGTTAATGTGATTCCCTGTTTTCCTTTGCACTTCACTGTTTTCCAGATTTTATTAGGATACTCACTTTTCCTGTTTTTTCAGTTTTTACCATAGTTAGCTCACTGTCATGTCTTTCCTATTTCACTCACACACTTGAACACAGGACCCTCATGTCTCACACACATGTATCTCCTTAATTCCCTTTAACACTCACTGATTTCAGGATTTTCCATACACCCTCAAGCCTAACACACACACACATGCCATAGCTCACACACATACACACATGTGAATGCTTGCCTTTTTATTCCTATACACATGTGTATATACATATATACATGTATATATATTTGTGAGATATATATATATAGGTATCCTATATATATGAGTGTGTTCTATTGTATATATTAGATATATATAAAATGTGTGATATATTATAGGTAACCTATAAGCTAATGTGTATTCTATATTATATTATATAGCTATATCAATATGTGTATTATATATTAGATATATTTTGACATGTGGTCATGTGATTTGTGGGTTGGTTTTTAGACATGATAGCCTATAGCCTATGGGTGTATCTGTGTGTCAGTATAGAGTCTAGTTAGACTTGTGTAGCCTTGTTAGACCTAGAATAGACTAGTTAGACTAGTATAGACTTGTTTGACTTAGGTTTGACTTGGTTGACCTAGTTTGACTTCTAGGATTGACCAGAGTTGACCAAGAGTTGACTTTGGTCTAGATTGACCTAGATTCATGTAGAATGCATTGTAGTGCATCTTATTACCATTTTGAACTTGTTGTGACTTGTACTGTTCTAAATAGGAGCCAGACACCACTCCTCGGACAGTACTTTCATCTTGAACATTCAGATAGCAGGCGAGTACATTCTCTGATCTTTTCATACCTGTCTTGACTATATTCTTGCTCTAGATTACTTTACTTGATGCTGACACGTATCTTCACGGATTAGTACTATATGGATCCTTTTCTGAGATGTTATCCCTCTACGGGTGCATCGGGTATTTTATGTTCATGTACTTTATCATGTGCATCAGGTACTCCTTGTACTCGTACTAAGTTCATGTATTCACATGTTCTCATGTGCCTTCATGTACTATAACGTGCCTCATGTACTACTCATTACATAAGTTCACGTATCTTTAGCTGTATTCATGTGCCAATAACATAACTTGAATGGATCCTTATGTATTGATTGGGGCGGGATGAGTAGAATTGGTTATGTGATCATTATCCCCAGTAGGTATTCATGTGCCTCTTAGTTGTATTCATGTTCCCCTAAGCCGTTTACATAACCATATTGTACTCTAAATCACTTAGCCACTTACAGTCTTTACTTATCATGTATTTACTTTCAGTTACAAAATATCTCCTGTTTTTCCGTACTTCCTTTTCAGTATTTCATGTATTTTACGCTATTGTATGCTTTATACTCCTAACCTGTTATGAACTGTTTTGAGAGATATGTGTTCGTTCCCGTCCTGATTGGACCTGTTGAAAATTTTACAGAGGAGGAGGAGGAGGCATGCTTAGATACTTCCTATGGGACAGCCTTAGAGGACACTTGCGATCCGGACTTCCAATCGGATTCCTTAGCTGTAGAGACTGTTGCTCCATAGATATCTTTATCTTATTTCTTGTATTGGAGATTTGAGTTGTTATTTGGATCTGTATTATTTCTGGTTGTCAGTGGAGTTTATCATAGACACTTAGCTTTCTCTCTATTTGTATTTCTGTGGATTTGGATCTTGCATCTTTTATATCATTCTATCTTATCGTATTCTACCTTAGATGTGATTGAGATATATTCTGTTATGTCACCCCCATTCGGGGAGTATAACTGTTTATTACCTTAAACTGTTAGATGTTGTGACCTAGGACAGCGTTCTACCGCCGACACTGCGGCGTAGGCTGGACGTACCCATGTCTCGTGTCCTTACTCTAGGGTGCGGATCGTGACACATTTTTAGTAGTAGCCCATGCAGGTCGAGTTTGTGTAGTGGTATTCGAACTAGAATATCACTACAGCCTGCAGTAGGATTAGGATATATTTTTTTGAAGGTACTCAATTACAGTTAGGATTCCTTGAGAGATTCCTGGGACGACCCTTGAGAATTTTATTTAAACTTCAATTTGAATTATTTCCCTTATTTTGTTGCTCTCACTCCTTGATTACTGAATTTGATTTTGTTGGATCGTTGTTGATTTTGATTTTCCTATCGAGATAAATTTTAAGGCCTGAGTTACGATATTTTTCTGATAACATATGTTGACGGGAATACAGGGATGGTAAAATGTCTACTTGATTATGGAACTTGTAGTTTATCGCAGCCATATTAACTGGCATGGCAGAAACATAGAGACCTGACTTCGGATGTACGTATCTTGGTTATGAGATTTGGAATTTCTCGCAGCTATACTAGTCGGCATAGCGAGATTTCCAGACGACATGATTATAGAGATGCATACCCTAGTTATGGAATCTATCGTTTATCGCAGCCTTGCTTACTGGCATGGCGAGGACTCTAAGTAACATGATTTTGGACAGACGCATATGATTATCATATTGTATCTTGAGAAGGTTTTTAAACATATCATCTCTATCGTACCATTCTGTTGTTATAAATTGTACCCCATCATCAAATAACTTAGGAGTAAGAGTAACTTTAGCTGTTATTATAAACCTTGTGTAACTTCTCGCTATAAATTCTTTCTAATACAATGAATCGATGATTTTGCTAGACCTTAACCTGGATTTGATATTATAACTCTGGTTTCAAAATGGTTCTTTCTTTTAAACAGATAAGCAGAACAGATTTTATCATTATTTTCTTCTTGCCATTATTTCTTGTATTACCTTAAAATATATAAATATAGTGGACACAGATACTTTCCTGACACGTATGCATGCTACACTTGATTACCAACCTATCTAAATGCATATTAATATGTTGATGTTAATTTTTCAAAATCCCAATAATTCTAATATAGGACAGTATCAGTGACTAGTTCTCCGTTTTCCAGATTAATTTCGTAAATTAAATTTAAATTTCATATTATTAGTTGTTGTTTACATTACTGCACATATATGTTACATACAGGGTTTCAAGTCTTAAAGAAAATTGGTTGAGTTTGGTTGAGTTTTGTGTTGAATTTGTCAATCTGAGACTGTGTACATATTAAACCTTTAACCCTGGATTCTAAGTGTTTAGTTCAATTTGCAGTTTTAAATTGTAATGTTTTGAGCCGTATACATTGTTGTGTGTAGGTATATAATGTTAGGTTTCATACTCTTACATGTTAGGTTGTGGTTGTGGTGAACATTGTGTTGGTTTTGATGTTCGAATTTCTCCAAAATCTTGAAAACTGAATACATGTTAACATTTTTACATTGCTTTCAAATGTGTAGTTCAATTTCAGATCTAATATGTAATGTTGAACTAAACTGAAAGATCGAACCCTTTATTTCAAGTTTTAACCCATGTACACTTGACACTCTACACTAATGTTCACAACTGCCATGAAAACCTAACCCTTCATCTCTATGTTATGTTCATATATATATATATATATATATATATATATATATATATATATATATATATATATATATATATATATATATATATATATATATATATATATATATATATATATTATATAAAATATATATATATATATATATATATATATATATATATATATATATATATATATATATATATATAGTTCTGCATACATGTTATAATGTATGTAGATGCATAATTAAATCTCTACCTCTCTATACATATAGATATACATATATATATGGTTAGCCATGCATGTTATGAGTAAATAGCTTGTGCCTTGTAGACTGCTTAACCAATATGCCATGAATAGTGTAACTTGATAGCTATAGTTGAGACCTAAATCCTCCTATACACTTTTATGTATATTTCACACAAACTACATAACCCTTACATAATGCTAGCTTTTCCCTCTCTAACACACTCTCTATATATATATATCATGATTGGATTTCAATGCTATTGACTTTCGTTCATTGAACTTTTGATTTTGATTTTTTTAAATAGTACCCCTTTATTTTTTATTTTATTTTTGATAATTACCAGTTTTCAGATAGGATGGTAGACTGCCGTACAGCCTTGATGATTGTTATTTTTTTTATCCTTTCCAGTATGGCACCCATGACCCGAGCCCATCGTCTGAGAGCAGCTGCAGCTACTGAGAGTGTGCTTCCACCTCCTATTGTTCAGGAGGTAGTGATCCCTCTATCTGATCAGGGGGTGGTGGCACCTCCTACCATCGAGAAGGTGTTAGCATTCTCACCAGAGAGTTTCTCTCCACCACCTGTTATTCAGGAGAGTGTTGCAGTCTCATCTGAGACCAAGAGTCCTTTCCCGTCTCCTCTTCTGCCCCGTCGACATATTTGTTTCCTGACGGAGCTCAGATATCCAGACTTCTCCGGATGTGTTGGAGGCACAGAAAGTTCAGGCTGAGATCCTGAAGGAGCAGGGCCGCAGGATCCAACTGTTGTGGGATTTGGTACATTCAGGAGGAGAGCCTAGTTCTAAGAGGACGAGGAGCAGTGTATACCCAGAGCCCGTGAGCACCCAGACTATCAGCCTAGACCAGCCTACCAGTCCAGACTCCTGTTCAGCAGAGGCCAGCTGAGAGAGTGCCTACCTGCACCTTCTGTAAGAAGCTTGGACATGTATGGGGCTACTTTAGGAAGAGAAGAGGGGTGTGCCTGTTATGTGGGTCAGCTGCACACATGCTGCGAGACTGTCCTGCTGCACTTATCCCAGCCAAGACTCCGCCTTCGGGAGGGAGTTCCAGCCACCAGACCTAGTTAGAGGTGAGTCCTTGACCTATATCTTAGCCAGTCTTTGATAATTGATGCACCCTACCATATTGTTGTATGTTTTGATACCTTATGATTGCTTTTGATCTAATATGACTAGAATGGCTAGATGAGACCTCAGACTGATACCACTTACCAAAATCCTATATGTTATCCTTCCAATTGTATGATTTAGATAAGTTCTCTTTTGACCTTGATTGTTTGGGTTTGACCTAGAAGGGTACGATCATCTTAATTTCGAGGACGAAATTTTTCTAAGGTGGGTAGGATTGTAACACCCAGTTTTCCAAATAAGGGTAATTTTAAAATTTTGTAATTTTAGTCTTTTAATAATGATATTTAAATCATGATATAATTTTTGGTAATTTTTAAATCATTTTAAAACTATTTTAAATCATGTCTTATGAATTTGGTGTTTTGATAGTGTAACCTTGGAGACAGATTGACCTAGAGCCTAACCATGTTATTGGGATACTTATTTGTCATTTTAGCCGAGAGGGTATTTTTTCATTTTTAGGGATATTTAAATTTAATATAATTTATTTAAATTTATGATTTATTTTGAGTTGATTTGAATGATGGTTGAATAGGTTGACTTTGACTAGTGTTGACCTTGGTGGACTGACCAATTAGTTAATCCTAGTCATGACCATTTGGTTAGGTTATGGAACCCTAGCTTGACCTAAGTTAGTGATATCAAACCCATTAGAACTTATTTGGAGAGATTAGGAATTGATTAGGCTAGCTAATGGCTTGTGGTTTCACAAGTCATGATTTATGACTTAAGCCTTAGAGGCCCAAAGCTCAACACCAAGTGAACCAAGCCCAACACAGCCATGGCCGGCCACATAGGGATTCCCCCACCTATTTAATCCCTCCTAGAAGTTAGGGCTAGCCACCATTAGGAATTTTTTAAGTTTTAGAAAGAGGTAAGTCTCCATCTTCATTAATTCCTAAAAATTCTATTTCAATTCCTTTTCCACCCAAACCAATTGCAATAGGCTCTAAATTTATTTTACTTGCTGTTGGTATTGAGAAATTTCAGGGGAGAAACAATTTGGGAGAGTTTTGGAAGCTTGAGGATCCACTCATATTGGGGGTTTTTGAGCCTTTGCAAACCTATAGGTAAATTCAAATCTACACCATAGAATGTTGTTTTTATTGCATATTTAGGAAGCCCTAGGCCTACCCTAGCTGTAGGTATAGCTAACCCTAGGATTCGAGTCCTATACGTGTCCGTATCGGACACGTATCAGTCCATGTATATAGGTGTTTGACGAAATGCCCCAAAGGGCATTTCGATTGGATTTCTGGAATATTTTTGAAGAGGAATTCAGTTTGTGACCTCGCTTATGAGATTCCATTGCTCTGAGATTGTATTGGTGTCGTGTCGTGTCACCACGGACACGGGAACGTACGGATGCACCACGCGCGCGCGCACAGATTCTTTGTCCTGATGCTCGGGGTCTTTTGCGCGCAGGACACGCCACTAGGACACGTGATACTTGACACACACGATGGGGCATCGACTGACACCACGTGTGTCAAGTTTCACGACCCCTCGTGTCGTGTCGGACACGGTGTCGTGCGTGCACAGGGTGTGCACTGTGCGTGTATCAGTGTATTATTGTTTCCCTGTTCTCAATTCGGTTTTAAATGATTTTAATAGTAATTTTAATTGTTAATTTGATCCTAAATATGATGTATGAGATATGTTATATTAGGTTTATATGTTAATTTAGGTTTTAATGTGGAAATTTGGATTCAAAAATTGGGTTGACTGCATGAACACTGATCACTGATACCAGGTTACTGATATTTGGTTTTTTCCATTCCTAAACATTTTAAATTCCAGTTTTATTGATGATTCTTCACTGTTAAATATTTTTCCCACATATTGCTAGCTCATGTTAGCTTAATGTTTACATTCGAATTAGACATTTGTGTTGATTTCGAAATTACATGACTGGAAACTGAGAAATTGGTTTCCCTTCCATTCTTTATAACTGAAATAATTTCCTAAACCTGTGATTTTACTCTTTCTTTAATTGTATTTGAATGTTCCTTTCAATCCTAAATATCTGAGTTTTGAATCCCAGTCCCAAACTGAAATCGAATGAGCTTAATATGATTCCCACTGTTTAATACCCTTCACTGTATCACTGATTTTACCTACACTGTATATGCATAAACCTGAACTGAATCCCCCTTCCTAATTTTACTATATTTAAATGTTTCATTTCATTCCCAGTTCTCTTCGTTTCACACAGTAAATGATTCACTGTTTTCCAGAGTAATATGCTCACTGTTTCCTGTCAACTGATATCATAATTGGTTCAATTTACATTCGAATTTGGTTTTGTTGAGAATGGGATAGCTGATACATTGGTGGTTTGGTTTCAGTTCTATATATGAACTGTAATTTCACTCATTTCCTATTTTCCTGAGATTATGATTCCTTAACTGATACTGAAATGATTTACATGTTATGTAATTTCCTGTTTTTCCATTGCACTGACTGAATTGCCTATAACCTGGACTGAATTACTTAACTAAGAATTGGTTTCTTCCTACTTGAAAACTGAAATAAACTGATTGTTCAAGAGTTAATGTGATTCCCTGTTTTCCTTTGTACTTCACTGTTTTCCAGATTTCATTAGGATACTCACTTTTCCTGTTTTTCCAGTTTTCACCATAGTTAGCTCACTGTCATGTCTTTCCTATTTCACTCACACACTTGAACACATGACCCTCATGTCTCACACACATGTATCTCCTTAATTCCCTTTAACACTCACTGATTTCAGGATTTTCCACACACCCTCAAGCCTAACACACACACACACATGCCATAGCTCACACACACACACACATGTGAATGCTTGCCTTTTTATTCCTATACACATGTGTATATAAATATATACATGTATATATATTTGTGAGATATATATATAAGTATCCTATATATATTAGTGTGTTCTATTGTATATATTGGGTATATATGAAATGTGTGATATATTATAGGTAACCTATGAGCTAATGTGTATTCTATATTATATTATATAGCTATATCAATATGTGTATTATATATTAGATATATTTTGCCATGTGGTCATGTGATTTGTGGGTTGGTTTTTAGACATGATAGCCTATAGCCTATAGGTGTATATGTGTGTCAGTATAGAGTCTAGTTAGACTTGTGTAGCCTTGTTAGACCTAGAATAGACTAGTTAGACTAGTATAGACTTGTTTGACTTAGGTTTGACTTGGTTGACCTAGTTTGACTTCTAGGATTGACCAGAGTTGACCAAGAGTTGACTTTGGTCTAGATTGACCTAGATTCATGTAGAATGCGTTGTAGTGCATCTTATTACCATTCTGGACTTGTTGTGACTTGTACTGTTCTAAATAGGAGCCAGACACCACTCCTTGGACAGTACTTTCATCTTGGACAGTCAGATAGCAGGCGAGTACATTCTCTGATCTTTTCATACCTGTCTGGACTATATTCTTGCTCTAGATTACTTTACTTGATGCTGACACGTATCTTCACGGATTAGTACTATATGGATCCTTTTTTGAGATGTTATCTCTCTACGGGTGCATCGGGTATTTTATGTTCATGTACTTTATCATGTGCATCAGGTACTCCTTGTACTCGTACTAAGTTCATGTATTCACATGTTCTCATGTGCCTTCATGTACTATCACGTGCCTCATGTACTACTCATTACATGAGTTCACGTATCTTTAGCTGTATTCATGTGCCAATAACGTAACTTGAATGGATTCTTGTGTATTGATTGGGGCGGGGTGAGTAGAATTGGTTATGTGATCATTATTCCCAGTAGGTATTCATGTGCCTCTTAGTTGTATTCATGTGCCCCTAAGCCGTTTACATAACCATATTGTACTCTAAGTCACTTAGCCACTTACAGTCTTTACTTATCATGTATTTACTTTCCGTTACAAAATATCTCCTGTTTTCCCGTACTTCCTTTTCAGCATTTCCTGTATTTTACTTTATTGCATGCTTTATACTCCTAACCTGTTATGAACTGTTTTGAGAGATATGTGCTCGTTCCCGTCCTGATTGGACCTGTTGAAAATTTTATAGAGGACGAGGAGGAGGCCTGCTTAGATACTTCCTATGGGACAGCCTTAGAGGACACTTGCGATCCGGACTTCCAATCGGATCCCTTAGCTGTAGAAACTGTTGCTCCATAGATATCTTTATCTTATTTCTTGTATTGGAGATTTGAGTTGTTATTTGGATCTGTATTATTTCTGGTTGTCAGTGGAGTTTATCATAGACACTTGGCTTTCTCTCTATTTGTATTCCTGTGGATTTGGATCTCGCATCTTTTATATCATTCTATCTTATCGTATTCTACCTTAGATGTGATTGAGATATATTCTGTTATGTCACCCCCATTCGGGGAGTATAACTGTTTATTACCTTAAACTGTTAGATGTTGTGACCTAGGACAGCGTTCTACCGCCGACACTGCGGCGTAGGCTGGACGTACCCACGTCTCGTGCCCTTACTCTAGGGTACGGGTCGTGACAATTGGAGCATGGGCTTGGGTAAGGAATGATCCATAATAGAGAAATATGTGTATTTATAGGATTGTAAGCCCCCAGATTTTAAAATATTATTTTTATAATTTTAAATAGCATTTATATCTTTAAAATGAGTTATTATAATTATTAGAAATTTTCTAAAATTCTTAAATAATTTTTAAAATGATTTTTAAAGCTAAAAATATCAAATTATAATTTATTAAATTGTTTTAAATACGTTTTGTAATTAATTTAATTATTTTATCGTAGTTTGTAATATTCAGTTTTTCTGTGCAAATTTTATTTTGCACAGAACAACAGCGGGAGGTATTGTGCAAATTTAATTTTTGCACTCAACTAAGGCGGTGGGGTGTTTTGTAATAACCAGTATTTGGGGGGGGGGGGTTTCTGTAAATTGTCGACGATCACCGCCTTCGTCTCCGGCTAATCCGCCGACCTACGGCTAAACCCTAACCCTAAACCCTAATCTGAACCCTAATTCGATCGACTTTTCCAGCCTATAAAGGTCCCCCGACCTGAACCCTAACCCTAGACTTCTCCACGATCGCCTTAACCACCGCCCTGCCCTATTTCTTTCCCGACGAGCACGTCGGAACCCTAGATCTAGGAGCGCCGTCCCTACAGGCCACGCCACCCTCTCTGACCACCACCAATCGGCGCGTCTCGACGAGACGACCACCGTGCCATTTTTTCCCGACCACCCTGACGTCTCCTCCGTCGTGCAGCACCCCCGAAAGCCACCGCTCGACGGACACGTACGCGTCTTTTCTTCTGTGTTTCGAGTCGTGTCTCATGTACACGTATGTGGACTCGCCTCGTGGCAAGGAACCCAGTGATGCATGTGGACACGAAAAACTCGTGTCGTACGTGTCGTGCATACTTTGGACACAGGACTCATGTGTCTTCGTGTCCCTAACTGTCAGGACACGAAGACACAGAACCATGGGCTAATGGGTTTGGTTTGTTTTCCAGCCCGTTAATCTAATTCATAATAAAACTAACCTAAACCCTAAACAGACCAGCAAGCTCGAGCTGGCCCCCTGGTCGTCGAGTGGCGCTCAGACCCACCCCTGTCCCAGCGGGCCGAGTTCGAGCCCCCCTTTTGTGTTTTGTTTTGTTTTGTTTTATTTATATACATATATATGTATATATGTATTTATATATATATATATATATATATATATATATATATATATATATTTTTTTTTTTTTTTAACGGCAATTTTATTGAATTAAAAGTGATGCTCAAACCGAGCAGTACAAGAGCCAGGGTCTAAAACGCAAAAGAGCCCTGGAATCTAAGAGGCTAAAACAAAAGTTTTAAGGGGTAATACAAAGTTTTAAGGGGTAGGATGCAAAATTCGAAAAGAGAATTCGAAATTCAAAATTAGAAAGTGATGGGCCACGGTCCTAAGGGGGGAAGGGCACACCGCCCAAAGCCCGGGTTGGCTGCCCGATGGGCACGCGGGCCTAGGAAGTAGGTGGGCGCGATACCCGAGGGGGCTGCGCACTGCCCAAGGAAAGGCGGTCTGCACGAGACGCCTCGGGCCACCCGCAGCACTGCGCACGGAGACGGCGGATGGGGCGGAGGGCCGGAGAGCGCCGGCTGCCGACGGGAGGAGAACGGGGAGGGAAGGGCTTCACGGGCCAGGGAGGGGGCTGCGACGCGGAGGGCGGGGCGCCGATGGTGCCACTGCCCGAGGCGGCCCGAGCGGCCGACGACGAAGCAAGGAGAGGGATGGAGGGTGGGGAACGAAGGACTCTGCTGCGGAGGAGCGCCGGGGAACCAAGGCGGAGGGGCGACGGAGAACAGAAAAGGAAGGAGAGCAACGGCGAGGGGGCTCCAGGGAGGACGACCTCGACGAGGAGCGAGGGGGAGCACCCGGGGGGGGCAAGGCTGGGACGGCGGAGGGGAGCCACTGCGGGAGGGGGGAGCCCATACTCCCCAACTCGCGGAGAGAGGAGCTGCTCGGCGTCCAGGGGGAGGGAGCCAGACGAAGGGGAGGGGGTGCTCCGGCGGCGAGGTGCTCGACTCCAGGTGGAGGAGGAGGGGGGGCGCCCATACACCCCCCGAGCGGTCAGCGGAGGGGCTCGACCATCTCGACTCCAGGCGGAGGAGGGGAGGGCGCCCATACACCCCCCCGAGCGGACAGCGGAGGAAGGGAAAGGGGGGGCCTCGGCCACCAGGGGGCGGGCGGAGGGACCCCGGCGAGGGGGCTCCAGGGAGGAAGGGGAGCACCCGGGGGGAGGCAAGGCGGGGACGGCGGAGGGGAGCCTCTACGGGAGGGGGGAGCCCATACTCCCCCTCTCGCGGAGAGAGGAGCTGCTCGGCGTCCAGGGGGAGGGAGCCAGACGAAGGGGAGGGGGGTGCTCCGGCGGCGGGGTGCTCGACTCCAGGCGGAGGAGGAGGGGGGGCGCCCATACACCCCCCCGAGCGGACAGCATATATATATATATATATATATATATATATATATTATATATATATATATATATATATATATATATATATATATATATATATATATATATATATATATATATAATATATATGATATGTATTTATGTATATATATATATTATATATACTGTTATATATATAATATATATACTATATTTATATATATATATAAAATATATATATATATTTATATTATATTTATATATTATATATAGTTTTTTATATTATATTTATAATATATATATTTTTTTATATTTATAATTTATATTATATATTTTTTTTTATATTTATATTATATTTATATAAAATATATCTGTATATTTATATTTTTTTTTTATATTTATATTTTTTATATTTATATTTTTTTTTATATTTTTTTATATTTATATTTATATTTATATATATATATATATTATATATATATATCTATATATATATATATATATATATATATATATATATTATATATATATATATATATATATATATATATTATATATATATATTATTTATAAAAATATATATATATATATATATATATTTATAAATATATATATATATATATATATATATATATATATATATATATATATATATATATATATATATATATATATATATATATATATATATATATTATGTATATATAAATGTATTTGTTGTATATGTATATATATTTCAAATACAATTTTGTGCAAAATGTCATTATGTGTAAATTCACAAGTTATTTTATTATATAATTTTATGACTAGTATATTTCACCCCTTTAAATATATTATTAAAATACCTTAATGTATATTTTAATATATTAATTATTGTATTTTATTTATCATGGCCATTTGGTGTCCAAACCTTGCATGGATTTTTGGGCCCAAATGTGTTTAATATATTCAAAGTCTGTACAAGTCATATTGGACTTGATTCATGACTTTGGGTCCCGTATATGGACTTCGGTTCAATTTCGTATACGTGGATAAATAGTAAATAATTAATAAATTATTTTCTAAAACTGTTACTTGCTATTTTTGAATTTTTATATATATTTTAAGTTCTATAAAATATGGGTAAAATTGGATTTAATTACTATGTTAATTTAGCTAATTTAAAATAATTTTTTCTGCATTTAATAAATAAGTTTGGAATTTTATAAAAATAGGATAAAAGAACTCATTTTCAGGATACATATGTTTACTGATTTTTAATAAATAACTTTGAGGGTTTATAAATTCCAAAAAAATTAGTATAAATTTCTATAATTAACAAGGATCATCTTGGTACTTTAATTTATGTATAATTGAGCATTTTGTCTATCTCAAAAATTGTTGGAACATAGTGTACAGTCTGATTTATTTATTGAGTAGTTACGACTTACAAAGTTTTGTGTTGATTGGAGTTATTGTAGTATTGGACCTCACCCTACACTAGTGTAAAGTCCCTAGAAAGTTAGTTTGGGTATTATGTCACCCCACGTTGGTCTCTTATACTAAAGTCATCATTTGGCTAGGTGTCCAGTCAGAAAGTCGTGTCGCACAACTAGTGTCTTAGTATTTAACTTAGTATGAAAACTAAGTTTATGTATTATTTCTACAGTAACGAGTCACCAGACATCTATAGTATTTCTTTTACTACCTTGTTTTGCTAAATGCAAGTACCTCTACAAACTTTATTTATAACATACAATGAATTGTGTATAAACCATATTAAATACTGATATCTAAACTGCAAGCCATATCTCTCCTACATGTTTTCACATGCTTTATACTGCTTTCAGTATCCACCATATTTTATACTGTCCTTGTATCTCTCACATGTTTAGAATCTGGGTTTTGGAGAAACTGATAGTTGAGTACGTGATCATGCCCCTCTACTGTACCGAGCAAAGTTTTATTTTACATGGTACTGCACCGTAGTCCTTTATCTCAAAGCTGTATTTGTGCATATGTACATATATCGTCGTATCACTTGTACGGAAGTACATTTTATTATGTGCCCCTGCATATTGTACACCTATTGACGATCACGTACCTGCTATAGTTTTAAATATTACATATACATCTGTCTTTATGACATATGTATCATTGCCATAATAGATTATGATATGACATGATTCCTGTTTATTACACTCATGTTTATTTTAAGTTTCGTATATTTAGTTCGCTAGAATCAGTACTTGCTTCCGTCCTGACAGGATAACATTGTAGGTATACTTACCGAAGAGGAGTTGCTTTGTGATTCCTATTATGGAGTTGCTGCCGAGGATCAGGCTTTATCTTACGAGGATGTACCTGCAAGGAAACTCGTCTAGTTTGTTTATTTACTCGAGACTTTTGAGAGTAGTCATGTTGTTGACTATGTATTTTGTAACTAGACCTGTATCCAGTTTTACTTTTAGCCATGTATTCGGAACATATTTATATACAAGATGATTTTGTGTTTGGATATATTCTGACTCATTATTACATATAGAACTATTAGTACACCTTGGTCTTATCTTATTTGTCTTTAGAACAGCTTACTACGATTTATCTCAAGCGTAGGCTGGACATGACTCGGCCCGGCCCAACAATTTGGGTAGCGGATCGTGACATATTTTTAGTGGTGACCCAGACAGGTCAAGACTAAATTTTTTGGTTACATCATTGTACCAAGCATGCCTGCAATTAGGAACTTAAGGTAACTAGACAACACTAGGAATGACGCTTAGAACACCTAGAGGATTACTAGGATTGCAACATAGGAAACGCATCACATCATATGCTCGTTATTACAAATTAGGTTTTTTTCTTGTTTATGATTGTTTACTTAAAAGAGTCCTTATAAGTTCTTTTATTTATTAGATGGTGCTCACCCGCTCATCCCAGTATGCCATACCTGAAAATGGCACACTTTTCATCCAGTCGGTTGACCAGTTGACCGATGCACCTCCACCTCCACCTACCATACTCCCCTACTCCATAAATCAACCAACCCAGATGCCTCCACCATCTTCTACCACACAGTCCCAGCAGGACCCGATACTCCCACCACCACCTATTACTATACCTGTCTAGGCTTCTGTCACTCTCGACGGGAACCAACTGCTCACTCTGATCCAGGGGTTCCTAACGACCCATCAGGAGCAGACCACCTTACTCCGCCAGAGCATGGAGCATTCTGAGGAGCGTATCGTGGTCCCACCACCGGTAGAGCCACGACAGAGAGTGGGGAACATCAAGGACTTCATGGGTTTGAACCCCAAGGAGTTCATGGGGACCGAGGGCATCGTAGTAGCAAATGACTGGCTAGACTCGGTAGAGAGGAAGCTCCTTGGAGCTAGGTTACCGGATGACCTCCAGGTCGAGGTATCGAGATTTCTGCTGACAGACTTGGCAGGATTTTGGTTCAGGAATGAGCCGCTATTCGCGAGAGGGAAGGCCACTTGGGATCAGTTTAAGATCTAGTTCAAGAAGAAATTCTTCTCGACCACCGCTAGGGTAGCTATGGTGCTACGATTCCAGAATATCCAGCAGAGGAACCGTTCTGTTGACGAGTATGCAGCAGAGTTTAGTCGATTGAGCCGTTTCGCTCCTAGTCTGGTTGCAGACCCAGAGGAAATGACGCGTAGGTTTTGCCATGGTCTAGCTCCAGACATTGGCATTCTCATAGTAGCGAACGGTACGACTGACTACTACCAGAGCCTAGAGTTGGCCCGGGGCATAGAGGAGCGTCTTCAGTCTTGCAAGAGGCCGGCTCACGTACACCACGAAGGACCATCCAAGCGTCAGGCTTTCCAGCCGAGAGCACCGGTACCGCACCAGGAGACATACCATCCTCCCACACCTCATCGCCCAACCCCACCAGCTAGAGCCTCGGAACCTCGGCAACAGAGGGGACCTGTGTTTCATTCTGTAGGAGGCCAGGGCATGACTTCGCCATCTGTAGGAAGAGGTTGGGACAGTGTTTAGCTTGTGGTTCTACTGTAACTCCACCTTTCTAATATAGTATTTTTTTATTATGAATTGGAATTTTTTTTTTAAAGTTATTGTGCAAGCCTAATTATTATTTTCCTTTAGGTTTTGGGTTTTAATTCTCCTATGGGTTGGGCCGACCCTGAAGCCCAAACCCAGATATCAATCCTATAAGAAAGGGATTATTCTTAGTTCACTGAGACTTTGTTTGTTCCTCCTTTCGAATTTCTGATGCTCTAACGGCCATGGCCAAGAGCCATGTGCTCTAACCGACTGCCAGGGTGGAGGAAAGGATTTTTCCTGCCAAGATTGGCCTCATGCTCACGCTACCTAGCCACCTATTTAAGTGGGTTGCCTTCCCTTAGCTGAGCAACAAATTCCTCTTCTCCAATTTCATCTCCTTCGAGCTCGCTCTGGACAGCCATGGCGATGGTAGCTCTGAGGTTCGAGCCATCAATGGAGCCAATGATGTGCAACCTCAGTAAGAAATTCTGATCCCTTCATCTCTTGATCATTTCGAAATTTGAATTGGATCGAATCAATGGTTGGACAGATCGGTTTCAACTCGGGAGTTGTTGCTCGAACTCTGATCGTGAGTTGGAATGGATCGATTCCTGAACATTTGATCGATCGTTCTTTTGATCAATCATTCATGAATAGTTTCACAAATTCTGATCATGAGGTGTTCGATTGTTTGTCTCAATGATCTAAATCGGTCACGAACAGATCCTGATCGAGCATGTCGATTCCATCTTGAAGTTTCACTCACATTCTTCCAAATCTGTCCTTAATTCGACTCTGGTCAAGGAATCAAGATGAGGATCTCCTTTAAATTTAGAGTGCATAACTCTGCAAATTTTTCCTATCATAAATCATAGAGCTAATAATTTGTACATTGTGTGATCTAGAGTGGTTGTTCCAAGTGAACAGGGCATTTGATCTTCGATTTATGGCAGTGTAGGAACTGAGTTGGTGAGTATCAATACTTTCCTAATTAATCTAAATGGGGTTGGGAAATTGTTGTTTATTGTGTTTAGTTATTGAGTAGCCAATAGAAAGCTGGATTATAGGATAGATTAAGTAGAAGACTTGATTAATGTATTTTAATCAGGATTAGAAATTGTTGATAACCAAATAGATTTAGTCTGTTATTAACCAACTTGTACTAAAATCCAGGTGAACATAGAGACTACTATTCCCCTATTCCCGATCTTTCCGGAGCAAAGGCAAGTACTTTTCTACGGTTTTGTGCATTTACATTCCTGTACCCTTTCTTGTGACACGTCATGGCACGATATTCATGTACTCCTGTATTCCTGTACCCTTATTCTTGTACTTATTAGTGTCGGGTGGGGAAATACACTAGCCATGTGACCAATCCCGGTTACTATATATTCCTGTACCTAGCTTAGGCCTCGCACTGTGCACGCAGGTCTTAAGTCGTACCATATTCATGTACTCCTGTGCATGCTCCTGTACTCACCCCAGCCGGTCACATGGACTAGATGTATTTCGATATTGTGCACTTGTCATGTCTGGTACTTCAGGATTATAGTTTCATTCCTGTACTTTACATGTTCCTGTACTTTACATTCATGTACTATACTCCTGTACTCATTTCATGTACTATAGTTCCTGTACTTTCATGTTCATTCCTGTATTTCATTTCCTGTACTCTTGTACTCTGTTCATACCATGTTCATGTTTCATTACCTAGAACTGTACTTTGCTCTGCTCCTGAATAGGATATGTTGCAGGTATACTTGCAGGACATTGTTCTACTCTATGGGCCAGAGCCCAGGATTTAGCTGAGCAGGATGAGGCTTAGCTTGAGGCTTCAGGTTTAGATTACTTAGCTTTACTTTGAGATATTGACTTTAGAGTTCATAGCACTTTTCATTCCTGTTGATTCTGGTACATTATGATATCTGGATTTGTGGATTATGGTGATCTTTCTGGGATACATTATAGATGCTGTGATTCTATACTTTCATGTTTATCTGGTTAGTTTTTCCTAGCTTGGTACAGCTTACTTCGTCGTGTCTAACGACGAAGGCTGGGCGTGTCCGACTCGTGTCCGATTATTCGGGAGCGGGTCGTGACATGTTTTTAGTGGTGGCCCATGCTGGTCCATCCTAATGGTACCTAGGACTTAGCGTACTATTGGGGGACTTGATTACACTAGGGGAACTTGATCACAGCATAGGAAAATCAGAAAATAAGGGTATATCAGGTATATCAGGTGTATCAGGTATTTTAATATTCTATAAACACTTGTTGTATGTAGGTCTAGATTATTTTAACAGTTTTCTGTTTTGCAGATAGTTCAAAAGCATGCGACACCAGAACTGTCAATTCACCTGTACTTGACGGTTCCGAGCTTCCACTACGTTCTATCGCTCTACTATCCCCATGGGTAGTACGTGGTTGACGAAGATGATTGAAGAGTTCCTTGATACCCAGAGAGAGCAAGCCGTCATTTTCTAAGCCAGACTTGTGCATGCACTTCTCGAGCCAGAAAAGACTTCTGCTTTCCAGACTCCCAGACCTTTGGACTTCTCCGACACCGAGCACGTATCTTGCATCGAGGAGCAGATCGAGAACCTGGAGTCGCAACTGAAGATCATTCAAGTCCCTGAGAACCCGACTCCTCTGAAGATTGAAGTCACCAACCGGAAGATCCAGCTCGTAGCACATACAACAAGATGGGAAGCTAAAGCCCAGGAGCGATATGAAGACTTATGACGAAGACAACAACTACCCTGGACCCGCAAAGCGTCACAACACTCAGTCAGCGTTTCTTCGGTCACATCACCAGTCGCATCATTAGGAGCAGATCTCAGCAGCCAGCACGCCAGCAGCCATATATTCCTGCCAGAGCCCTGCACTTCAGCCCTAGCGGAAGATCCAGATTCAGATCCAGCCGACGATCATTTACAATTTCTGCCACCTCTCAGGATGCCACTATAAAGAATGCCGCAAAAGACGGAGGCTATACTGTACTACGGATCGCCTGCCCACCAAGTCAAGGACTGTTGGAGAACGTTGATCATACTGCCCGAGAACAAGCGCAAGGAGCATCAGACTACAGCAAAAGGGAACCACCTTTTCAGAATCAGCAACCACATGGAGCACTACCGCAAGGACCGGCCTACGACAGGACAGTTGAAGAAGGTTGAAGAGATTCCAGTCCCGGAAGAACTCTGAAGATAGACTGAAGACAGAAGATTTCTTTTGCATGGTTGGGAAACCATGTATCTTGATTAGTAATCCAGTCTCCCCTTAAATTCCTCCTAACACATTGATCATTTTTTGAAACTTCTTGTTTCTATTTTGGAAAGCTTGATTGATGTTCGAAACTTATTTCAAGATATTGTTTCATATTCGACAAACTTGTTTCAGACCTACAATTCGATATTTGTTTGAAATCCATGACCTTGTTTCCTAGTGATGGCTCCTAATTGTAAATTTTGTTCTTTTATCAAACTTCGTGTTAATTAAGATTTAATTCCTACTCGAGATTTATTTCGAAACCCTGTTCCTCATTCGAAGCATTATTTGTGCTTCGTCCTATTTAGGACATTGTTGAGGATACCTTTGAGGGTTTTGAAGATTTTGTTTCCTGTTCGAGACTTGTTTCCTCATTCATGACTTTGATTTTCTAGTCGAGAGTTGTTGGTCCACTATTTTTGTTTCAATCTTGTCTCCTATCTAATAACTTGCCTCAGTTTATTCTTCGAGACTCTGTTATTCTTTCGGGATAACGTCCCACCTATGGAATCTTGTTGCCATTCTAGATATCAGTTGAAATTCTGTTATAATTTGAAACTTCGTTCCCCGTCTGAAATTTTAAATCTCCCTGGTTGCCCTTTTGTATTCACTGATTGGATCCATTGTCGTCTCTTAGTACCTAATAAATCCTTGTATTCTAACAGTCAGGTAACTTCACCATCTTCATGACTTGGACTATTGAAACTCATTTTGAATTCCTTGAAACTCTTTTGAAATTCCTAGGGATAAAGTCGAGAGGCTATTCGATGACCTATTATGGCATGACAGTTGCGCGCTGCAGCCATTAGCTGGATTATGGAGACTGAGGGTTCACTGCAGCCAGTAGTGCACTGGCGAGGCAGGAACTTTAAGTTGAAGTGATTTCAGACACCCATAGGTTTTCGAGTATTGACGAGACTTATCATATTCTTCATACCTTGATCTCTTGGGTTGCTTCGTCAATGATTGTTGGAAAATAGATAAGGTTGATAGAGTATTCGGTGACATATTGTTATTTGAGTCACGGAGCCGAAAGTCCACTGCAGTCAGATATATACTGGCGGGGTAGGGATTCTAAGCAAAGTGATTTCAGATACCAACATGTTTTTGGGTATTCTGGAGACTATATTTCCTTTTTATATGATTATTGGTTTTCGAGAATCACAGATCCTTGCATGTTCACCCCGATTTGATACTGTATCTCCTGAGTATTTTGTACGTTCCTCAAATCAACCCTTGCTAATTACCTTCTAGTATTGTATCGTTAGATCATTGGTTTCCTCAAATTATACATTGCCAGATTTTGATTCCATACTTCGTTTGTGTCTTGTCTAAATTTTGATCTTAAATCATGTCTGTCTGACCATGATTTTCCTATCTTGTGCTAGCCACCTGTGTTAAACTATCGATTTTTGATCGTACTTAATATTTGTGTCTTCATGATGTTGCTCCTCTAAGTTGTAATTGAAATTTCTTCCACTTCGTGACTATTGATCCTCGATCCTTGTCAAAGCGTGATATCCCAAACTTCTTATGTGTACTTGGACTCAAGGCTCAGAGCGTCGTGGATCGACAGCAGTACTAGGCGGACAACAACAGATGGTCACCGGAGTTCGCAGCTAGAAGCAGAGTGATTCCTGAAGAATCTCATCGACCAGAGGCACCATTCGTTTTGGCAGAGGCGGGAAGCTCAGTTCGAGATTCATCGGACCTTTCGACGTGACGGCCTGGATTGGCGAGGTGGCGTATCGACTGGCGCTTCCAGCTAGCTTGGAGGGAGTGCATGACGTCTTCCACGTATCTCAGCTTCGACGCTACATTCCAGACCCGAGCCATGTGGTGGACTATTCCGAGCTGGAGGTGGGCCCGAGATTGACTTACGCGGAGCAGCCAGTAGAGATCCTGGACCGGAGGGAGAAACACTGGCGGAACCAGACTATTTCTCTTGTCCGCGTCATGTCGAGACACCACTCTCCGGGAGAGTCCACATAAGAGCGCGAGGACGAGATGCGGGAGCGCTATCCCATTCTATTCGATTGATTGTACTCTATCTCTTTTGAAATTCTATTTTCAATAATAACTGGTGTTTGGATCTTTTGAGAGTTGCGGAGATTGTTTTGGTCATTAAATTTCGAGGACGAAATTTTCTGAGGGGGGAATATTTGTAACTCCACCTTTCTAATATAGTATTTTTTTATTATGAATTGGAATTTTTTTTTAAAGTTATTGTGCAAGCCTAATTATTATTTTCCTTTAGGTTTTTGGGTTTTAATTCTCCTATGGGTTGGGCCGACCCTGAAGCCCAAACCCAGATATCAATCCTATAAGAAAGGGATTATTCTCAGTTCACTGAGACTTTGTTTGTTCCTCCTTTCGAATTTCTGATGCTCTAACGGCCATGGCCAAGAGCCATGTGCTCTAACCGACTGCCAGGGTGGAGGAAAGGATTTTTCCCGCCAAGATTGGCCTCATGCTCACGCTACCTAGCCACCTATTTAAGTGGGTTGCCTTCCCTTAGCTGAGCAACAAATTCCTCTTCTCCAATTTCATCTCCTTCGAGCTCGCTCTGGACAGCCATGGCGATGGTAGCTCTGAGGTTCGAGCCATCAATGGAGCCAATGATGTGTAACCTCAGTAAGAAATTCTGATCCCTTCATCTCTTGATTATTTCGAAATTTGAATTGGATCGAATCAATGGTTGGACTGATCGGTTTCAACTCGGGAGTTGTTGCTCGAACTCTGATCGTGAGTTGGAATGGATCGATTCCTGAACATTTGATCGATCGTTCTTTTGATCAATCATTCATGAATAGTTTCACAAATTCTGATCATGAGGTGTTCGATTGTTTGTCTCAATGATCTAAATCGGTCACGAACAGATCCTGATCGAGCATGTCGATTCCATCTTGAAGTTTCACTCACATTCTTCCAAATCTGTCCTTAATTCGACTCTGGTCAAGGAATCAAGATGAGGATCTCCTTTAAATTTAGAGTGCATAACTCTGCAAATTTTTCCTATCATAAATCATAGAGCTAATAATTTGTACATTGTGTGATCTAGAGTGGTTGTTCCAAGTGAACAGGGCATTTAATCTTCGATTTATGGCAGTGTAGGAACTGAGTTGGTGAGTATCAATACTTTCCTAATTAATCTAAATGGGGTTGGGAAATTGTTGTTTATTGTGTTTAGTTATTGAGTAGCTAATAGAAAGCTGGATTATAGGATAGATTAAGTAGAAGACTTGATTAATGTATTTTAATCAGGATTAGAAATTGTTGATAGCCAAATAGATTTAGTCTGTTATTAACCAACTTGTACTAAAATCCAGGTGAACGTAGAGACTACTATTCCCCTATTCCCGATCTTCCCGGAGCAAAGGCAAGTACTTTTCTATGGTTTTGTGCATTTACATTCCTGTACCCTTTCTTGTGACACGTCATGGCACGATATTCATGTACTCCTGTATTCCTGTACCCTTGTTCTTGTACTTATTAGTGTCGGGTGGGGAAATACACTAGCCATGTGACCAATCCCGGTTACTATATATTCCTGTACCTAGCTTAGGCCTCGCACTGTGCACGCGGGTCCTAAGTCGTACCATATTCATGTACTCCTGTGCATGCTCCTGTACTCACCCCAGCCGGTCACATAGACTAGATGTATTTCGATATTGTGCACTTGTCATGTCTGGTACTTCAGGATTATAGTTTCATTCCTGTACTTTACATGTTCCTGTACTTTATATTCATGTACTATACTCATGTACTCATTTCATGTACTATAGTTCCTGTACTTTCATGTTCATTTCTGTATTTCATTTCCTGTACTCTTGTACTCTGTTCATACCATGTTCATGTTTCATTACCTAGAACTGTACTTTGCTCTGCTCCTGAATAGGATATGTTGTAGGTATACTTGCAGGACATTGTTCTACTCTATGGGCCAGAGCCCAGGATTTAGCTGAGCAGGATGAGGCTTAGCTTGAGGCTTCAGGTTTAGATTACTTAGCTTTACTTTGAGATATTGACTTTAGAGTTCATAGCACTTTTCATTCCTGTTGATTCTGGTACATTATGATATCTGGATTTGTGGATTATGGTGATCTTTCTGGGATACGTTATAGATGCTGTGATTCTATACTTTCATGTTTATCTGGTTAGTTTTTCCTAGCTTGGTACAGCTTACTTCGTCGTGTCTAACGACGAAGGCTGGGCGTGTCCGACTCGTGTCCGATTATTCGGGAGCGGGTCGTGACATCTACCACCCATCAGCTTCGGGACTGCCCAGCCGCGAGGGTACCAGGTGTCGGACCACCATCTAGAGGACCGTCGCTCCCGACTCAGCAGCATAGGTTTGGGCAACATCTGCAGCAGCAGAAGGGACCCCAGGGGAAGGCTTATAGTCTGGCTCTTGAGGCGGAGCCGAAGCAGGTTTCGGAGCCAGATTATTTGGCTGACTTCATCAGAGGTCATGTTTATTTGTATACTTTTCTAGCTCTATGCTTGTTTGATTCCGGTACATCACATAGCTTTCTGTTATTAAAGTTTCTACATAAACACCACTTAGTAGCTACACCTACCGAGAAGATGAGTAGAGTAATGATGGAAGGCGGACCAGTGTCCATTAGGGCTATCTATAGATGCTCTATTACTATAGCTGGAAGAGAGTTTAGGGGACGATTCTTTGTGATGCCACTCCCCGGTATGATATCATATTAGGGATGGACTGGCTTAGCTATGCTCACGCAGCTATAGACTATCATGAGGGTAGTATTCTGTTCAGTCCTCCAGGCACGGCACCATTCAGTGTCAGGAGGACAGGGCTGGAGATCAGCCTAGAGCCGAACTGTTGTGCGATAGTTGGGGAGTTAGCACCGCTACACCCTATCATTAGGGAGTTTATGGATGTATTCCCAGAGGATCTTCCAGGACTTCCGCCTGACAGAGATGTGGAGTTCACTATAGATTTAGTACCGGGTTCATCACTAGTATCCCGGGCTTGCTATAGAGTGAACCCCAAGGAGGCCGTAGAGATGAAGGAGCAGATTGATGACCTGTTGAAAAAGGGTTTCATTTGATCTAGTGCTTCTCCATGGAGAGCGCCAGTACTCTTTGTACCGAAGAAGGATGGTACAGTCCGGTTGTGTATTGACTACCGGGCATTGAATACCATCACCATTAAGAACAAATATCCTCTGCCCAGGATAGATAATTTGTTCGACCAGTTGAGTGGGGCGAAGGTATTTTCCAGGATAGATTTGAGATCCGATTACCACCAGGTGAAAGTTAGGGCTGCAGACATCCAGAAGACGACGTTCAACACGAAGTACGGACAGTACGAGTTTTTGGTGATGCCATTTGGTCTCACAAATGCGCCAGCTGTCTTTATAAACTTGATGAATAAGATATTTCACCAGTATCTGGATAAGTTTGTCGTAGTATTTATCGACGACATCCTGATATACTCGAAGACGCCGGAGGAGCACGCAGAGCACTTGCGGACAGTTTTGGGGATTCTGAGGCAGGAGAGGTTGTATGCCAAATTATCGAAGTACGAGTTCTTTTTAGACCAAGTGGAGTTTCTCGGTCATGTAGTCCCTGGAGAGGGGATCTCAGTGGATCCCAGAAAGATTGCTGCCGTTGAGACATGAAAGGCTCCAACGTCAGTTTTAGAGATCAGGAGCTTCTTGGGTTTAGCAGGCTATTATAGGAAGTTCGTCCAGGACTTTACTAGGAAAGCTGAACCCATGACAAAACTAACACGGAAGGACGCAGAGTACATCTGGTCAGAGGACTGTCAGGCAACGTTTGAGGAGCTGAAGAGGAGGCTGACGACCACTCCAGTTCTGACATTACCTTCAGGATCTGGAGGTTTCACCATATACAACGATGCTTCGGGAAAGGGGCTAGGATGTGTCCTACAGCAGCATGGGAAAGTGATTGCTTATGCATCTAGGCAATTACGGACTCATGAGCGAAACTATCCTACCCACGACCTAGAGTTAGCTGCGATGATCTTTGCACTCAAGGTTTGGAAACACTACTTATACGGATAGCGAGTGGAAATCTTTACTGACCATAAGAGCTTGAAGTATGTGTTCATACAGAAAGAGCTGAACATGAGGCAAAGATGATGGTTGGAGTTGATGAAGGACTTCGACATCGATTTACAATATCACCCCGAAAAGACAAATGTGGTGGCGGATGCGCTGAGCAGGCATCCGATGGCAAGGTATCTGATGATAGATCGGCATTTACGGGAAGACCTGGAGAAGCTCGGTATAGAGATAGTCCGGCCAGGATCAGTGATACAGATGATGGCGCTAGACATTCAGTCAGGTTTGATAGAGCAGATCAAGGAGGCACAGTCTACAAATGAGAGCCTCCGCAGACTTCGAGCCCAGGCTTTAGCTGGATTGTTAGATGACCTCACCGTAGCAGAGGATGGATCCTTGAGGCATGACAGCCGGTTGTGCGTGCCGAAGGGAGAGCTGATAGCGGCAGTCCTACAGGAGGCACACCGATCGCGATATTCTATTCACCCTGGTGCCAACAAGATGTACCGTGACTTACGGGAACATCTTTGGTGGCACGAGATGAAGAGAGATGTATCACATTTTATTTCGAGATGCCTAGTTTGCCAGCAGGTCAAGACGGAGCGTCAGTGGCCAGCTGGTCTATTACAGCCGTTATCCATTCCCGAGTGGAAGTGGGAACACATTATGATGGACTTCGTTTCAGGACTTCCTCGTTTCCAAGGAGGGAAGGATGCCATTTGGGTCATCGTTGACAGGCTGACGAAGTGTGCGCACTTCATATCCTTCAAGATGGGGCTCTCTACCGAGAAGTTGGCAGAGCTATACATGCAGCAGATAGTTCGCATACACGGAGTACCAGTGAGCATCGTATCGGACCGGGATAGCAGATTCACGTCCCACTACTGGAGGAGCTTGCAGGAAGAGTTGGGCAGACGGCTCAAGTTCAGTATAGCGTACCATCCACAGACAGATGGACAGTCCGAAAGGACGATACAGATGCTAGAGGACATACTGAGGACTTGTGTGCTGGACTTTGGCGGATCATGGGAGAACCATCTGCATTTGGTAGAGTTTTTATACAACAACAGCTACCAAGCCAGCATCGGTATATCTCCTTTCGAGGCACTATATGGACGACGATGCCGTACACCGCTCTTTTGGGATGATATTGGGGATAGAGTTATGCTTGGGCCAGAGATGATCACGGATACAGCAGAGAAGGTCGGGATGATCAGAGACAGGCTCAGAGTCGCTCAGGATAGACAAAAATACTGAGCCGATGCTAGTCGCAGATCGATGGAGTTCGCTGACGGAGGTATGGTGCTGGTGAAGATATCACCTACTAGAGGGACGATCCAGTTCAGACGAGGCGGCAAGTTGAGCCCCAGATACATTGTATCGTTCGAGATACTAGACAGGATCGAAGAGATAGCTTACAGGATTGCACTTTCACCCAACCTAGCAGGAGTTCACGATGTCTTTCATGTGTCTCAGCTGAGAAGATACGTTCCAGACCCCAGCCATGTGCTAGATCATTCAGAGTTGGAGATCGGACCGAGCCTTGCGGTTACTGAGCAGCCAGTGGAGATATTGGACAGGAGGGAGAAGAGGCTGATGAACAAAGTCATACCCTTGGTACGAGTAGCTTGGAGCCGTCACTCTCTGGGGGAATCTACTTGGGAGAGGGAGTCGGACATGAGGGAGAGATATCCTTACTTGTTCGACCCAACAGCCGCGAGAGAACCACCCGTTCCCGCTTGATACCTTAAAGGTTAGTCTTAATAGTAGCCTTAGTCATTGTTTGCATTGTTTGCTATATTAAATGTTTGTAGAGTCTTCTATCCTTATGAATTTCGAGGACAAAATTTTTCAAGGAGGAAAGATTTGTAAGCCCCTAGATTTTAAAATATTATTTTTATAATTTTAAATAGCATTTATATCTTTAAAATGAGTTATTATAATTATTAGAAATTTTCTAGAATTTTTAAATGATTTTTAAAATGATTTTTGAAGCTAAAAATATCAAATTGTAATTTATTAAATTATTTTAAATACATTTTGCAATTAATTTAATTGTTTTATAGAAGTTTGTAATAATAAGTTTTTTTGTGCAAATTTTATTTTGCACAGAACAACGGCGGGGGGTGTTGTGCAAATTTAATTTTTGCACTCAACTAAGGCGATGGGGTGTTTTGTAATAACCAGTTTTTTTTTTGGGGGGGGGGGGGGGGTTCTGCAAATTGTCGACGATCACCGCCTTCGTCTCCGTCTGATCCGCCGACCTACGGCTAAACCCTAACCCTAAACACTAATCTGAACCCTAATTCGACCGACTTTCCCAGCCTATAAAGGTCCCACGACTTGAACCCTAACCCTAGACTTCACCACGACCGCCCTAACCACCGTCATGCCCTATTTCTTCCCCGACGAGCTCGTCGGAACCCTAGATCTAGGAGCGCCGCCCCTACAGGCCACGCCACCGTCTCTGACCACCACCAATCGACGCACCTCGACGAAACGACCACCGCGTTATTTTTTCCCGACCACCCCGACGTCTCCTCCGTCGTGCAGCACCCCCGAAAGCCACCGCTCGACGGATACGTACGTATTTTTTCTTCTGTATGTCAAGTCGTGTCTCCTGTACACGTATGTGGACTCGCCTCGTGGCAAGGAACCCAGTGATGTACGTGGACACGAGAAACTCGTGTCGTGAGTGTCGTGCACACTTTGGACATAAGACTCATGTGTCTTCGTGTCCCTAACTGTCAGGAAACGAAGACACGGAACCATGGGCTAATGGGTTTGGTTATCGGGTTTGGTTTGTTTTCCAGCCCGTTAATCTAATTCACAATAAAACTAACCTAAACCCTAACCCGACCAGAAAGCTCGAGCTGGCCCCCTGTTCAGCCGAGTGGCGCTCAGACCCACCCCTGTCCCAGCGGGCCGAGTTCGAGCCCCCCTTTTGTGTTTTGTTTTGATTTGTTTTATTTTATTTATTTATATATGTATATATATATTTTTTATTATTTATTTATATATATGTATATATGTATATATGTATTTATATATATATATATATATATATATGTATATATATATATATATATATATATATATATATATATATATATATATATTTATATTTATGTAAAAAAAATCTATATATTTATGTATATATATAAATGTATTTGTTGTATATGTATATATATTTCAAATACAATTTTGTAAAAAATGTCATTATGTGTAAATTCACAAGTTATTTTATTATATAATTTTATGACTAATATATTTCACCCCTTTAAAATATATTATTAAAATACCTTAATGTATATTTTAATATATTAATTATTGTATTTTATTTATCATGGCCATTTGGTGTCCAAACATAGCATGGGTTTTTGGGCCCAAATGTGTCTAATAATTCAAAGTCTGTACAAGTCATATTGGACTTGATTCATGAATTTGGGTCCCGTATCTGGACTTCGGTTCAATTTCGTATACGTGGATAAAATAGTAAATAATTAATAAATTATTTTCTAGAAACTGTTACTTGTTGTTTTTGAATTTTTATATATATTTTAAATGCCGTAAAAATATAGGTAAAATTGGATTTAATTACTATGTTAATTTAGCTAATTTAATATAATTTTTTCTGCATTTAATAAGTATTTTTGTATTTTGTAAAAATAGGAAAACAAAACTCATTTTCAGGATACATATGTTTACTGATTTTTAATAAATATCTATGAGGGTTTATAAATTCCAGAAAAATTATTATAAATTTATATAATTAACAAGGATCATCTTGGTACTTTATTTTATGTATAATTGAGCTTTTTGTCTATCTCAAAAATTGTTGGAACACAGTGTACAGTCTGATTTATTTATTGAGTAGTTACGACTTACAAAGTTTTGTGTTGATTTGAGTTATTGTAGTATTGGACCTCACCCTACACTAGTGTAAAGGCCCTAGAAAGTTAATTTGGGTATTGTGTCACCCTACATTGGTCTCATATGCTAAAGTCATCATTTTGCTAGGTGTCCAGTCAGAAAGTCGTGTCGCACAACTAGTGTCTTAGTGTTTAACTTAGTATGAAAACTAAGTTTATGTATTATTTCTACAGTGACGAGTCACCAGACAACTATAGCATTTCTTTCACTACTTGCTTTGCTAAAGGCAAGTACCTCTATAAACTTTATTTACAGCATACAATGAATTGTGTATAAACCATGTTAAATACTGATATCTAAACTGTAAGCCATATCTCTCCTATATGTTTCACATGCTTTATACTGCTTTCAGTATCCACCATATTTTATACTGTTCTCGTATCTCTCACATGTTTAGAATCTGGGTTTCGGAGAAACTGGTAGTTGAGTACGTGATCATGCCCCCTCTATCGTACCGAGCAAAGTTTTATTTTACATGTTACTGCATCGTAGGCCTTTATCTCAAAGCTGTATTTGTGCGTATGTACATCTATCACCGTATCACTTGTACGGAAGTACTTTTCATTATGTGCCCCTACACATTGTACACCTATTGACGATCACGTACCTGCTACAGTTTTAAACATTACATATACATCTGTCTCTATGACATATGTATCCTTGCCATGATAGATTATGATATGACATGATTCCTGTTTATTACACTCCTGTTCATTTCATGTTTCGTATATTTAGTTTGCTAGAATCAGAACTTGCTCCCGTCCTGAAAGAATAACGTTGTAGGTATACTTACCGAGGTGGAGTTGCTTTGTGATTCCTATTATGGAGTTGCTTCCAAGGATCAGGCTTTATCTTACGAGGATGTACCTGCGGGAAAACTCGTCTAGTTTGTTTATTTACTCGGGACTTTTGAGAGTAGTCATGTTGTTGACTATGTATTTTGTAACTGGACCTGTATCCAGTTTACTTTTAGCCATGTATTCGAAACATATTTATATACGAGATGATTTTATGTTTGGATATATTCTGACTTATTATTACATATAGAACTGTTAGCACACCTTGGTCTTATCTTATTTGTCTTTAGAACAGCTTACTACGCTTTATCTCAAGCGTAGGCTGGACATGACTCGGCCCGGCCCAACAATTTGGGTAGCGGATCGTGACAAGGATGATTAGGACTAATCTAGAAAAAGAATATTCCTAGAATATGCTAGATGCCATAGAATATTCCTTGGGATTAACACCAATCATGATTAATCAAGGTGCTTTTATAGAGTTCTCACTAATAGTTAGCAACCCATTCATAGAATACTACTACAAACCAAAATGCCACTCCACTTCTAGGAATTTACCGATCTGCCACTCCTTCTCCATAATCATAATTACCAATGGTGCCACTCCACCTTCACAAATTAAGACTATACCATGATCATCTAAATAATTCCCAAATAATTCTAGAAAAAAAAATCAGTAAATTAGGTATTCAGGAAAAGTGTGAATTCCGAAACCATAGGGTTACATATCTACCCACTTTCAAAAAAAATTTGTCCTCAAAATTTTAAATAGCACGACTAGGAATAATCAATACAGAAATTCGAAAATGACACAATAATGATCAAAATCGGTTAGGCATGATCGTGAATAGGGTCGAAAAATATGTTGCCAATATAATGGTTTGTACCGCGGTATACTGGTTTTAATCATTTTTGTGGACATAGACTTATTGTGGCATAAAACCGACAAAGCGCTAGTATACTTGTTCGTACCGTCGACATACCATTTTTGTACCCAAGATTATATTTTCTTGTTTTATTTGAGCTTCTTCTATTCGATCTTGCTTTCTTGCTTACATGCTTATTTCTTTAACATGTCTAGCTGTGATTGATGATTGTCTTGTCTTGATTTATAGCAGTATCTATGCCCGATGCACGAGGGTATCCCTTTACACCTTGTTTACATGTTACATGCTGGAGCACCTTGTCACTTCTTGTCTTATCATGCACTGTCCGAATACATTGGTATCCTTTGTGCTATGTCGTAATTCCTGGAGTTGGCCTCTTATGGCAATATATATATATATATATATATATATATATATATATATATATATATATATATATATATATATATATAGGAAGCGGATCAAAAGCCCCCCTTCGAAAACCCCCTAAAAATCCCCTCACTCTAATACATAATTTAATATTAATATTAATGTTAATATTAACATTAAATACTAAAATTAACATTAAACTTAACATTAAAATTAATATTAACATTAACATTAACATTAATATTAACATTAACATTAACATTAACATTAACATTAACATTAATATAAAAATAAAAATAAAAATAAAAGTAAAAATAAAAATTAATATTAACATTAACATTAATATTAACATTAATATTAACATTAATATTAATATTAACATTAATATTAACATTAAATTACGGATTAGGGTGAGGGGTTTTTTAGGGGGTTTTCTAAGAGGGGCTTTATATATATATATATATATATATATATATATATATATATATATATATATATATATATATATATATATATATATATATATATTGTAGCTCCCCTTCCCCAAAAAAAAATTTTGAAAATATTTTTTTCATTATTTATTTGATTTAAATAGTGATTTCAGAATTCTATAAATAATTATTTAGTTAATTATTACGGTAGAAGATTTTAGCCAGTGTTGAGTTTTGAAGTACCAGACGACTAAGAATCATGGCACAGATAGTGCAGTCGCGTGCTTTGACAAGTGTTTAGCCATGGTAGGGGGAGGCCGAGTCATAGGATTGTTCTAATTAGGAAAACCAGGCCAAGTTGCGACTTAATCCTACCGAAGATTTTATTTTATTATTTAATTATATTGAGTTTTCGGGAACCCGGTTGTACCGAACCTGTCCAGATTAGACCCAAGTCAAATCCAAGCCCATGTGAGCATGTAGTGAGACCAATACGGCCGTATTGACAGATTTTGATAAGTGCAAATATTTTGTACTTATTTTGGGTTTAGCAGATAAATTCCTCAAAACTGATTATATGAATTATTGTATTAATATTTAATGGTGATCGGATTATTGCTAGGTGTTGTATTTAGAATTTTCTGAGTATCTTTTATGAATATACATGTATATTATTGTTATCATATATGTGTGTACGTATATATATATAATATATATAAAACATGTGTATATGTTATGTATATATGTATGTGTGTGTATGTGTAGGTATATATAAATATATATTTTGTATATGTGTATATGCGTATTTATATATAAAATATTATGTATATATATATGTATATGTGTGTAAATATATATGTATATATATATATACCTAAATTTGTATTGATGGAAATATGTATATAAATCATTATATATGAAAACATACATTTAAATATACATATATGTGTATATATGTGTGTGTATAAAGATATATACAAAGGTATTAATTAAGAAGAAAAGAATGGTACAAAGAAAGAGCCCAACCCGAGTGACCCCAACCCAGCCCAGCAGCTCGAGCCCAAAGAAAACCACAACAGTAGCTTTCCCAAAAGAACCTGAGAGAAAGCAAATCCCGATCCCGCTCACCTATGTATAAGTACCTATCGAATAAGAGAAATTGAGAGAGGAAAACCTAAAACCCTAGCCTTCGACTGACGTCGCCACCACCCTACGCGCCCATGGGGGCCTCGACCGCGCGCGCGAAGATGACAGCAGTAGCGAGCCGTTCTGGGCGGACTTCGTAGCGACGTCCCGTCGCGTACGATCCTTGGTTTTGCGATTCGTCTTTTCAGGTATAAACCTAACATATACCACTTTAAATGCCTTCAGATAGAATTAATTATAGTGCGCTAGATCCCCCATAAAATCGATGCAAAGTCGGAGGAAAACCTGTCGAAACAGGACATGTGAACCAGTCCAAATACTCTAGTTCGCGGCCAGTTTTATCCCAAACCACGCACGATTTCGAAAATCTATTTGAAGGCATTTATTGACGACAAATAGGGCTTCATAACCTAATTTGTAGTTTCAAATTTTATCAACTATGTGCAAAGAAATCAACTTTCAAAGTTCAACAAAAATCTGTTTTCAAAATATAGAAAATAGGAAAAATCTTCCGATACGACGTACGTCCCGTCATTCCGGGCGACGTGGTCGCAAACCGAAAGCATCAAAATGTGCGTAACGGCTTCATGGTCGTGTGGACTTTGACGGAATTCAAATTGGTTGCGTGTGTGCGACGAATTTGATGCGTATCCGTCAAAATTCACCGTATCGACCTCTGTGCAAATCCTCCAATTACTTTGTGCACGCTCGTCAGATCGAGACGAAACTTGTGCCAATAGGACCGTACCATTTTTCTGGTTCTGTATGCCAAGTTTGGTCCAATTCTGAGACAGTTGAATCGTACGCCGTTTTGCGGGCCCTACGGTCCGACTCAACGGGGGATTTTGTGCACGACCCGCCGGAATCCAACTCTGGACATACGGTTGGGTTCGTATCAGAAAACCGGATCCGTAGACATGTAGTTTGACGACTTTAGAGACCATTGACTCTGGCATGCTTTTTGGTGCAAAGCGGGTCCAACGACGGATATCATTTTTGCCCGAAATTACTATTTTGCCCCTGTGTCCAGAATTGGACTTAAGGACAGGCAATCCTAGCTAATTTGACTATTCTGAGAATGTTGGTAACGTTTATTTCAGCTTTCGGAGACAGTTGTGATGACTTGGACTTTCTGACTTGTTGCTTGGCGATACGTTGTTGGTTCTCCGTGCAACCTCCAGGCAAGTATACCTTACCGAACATATACAGTATTTATATGGTTTCTCCTTCTTTATTATATTTCTTTTTATATTGTCACATGATTCCATATTGTGATTGATTCGTCCTTGATTGCCTTACTTGTTCTAGATTACGTGCACGTATAGGGTATTTGACATTGCTAGATTATTGGTCTTATCATGATACCTTGCCTTGCGATTGAGTTGTCAGTTTCTGTATCTGTTCTTGACTTGACTAATCTTGACTGGGAGTATCTTGCATTGTACTACAGTTGAGACATGCTATAGATTGGGAGTATCTTATATTGTACTACGACCTATAGCCGATTCTTCTACCTTGACATCACTTGATTTACTTGACTTGAGACATGCCATAGATTGAGAGTATCTTACATTGTACTACGACCTATAGTATATATTGATTGACTGATTGACTCGACTTGTGACACTATAAATTAGGAGTATCTTGCATTGTACTACGATTTATAGGAGTCTACTTGATTTTGTATCCTTTAGGAGCGGAGATCGATACTAGAATTGGCTAATCTTGACTGGGATTATCTTGCATTGTATTACAGTCAAAATCTACTATAGATTGGAAGTATCTTGTATTGTACTACAAGCTATAGAGGTTAATCGATTGATTGGTAGCCAAGTCTAGTATTATATTTCCACACGACTCGTCGTCCTTAGATGTTTCTTCTTGCAGTGTTCCTATCCTTCTTACATGTTATTTACTGTCATATTAGTAGGCATGTTTTATGTATCTTGCTAGTCCTCTGAGGACCTAATGATCTCTTCAGGTAGCTGATTGCACGGAGTTAGTTAGCTGAGCATGTGGTAGTTGACTTCATCTGCATGATTCAGGTATTTTGTCAGCGTCGGGGACATGCTCAGGCAAGTCTGGTCCGTCAATATGGCATTTGTCGACACCTACGAAGAAGATGAAGACATTTCCGAACTTCTTGAGCTAGAGCCATGGGCACAACAACTAGATGCGCAGTGGGAGAAGCGGTTCGAACAAAGAGAGCCTCCCACCGAGGATGAGGTTATACAAATCGATCTCGGTGATGAGTCCTCTCCAAAGCCCATCTTCGTCAGCAAGAATCTGATAGACGAAGAGCAAGAATCACTACTGCAACTCGTCAGAGAATACATCGACGTGTTCGCCTGGAGCTACGAAGATATGCCAGGACTGAACCCCGAGATTGTACTTCACAAACTCAACATCCGTCCGGACGCAAAACCGGTCAAGCAACAGCAACGTCGATTCCGTCCTGACATCATGAATGCCATTGAAGCCGAGGTAAACAAACTGATAGCCAGCGGCTTCATCCATGAGGAACAGCATCCTGACTGGGTCGCCAACATAGTACTAGTCCTCAAGAAAAGTGGAAAGATTCGAATCTGCATCGACTTCCGCAATCTGAATGAGGCGTTTCCTAAAGATGAGTTCCCTCTCCCTATCACGGACATCATGATTGACAACACCTGCAGCTTCGAGCGCATGTCATTCATGGATGGTTTCTCGGGATACAACCAAATCAAGATGTCTCTCGACGACGAGAAGCACACATCATTCCGAACACCGATAGGCACATACTGTTACACAGTCATACCTTTCGGTTTAAAGAACGCTGGCACCACCTATCAAAGAGCTATGGGCGTCATCTTTAGAGACCACTTGCGCAAGACAGTAGAATGCTACGTCGACGACATCGTCGTCAAAAACCGCTCTAAGGAAGATCATCTGCATGATCTGAGGACAGTGTTCGACCTGATGCGAGCGCACAATTTGAAAATAAATCCCATAAAATTCTTCTTGGGCGTATCCAGCGGGAAGTTCTTGGGTTTCATCATCACCTCCCATGGTATCCACGTAGACCCTGAGAAGATGAAGGCAATCATGGAGATGGATCCCCCGAAAAATCTCCGTAAACTCCGAGGCCTTCAAGGGAGGCTAGCCTACATCAGGAGGTTTATCTCTAACCTTTTCGGACGATGTCAACCATTCACCCACCTTATGAAGAAAGGCGTTTCATTCGTGTAGGATGAAGAATGCCAGCGTGCCTTCGACAGCATCAAAGAATACCTGACGAACCCTCCAGTCCAGGTAGCCCCGATTGCTGGAAGACCATTCTTGCTCTATGTACGAGCGATAGAACATTCTCTCGGTGCTCTGCTAGCACAAAACAACGATGCAGGCCATGAGCAAGCTATATATTACCTCAGCCGAATGATGATGGGGCCGGAGCATCGATACACGGCCGTAGAGAAAGAGTGCCTTGCTCTGGTTTTTGCCATTCAGAAGACGCGACACTACGTCATAGGATAAACCATCTACGTCATATCAAGAGTCAACCCCCTCAGGGTTCTCATGACTAAACCAGGCACACTCAGCTCTCGTCTCGCTACCTGGGCGATATTACTGTCCCCCTACCACATGATCTTCGTCCCACAAAAGGCTGTTAAAGGTCAAGCTCTGGCAGACTTTTTAGCAGCTCATCCAGGTTCGGAGTCAACCAAAATAGACGAAGAGATTCCAGACGAGGTCGCTAATTCAAATATGGCCTCCCATGATACCATATGGCGGATGTTCTTCGACGGCGCTTCTAGAACCGGGCCCAAGGGCAACATCGTCACTGGAGTCGGAGTAGTGCTGATTTCTCCCATCGGGTTGGTGATCAATCGAGCTTATCCCTCACGGAGCCCTGTTCAAACAACGTGGCCGAGTACAACGCTTTGGTCATTGGTCTCTGACTTGCAAAAGAGCTGGGGGTAGAGTACCTTGAAGTATACGGCAATTCGCAGCTAATCGTCAATCAGATTCGGGGTTCATACGAGGTTCGCCATGCAGACATGATCCCCTATCACCAAATAGCAATCGACGTCATCTCATCCTTGGGAGGGTTCTTCATAGAGCACGTTCCCAGGCTCCAGAACATTGAAGCCAATGCCCTAGCAGGCCTTGCCGCTTCCTTGGCAGTTTCGAATCATGCTCATCATCTGGTTGACATCACAGGCAGTGAGTTGGTCTGTTCCAGGAATAATGTTCAAGGTGTCGAGAGTTACTCCACGCTGACCATCGACGAAGCACCAGACTGGAGACAACCATTCATTGACTTCGTAGTCTATGACATCCTGCCAGAGAATCCGAAGGAAGCCACTTCTATCAGAAAACATTCTCTTAGGTTCTTCTACGATACAGAGACGAAAATGCTGTATCGGCGATCATACGTTGGATTACTGCTTCGATGTCTGTCGAATATAGAGGCCAAAGAAGCCGTGCGTGAAGCTCATGATGGCATCTGTGGGGCCCATCAGCCTGGCCCAAAATTACAGGATCACCTTCGACGAATGGGCTATTACTGGCCCACGATGGTTGCAGACGCAATAGACTATGCACGAAAATACAAAGCTTGCCAAGTCCACACAGATTTCAGCCATCCGAGTTTCTACATCCGACGGTGGCATCCTGGCCCTTCGAAGCATGGGGAATGGACATCATCGGTCCGATCACTCCGTCTTCGTCCCGAGGACATCGCTTCATACTTGCAATCACAGATTACTTTTCCAAATGGGCGGAGGCTGTCCCGCTTGCAGAAGTAAAGACTTCAAACATGATCAGCTTCCTCAAGCATCACGTCATTTATCGCTTTGGACTGCCCCGAAGGATCATCCACGATAATGGTTCGCAGTTCGCAAGCCACACCTTCTATCGATTTTGCGACAAACACCGAATCCAGAATATTGCTTCAACACCATACAACCCGGCGGCTAATGGTCTGGCTGAAGCATTCAACAAAACAATCATCAAGCTTCTCCAAAAGTTCGTATCATCAAACAAACACGACTGGAACGAAAATTTCGGCGAATGCTTATGGGCGTACTGTACTACAGTACGGACTGCCACCGGAAATACACCATTCTCTCTGGTATACGGAAGCGAGGCAATTCTCCGACTGGAGACTCAAATCCCCTCACTCTGTGTCACTCTCACATACAGATTGACGACAGATGATAATCACCGTCGCCGATTGCAAGAGTTGGAGGCCTTGGATGAGAAGCGCCTATTAGCTCAACAACGAATCGAGCTATACCAGGCACGTACCTCCGGAGCCTTCAACAAGAAGGTTAAAATCAGAACATTCCAAGTGGGCGACCTCGTTCTGGCAGTTTGGAGGCCGATGGTTATGACTCACAAAATCGCCGACAAGTTCCAACCAAAGTGGGAAGGCCCGTTCATCATCGATGCTGTATTCTCTAATGGAGCTTACCGCCTCGCAAAACAAAATGGGGACTTGCTCATGTTGCCCATCAACGACAAGTTCCTAAAGAAGTATTACGTCTGAAATGACATCTGCCAGGGTGTTGAGCTATGTACCCTCTGGTACCGCTGAACTCACATCCCGCCTTCAAATCTGCCAAAATGATGAGTTACGTACCCGCTGGTACCGCTGAACTCACATCCCGCCTTCAAATCTGCCAAAATGATGAGTTACGTACCTGCTGGTTCCGCTGAACTCACATCCCGCCTTCAAATCTGCCAAAATAATGAGTTACGTACCCGCTGGTACCGCTGAACTCACATCCCGACTACACATCTTCCAGAATGACGAGTCATATACCCTTTCGTACTACTGAACTCACATGCCGACTCCAAATCTCCCAGATTGTCGAGTTATGTACCTGCAGGTACCGCTGGACTTACACTCTGGTCACTATAGATGAATCTATACCGCATCTTTTAGGTAGTAAGTCATGTATGATTATACCTCTGAACTTTTTTCCTAAAAGAGCCCCCCTTATGATCCAATACCCGCACTTTTAGTGCACAAAAAAGGGTAACAGATCCACAGATCTTCCGAAACAACCACGTCGATGTTACCTCTGAGTTGTTTCCCTTCCATCAAAAACAAACCGCCCCTCATATAGAACTTCCACGTCCTCATTACCTCTGAGTTGTTCTATGTACCCTTCATGGAGCCCACTCCTGCCATGTCCTCATTACCTCTGAGTGGGAAGGCTCCATCGAAGAAACCTTCATATTTACCATGTCATCATTACCTCTGAGTAAGTATGTTGGTTCTCTCTCGACTTATTATCCGTACCAAAAAAAAAACCCCAGGATACGCCAAGGATAATAGGCCCACAAATGTCCTCAGTTGACCACAAATGTCCTCAGGTGACCACAAATGTCCTCTGTTGACCGCAAATTTCTCATCATGCCCCGGGAGCCCAGCTGCTCCATGGCATTCTTTCTCCCAATACTGGGAACTTCCATGGCCACCTCACTATGGAATTTTCCAAGTATCCCCATCAAACTTGTTATCCGTACCTGAAACCAAGGTATGCCAGGGGTTGCAAGTCCACAAACAGTCCTCCAGTGGAGCGAATATGTCACGACCCGCACCCACTGTTTGGGCACGAGAACGTAACAACGCCCAGCCTACGCCGCAGTGTCGGCGGTAGAACGTTGTCCTAGGTCACAACATCTAACATTATAATGCCAAGCAGTTTATATTCCCCGAATGGGGTGACATAGCAGATACAATCTCAATCACATCTAAGGTAGAGCATGATAAAGATAGATAAAACATGAAATCCAAAATAAATACAGAAGATAGAAGTCTAAGTATCTAAGATACATAAACCCAAAAATATATCTCAAAACTCAAATACAGATACAGTAATCCACAAGGTAAATACAACTCCAGACAAAAATGAAATAACTACCTAAACAACCTCTACTGTGTCTCCTCTAGGCTAGCAGGCAATCTCCAAGCTATCTGTAAAATTTATCAACAGGTCCAGTCAGGACTGGAGCGAGTACAGTACATCTCAACAGATCATAGCAGGTTAGAAAATATAATCATACAATAAAGTAAGATACAGGTACTAAAAGAAATGCAGTATAAAAATAGAGAGAGAACTGTAATAGAAATATCTACTATACATAGAGAACTAGCAGTGACTAGTGAGTCAGAGTACAACATGAATATGTAAATGGCCTGGGATGATTCAATGAAGACACTATGGAATGATTCAATGAAGATACTACTGGTGTATTATTCACATGTCCACTTCTACTCCCCCGTACCCCCAATCAATACACAAGGATCCAGCCAGGTTATGTTATATGATTCCATGCACAGCCCCCGAAGGGTGATACATGGTCCATAAATGGAGAGTCTGGGGGTTATCCAACTGTGTAAGATTCAAGAGACTCTGTGATCATGAGGGTACATGTCACAAGTAATCAAGTGAACCAAGAAGCATAGTGATACGCCACGTAAGTGAAATGCACAGAACATGTAGTACCCGATGCTCCCTAAGGATAACATCTCAAGAAAGGATCCATATAGTACCAATCCGTGTGACCAACGTGACAGTACAAGTAAAGTAATCTACTGCAGAAAATAATTCTAAGCAGGATATAAAATGATCAGAGAATGTACTCGCCTGATATCTGAATGTCCAAGGTAAAGATACTGTCCGAGGAGAGGTGTCTGGCTCCTAATTAGAACAGCACAAGTCACAACATGTCCAGAAGGGTAATATAAAGCACTACAATACATTCTACATGAATCTAGGTCAAACTAGGCCAAAGTCAACCCTTGGTCAACTCTGGTCAACTGCACTAGTCAAACTAGGTCAAACTAGGTCATGTCCTAACCCAACAAGTCTTACTAGGCCTAACCAAGACTATCCTAGCAAGCACACATCAATACAAGGCTATATAAGCCAACATACACCCAACTCTATATAGCATGCAATTATTTAATACTCAAATAGGCAAGAATTCACATTGGATATACAAAAGGAAATCTATTACTTTAAGTTATATATGTCTACACATATATACACATGCATATATTGGTATTCAACATTAGGTCTATAATCATGGCATTTCAAATGGTTATATAAACTTATATATTACAACACAATATGCTAACATATATATAATATACATACAAAGCTAAGTTAACTATATTCATAAATACTTATTTAAGAGGCTATGTGTGTGTAGGTGAACATGGCAAAGGGGCAAGTGAGGGTTAAATGGGCATACATAGTGTATACATATCAAAGAGTGTCAAGTGTAAGTGAACAAAGTGTCAAGTGTGATAGTGTCAACATAGTGTAAGGGGTACATGAGGTAATATAGGATTTGTGTTAACATAGAACATTACATCTCATTAACTTGTATATTGCATACATTATATCTATTATTATATTACATTCATGCTTGCATTCATTCATCAATCATTTATTCTCTTGTACTACTATATGCACCATACATTACATACTATGGAACCTACATATTCATTACAAGCCATACTTATACATGCTTACATTAGATAGGATACTTACACCTCATACATTATTTATTTAACTATTTACTCATGCTTGCATTCTCTATTTAATTACATAATGTATATACATTAACATGGGTTAAAATCAAATAGAACATTATATTACACACAAGGGTGCACAAAATGCATATGCCGAATAGTAACTCATACTAATAATCAATACTGTACCATCTCAGCATGAATTAAAATCTAGGATTAAAGTATGTTATAGACCTATGTGTTAGCTTTCCAAAACTTCAAACGGATCGCGTTTTCGTTTCCGGAAACTCCCGGAATCGCGAAAACACCGAGAACGCGTTTGTCTTTCATATAGCTGACACTCAAATAATTCTCCAGAAAGTTACAGAAAGAATCAGGCCTATTAATACATGTTTTTGGAAAGCTAACTTCAATACACTTCTTTTAAAAAAATGGGAGATTAAACCGAGCTTTGAGCTAGAAGTTATGACATTTCTAAGTTAGGGCTGAAATTAAAAATGTGGATAAAAATCATGACGGATTTAGATAGTTTGAGCCAAAAGAATACACAATATATATCCTAATTATCCACAACAATAATAGCAATAATAATATGAGGAACCACACTCACAAACTTGATTATATAATCATCATGAACCATTTATTACATATATAAATATAGATACACTCTCATTACAATATATATATATATATATATATATATATATATATATATATATATATATATATATATATATATATATATATAAATCTATATATGTAACATGAACACATCCACAACACAAAGGACACTCCTATGACCTCCAAATGGACACAAAATGGACACAAATGGAGATACAACCATGGGGATCATTCCTATGGGTTCAAAATAGACCTATATGTATGAGGAAATGAAAAAGAGAAGGGATTTATACCTCCCGGTAGATCGAATCGAATAAAAACCTTCCCGGAGCGACACCGACACGTAGAGATTCCAAAAGGACACGAACGAGCTCCGAATCCTTCCAAACTTGGTTAGCTTCCTCCTTGGCTAGAATGGAGAAGGAAAGAAGAAGATTTGGTGGTGAAATAGAAGGATTTGGTGGAGAAATTGCTAGAGATTGTTCTCTAGGAATTTGGGGAAGAACAAGAGAGAGAAAAATAGATGGATAATGACAAATGGGAGGCTCAACCCTATCCTTATTGTAGCTGGCCATAAAGGTGGTTTTGTCCTATTAGGAAAAGTCCAAAAGCCCCTACTAACCTATTCTATGAGTATTAGGAAAGGGCTAATTGGTTGGGGCTAAATTAGTCATTCTAAAGTCTCTAATCACACTAACCTTATCCATAATAATTAGTCTAACCTCTAACTAAAATATTTCTATCATGTGGACTAAAATTAATATCATGTGGGCCATGTCTAACTAGTGTGTGGGTCCCACTAGAGTCAAACTACCCCCGGGTCCCCGTTTCAAGTCGAATTGAGTTGAAATTCGAACCCGACTCAAATAACCCCAAAACAATATAATAAATAATAAAATAATATCAAAATAATTCAAAGAGATCAAATGCAAAAATATCCTTAGGCCAAAAATGACATTAAAATATTATAATCACATGGTTAGGCTCTAGGTCAAACAGTCTCTAGGGTTTCACTAGCAAAACGTCAAAACCATAAGTCATTGATTTAAAAAATTTTAAAATAATTTAAAATCACCAAAAATCATTATCATTATTAAAATAATTATAAACACAAAATTTCAAAATTACCTTCATTTGGGAAACTGGGTGCTACAGTTCTACCCACCTTAAAAAAATTTCGTCCTCGAAATTAAGATCGATAGTACTCCTTCTAGAGCCTCTAACCTACCCAATATCTAAGGTAACACTTCCTAACACTGGAATAATAAACGGACATCTAAAAAGTGTCAATCTAGGAATACCTCCAATACTGCTCTGTTGTACGGCGGTAATGGAACTTCAATAAAATATGGACTGGAACCTGTATCCAAGGGACTGGACCTATTTTAAAGTGGTCTTAACTAAGGATGAAAAGGAACTGATCATAGGCTATAGGTATGCTCAAACTATTATCTTCCTATTAACCATCTATTAATACATTCTATTACCATAGGAACGATGTATTACTAAGACATATAGACCCCTATCTCTCATAACACATTTATACTCACCAAAAGACTAGTACATCCTATCAAGACTGATACTATAATCTCTCATAAATCTCATAAGCTATATGTTTATAGACACACATCCCCACATCCAGGACTAACCTATATATATCTACAACTGATACTAATGGGATGACGTCCCTATTTCCCAACAATCAAGGTCTAAAAAAAAATTTTATCTAAATCATGCAATTTGAAGGAATAATATACAAGGTCAGGACATACCGTAGCAGTTGGAAGTCTCACCTAGGTATACTAGTCATGCTAACTGAATCGGTCATAGGGTATCAAAACACACAGGCAGTCTAGGGTGCTAAACAAAAGTTACAAAAATAACAAACTATCAAAACTGTAAGGCAGTCTACCATCCTATATGAAGACTGGTACTTATCATAAAAATAAAGAAAAGTAACTACCCATTATCTTTAAAGGGTTCAGAAAAAAAAAGAAAAATCAGAATCAACGTTAAGGAATGAAAGCCAATTTCATAAAAATTTCCAATCACAATACGTATTAAGAATATTTAGTCTCGATACGATCTAAGTTGATCAAATTGGGGAAAATCAAGATTTAGGCAATATGGAGGACAGGCTCAACAAAGTCTGAGATCGAGCATACAAGGATAGAGATTCAGGTCACAATCAAATTTAATTCAATTTAGTACAACCCAAGATATAAATATGATTAGAAAAGATAATCGAATTCGATTTGGTCGTGATTAAGGAAACTAGGATTCAATGATATTGAAAAACCTTTTTAGAGAAAAACAGGAAAAGATTTCATGCGAAGTCAGTAAATCATCTCTCTCCAATACTATCAGTTTATCATTTGCCAATCATATTTTTCTCACAAACCCAAATATAAAATCAACCTTCATATGACTACCCTCAAAAATTTATATAACCTTCAGTCATCTAAATTTTACCATGATCACCATAGACAAAAATTTTTAACTTCCAAAACATTTTCCACGAAACGTACCCCTCTTTTTAGGAGTCGACACTTATTCATTTAATCGAAATTTTAAATTCCTTCACCTCGTTTCAAATTAGATCCGAAACCTCTAAATCCGATTTATGAAATCCTTGAATTTGTTTAAATCAAGTCTCGTATTCACTAAACTCTAATACCACTATGTCACACAAATTTATTCTTATTTATAAATTAACCTTCATATTTTCTTCAACGTTTACCTTCAAATGTTATCATTTTGAATTCCACAATTTCTCCCAATCATCTAAAATAATTTCTATAACGTAAAATCCTTGTGTTCTCTCTGTCTCTAGTCACCCTCTTACAATATCTAGTTCAATTTCGCATAATCATTTAATACAATAAAAAAAAATTTACTTCTTTTTTTTAAAAAAAATTCTACATAGCCTCAGAGTAAAAGTTTTTTCCAAAATCAATAACCAAGATTTTCCAAGTTCTCAAAACTAGGTTGACCTCGAACATCCTTATTAGTTTTGAAATACATCCATGAATTATCCATAACCAACTTTCTGTGATTGTTTCTAAATTGATAACATTTATCCCTCGATTTCATTTTAAACCTTTACCACATCTCCATTTCAAATTTTTCATATTTGACATCCAACACTCTGATTCCTACAAATCATTTTATGATAACCAATTACATCATTTCCGAACTAGATGATTTACGTCACTTCCTCAACATTTCTCAGATAAAAAAAAGAACGACATAAAGATTCAAGAGTTTTCAAGGTATAGCTGACAGAATTATATACGAGACAGGGAATTGATATAATCAGGACAGGTATATAAGACAAGAATGATGGTAATAAAAATAATGGCAGGAAAAGAATGATAAAAGAATCTGTTCTGCTTATCTGTTTTAAAAGAGGAACCCATTTTGAAATCCAGAACTAAAATATAAATTCCAAGATAAAGTCTAGCAAAATCATTGATTCATTAAGAAGAATTTCATGGTAAGAAGTTACACAAGGTTTATAAAAATAGCTAAAGCTACAACCCAAGTAAACAAGGAGAAACAAAACAAAACAAAACAAAACAACAATAATTCTTTTTTTTTTGGACTGAAACAAAAGTCGCAAAACATGTTCGAAAACATTTAAGGTACAATCTGATAATCATATGCGTCTATCCAAAATCATGGTACTCTAAATTCTCGTCATACTAGTAAGCAAGGCTACGATAATCACAGAGTCCTTGACTTATGCACATACCTCTAGAGTCATGGTATTTAACATTTTTACGGTGCCGCATGCTTGGCTGCGAAAATCTTAAATTTCTATACCCGAAAAATATATCCAGAGTCAGACTATATGTCCTCATCATGCTGGCTAATGTGATTAAAGAAGACAAGATTCCATAACTTAGATGACCTAGCCCATATAATTTCATCTTGCCAAAAATTAAATTAAATCAACAATGAATACCGGAAAAAAAATCAAATTTATCAACGAACATCAAAATTCAAAAATGAACAAAATCTTTCAAATCATATAACTACAAACTCGGATGCTACTGCTAACATCAAGATTCAAAATTCCACAATCTTCATCAAAATCAATAAATACAAACTCAAATTCAATAATAATCTATCAAAATCAAATTCAACAACAGAAAGTAAAGATAAATCAAATCAAGGAAAAAGAAAAGAGTTTTCAAATCGGAGTTAAACAAGATTCTCAAGGGTCGTCCCAGGAATCTCTCAAGGGATCCTAATTGTGATTGAGTATCTTCAAAAATATATCCTAATCTACTGCAGGCTGTAGTGGTACTCTAGTTCGACTACCACTACACAAACTCGACCTGCATGGGCCACCACTAAAAATGTGTCACGACCCGCACCCACTGTTTGGGCACGAGAACGTAACAACGCCCAGCCTACGTCGCAGTGTCGGCGGTAGAACGCTGTCCTAGGTCACAACATCTAACATTATAATGTCAAGCAGTTTATATTCCCCAAATGGGGTGACATAGCAGATACAATCTCAATCACATCTAAGGTAGAGCATGATAAAGATAGATAAAACATGAAATCCAAAATAAATACAGAAGATAGAAGTCTAAGTGTCTAAGATACATAAACCCAGAAATACATCTCAAAACTCAAATACAGATACAGTAATCCACAAGGTAAATATAACTCCAGACAAAAATGAAATAACTACCTAAACAACCTCTACTGTGTCTCCTCTAGGCTAGCAGGCAATCTCCAAGCTATCTGTAAAATTTATCAACAGGTCCAGTCAGGACTGGAGCGAGTACAGTACATCTCAACAGATCATAGCAGGTTAGAAAATATAATCATACAATAAAGTAAGATACAAGTACTGAAAAAAATGCAGTATAAAAACAGAGAGAGAACTGTAATAGAAATATCTACTATACATAGAGAACTAGCAGTGACTAGTGAGTCAGAGTACAACATGAACATGTAAATGGCCTGGGATGATTCAATGAAGACACTATGGAATAATTCAGTGAAGATACTACTGGTGTATTATTCACATGTCTACTTCTACTCCCCCGTACCCCCAATCAATACACAAGGATCCAGCCAGGTTATGTTATATGATTCCATGCACGGCCCCCGAAGGGTGATACATGGTCCATAAATGGGGAGTCTGGGGGTTACCCAACTGTGTAAGATTCAAGAGACTCTGTGATCATGAGGGTACATGTCACAAGTAATCAAGTGAACCAAGAAGCATAGTGATATGCCATGTAAGTAAAATGTACAGAACATGTAGTACCCGATGCTCCCTAAGGATAACATCTCAAAAAAGGAACCATATAGTACCAATCCGTGTGACCAACGTGACAGTACAAGTAAAGTAATCTACTGCAGAAAATAATTCTAAGCAGGATATGAAATGATCAGAGAATGTACTCGCCTGATATCTGAATGTCCAAGGTAAAGATACTGTCCGAGGAGAGGTATCTGGCTCCTAATTAGAACAGCACAAGTCACAACATGTCCAGAAGGGTAATATAAAGCACTACAATACATTCTACATGAATCTAGGTCAAACTAGGCCAAAGTCAACCCTTGGTCAACTCTGGTCAACTGCACTAGTCAAACTAGGTCAAACTAGGTCATGTCCTAACCCAGCAAGTCTTACTAGGCCTAACCAAGACTATCCTAGCAAGCACATATCAATACAAGGCTATATAAGCCAACATACACCCAACTCTATATAGCATGCAATTATTCAATACTCAAATAGACAAGAATTCACATTGGATATACACTAGGTAATCTATTACTTTAAGTTATATATGTCTACACATATATACACATGCATATATTGGTATTCAATATTAGGTCTATAATCATGGCATTTCAAATGGTTATATAAACTTATATATTACAACACAATATGCTAACATATATATAATATACATACAAAGCTAAGTTAACTATATTCATAAATACTTATTTAAGAGGCTATGTGTGTGTAGGTGAACATGGCAAAGGGGCAAGTGAGGGTTAAATGGGCATACATAGTGTATACATATCAAAGAGTGTCAAAGTGTAAGTGAACAAAGTGTCAAGTGTGATAATGTCAACATAGTGTAAGGGGTACATGAGGTAATATAGGATTTGTGTTAACATAGAATATTACATCTCATTAACTTGTATATTGCATACATTACATCTATTATTATATTACATTCATGCTTACATTTATTCATCAATCATTTATTCTCTTGTACTACTATATGCACCATACATTACATACTATGGAACCTACATATTCATTACAAGCCATACTTATACATGCTTACATTAGATAGGATACTTACACCTCATACATCATTTATTTAACTATTTACTCATGCTTGCATTCTCTATTTAATTACATAATGTATATACATTAACATGGGTTAAAATCAAATAGAACATTATATTACACACAAGGGTGCACAAAATGCATATGCCGAATAGTAACTCCTACTAATAATCAATACTGTACCATCTTAGCATGAATTAAAATCTAGGATTAAAGTATGTTATAGATCTATGTGTTAGCTTTCCGAAACTTCAAATGGATCGCGTTTTCGTTTCCAGAAACTCCCGAAATTGCGAAAACACCGAGAACGCGTTTGTCTTTCGTACAGCTGACACTCAAATAATTCTCCAGAAAGTTACAGAAAGAATTAGGCCTATTAATACATGTTTTTGTAAAGCTAACTTCAATACGCTTCTTTTAAAAAAAAACGAAAGATTAAACCGAACTTTGAGCTAGAAGTTATGACATTTCTAAGTTAGGGCTGAAATTAAAAATGTGGATAAAAATCATGACGGATTTAGATAGTTTGAGCCAAAAGAATACACAATATATATCCTAATTATCCACAACAATAATAGCAATAATAATATGAGGAACCACACTCACAAACTTGATTATATAATCATCATGAACCATTTATTACATATATAAATATAGATACACTCTCATTACAATATATATATATATATATATATATATATATATATATATATATATATATATATATATAAATCTATATATGTAACATGAACACATCCACAACACAAAGGACACTCCTATGACCTCCAAATGGACACAAAATGGACACAAATGGAGATACAACCATGGGGATCATTCCTATGGGTTCAAAATAGACCTATATGCATGAGAAAATGAAAAGGAGAAGGGATTTATACCTCCCGGTAGATCGAATCGAAGAAAAACCTTCCCGGAGCGACACCGACACGTAGAGATTCCAAAAGGACACGAACGAGCTCCGAATCCTCCCAAACTTGGTTAGCTTCCTCCTTGGCTAGAATGGAGAAGGAAAGAAGAAGATTTGGTGGTGAAATGGAAGGATTTTGTGGAGAAATTGCTAGGGATTGCTCTCTAGGAATTTGGGGAAGAACAAGAGAGAGAAAAATAGATGGATAATGACAAATGGGAGGCTCAACCCTATCCTTATTGTGGCTGGCCATAAAGGTGGTTTTGTCCTATTAGGAAAAGTCCAAAAGCCCCTAGTAACCTATTCTATGAGTATTAGGAAAGGGCTAATTGGTTGGGGCTAAATTAGTCATTCTAAAGTCTCTAATCACACTAACCTTATCCATAATAATTAGTCTAACCTCTAACTAAAATATTTCTATCATGTGGACTAAAATTAATATCATGTAGGCCATGCCTAACTAGTGTGTGGGTCCCACTAGAAATAAACTACCCCCGGGTCCCCGTTTCAAGTCGGATTGAGTTGAAATTCGAACCCGACTCAAATAACCCCAAAACAATATAATAAATAATAAAATAATATCAAAATAATTTAAAGAGATCAAATGCAAAAATATCCTTAGGCCAAAAATGACATTAAAATATTATAATCACATGGTTAGGCTCTAGGTCAAACAGTCTCTAGGGTTTCACTAGCAAAACGTCAAAACCACAAGTCATTGATTTAAATAATTTTAAAATGAATTAAAATTACCAAAAATTATATCATGAATTAAATATCATTATTAAAATAATTATAAACACAAAATTTCAAAATTATCCTCATTTGGGAAACTGGATGCTACAGAATACCACAACACCACAAACGCAATAAGCAATACAAATGAAGGGTAAAATGAAACATACTCTTTATTTAAAAGTCAAAAGTACTACATGTTAGGGGGACCACGTCCCACTCAAAAAAGGAAACGAACGAAAATAAAAGAAGGAAAAAAGTCGACTATGGTTCGGCGATACATAACTCCATGAGATGGTCTCTCAGCAGGACAGTCGACCGCTCGAACCCCTGCTTGGCCCTACGCTTGGCCTCCTGAGCCAACCGCTCCGCGTCTTCTAGGTACGCATGAGCCTGCCAGCCATCCTCGAGCTTCTTCAAAGCACGCTCCAGGCTATCAGAAGCTCGGAAGACCCTTTCGGCCTCCTGAACGATCAACTCTTTATCCGCGCGGGAAGCTTCAAGCTCAGACTCCAAGAAGGTTAGCTTCCTCTGGAGTTCAAGGATCTGTACCCGTGTATCAATTATTCCACGAGAGGCGGCCGCTTTCCGAGCCGTGCAATCCTCGCTCCTGTGGCTCAGTCGATCATATTGAAGAGATAGGTCATCGAGGTCCTTCATTATAGCCGGCTTGGACTTATCTCGTGTGGCCCTTACCTTCTCCAGGACAGTGGTAAGGAAGCCCCGCTCCTGACCTATTGTGGCAGACATATCAGCTTGCCTCAGCGCTTGAAACTGAGCCACAAGCTGATCAGCCTCTAACAATCTGGGTTCCAGAAGCGCAGCTATCCCTGCCCCACCAGGGAGGGCTTTAAGAATATCAATTTGGCCTTGGGCACATTGTCGGGCCAAAGCGAGGGGGGTCCCCCGCTCTACAGCAGCTTCGACCCCTCTCTTCAAGTGGCGGTAGAAACTGTCAACTATATCCTGTGACGCCTCATCCAGAACTTCCGTAGAGGACGGCGTCAGAGGAAGTGTAGCTGGCAGTGTCGAAGGAGATACGCCAGAACCTGCCGCCCCTGCCACCAGGGAAATAAATTCTGAATGAAAATACGCATGAATAGCAGCTAACTCCTCCTCCGCAGCTCGGAGAACCTGGATACTTGGCAAGGCGGAGAGGTCGACCTCCGAAGCCACATGAGCATAGGAGGAAGCATGGACCATTGCCCCCTGCCCCGGTTGCGTCGCCGCCCGATCTTCCGAACTCGAGCCAGCGGAAGGCCCTTCGATATAATGAGGAGGTACACTCCCTCCTACCAGATTCCCACTGGTAGAGCCTTTTTCGACAATATCCGTCACTGGTAGTGAAGAGGCAGGACCTGTATGTCCAGAGCAACCATCAATCAGCATAACCCGAAGGATGTGATGATAGAGCGAATGGGCCTCCTCACTAGTCAAAATTTGGTTTATCTTACCAAGGGAGGATTGTGGAGGCTGAGGTTCGCTCACAACCGCCATAGTCCCCTCACCAGTAACCTCCAAGCCGAATTCAGCTGGCTCTTCTGCCCCAGCCGCCCCGGAAGGAGATACGACTGGATCAGCGTCACCTTGATGAAATTCAGCAGTTTCGGGGACAGGTTTATCGGAGCCCCCGTCGTCTCGAGTCGCGACCTCAGCAACGTGAGATCCCTCAGCCGCAATCGAGAGAGCCCCGGCAGAAATAATCCCGGCACACATGTCATTGATCAAAGTATTTAGGGCCGGATCGACTTCAGAAACAGTGGCCGGTTCTCGAGATTCCTCTTCTTCTGATGCCTACGAGAGGAAAGGAAAATGATTAAGGTCAAAGTTCAGGAGAAAGGAAGAACCGAATAAAGATGGTAGTAACTCTATTTACCTCCGAAGCAGGGTCGACGTCCTCGCTTCTCTCCTTTATAGTTAGCTTGCGACATCTGGTCGCAGCCCATTTCTGGGAGTAAGGAATACCGCCAACAGGGGAGATTTGCCTGCTACGTTTTCGTACAGGACCAGGTGCAACAGGCGGCTGATCCACCACCATCTCATTTGGCACGACAGGTGGCTGATCCGCCACTATCTCATCTGACATAATAGGCGGCTGATCCGCCCCAACATCTTCAACCGAAAGGGAAGAGTTATCTGCCTCATGCTCATCATTCTCTTCGTTTGCAGTAGTGGACTCCGAGTCAGGCACGGGAACTGTGTTCGCCTTCCTCTTTCTCTTCTTAGACCCCTTGGGCTTTTCCGCCAAGCCAGTACCCACGATGAAACTGGTACTCGGGTCGAAATAAACGGGAGGCTTGCTCGCCGTAACATGGTATAGGGCTGCCATATACAAAATCTCTCCTGGCACCTCACCATCAGGAACTGAAAAGGTGGTTCGGGTATGAACCGTGTCATAATAATGCCATGCCCTGATACCATCCAGGACGCTACCTTCAAAGCCCAGGCAAGAGCTGGGACTGCCAAAAAACAGCTGGCTATACCCAAATTGGTAGAAGAACCTGCTGGGCAAGTAGGGCTCCAGGTAGACGTTGTTGCGGTTACGATATACTAGGTGCGTCGGACGGATGTTGCACAGCCAAAGGAGCAGTTTCTCGGACAAAAAGAGAGGAGGTTCGGTACCATCAACATGAACGCTCCTCACTTTTTCAGTGGTAAAACGAGTCGCCAGCACTCTCCGACAGGCTGACATGGTGCTGTACTCCCAGCGCTGATGGTGGAATCGGAAAATGAAAGAGTCATCAGCCATAATGCCATCTTCTGCTCCAGGCCTCATCAAAGACCGACGGTGCATTAACAGCCACCTCATTAGATAATGGTATGGCAGCTCTACGCGCTTAAAATCCATCGCCGTGTCACGGGCGATGACCTTGGACGAAAAAGCACGAAGGCCGTGGTGTATACTGCACACCATGGCCGGAAGAAGGGCCAATTTGACCCTAAAAACCAGCTTTACGGCGGGAAGGATAAAGTGGCGACTAATCATCTCAATAGAACCCGCCCCTCCGGAGACTACGCAGTTCCGTATCCACACCATCAAAAATCCTGCAAGGAGCGCCTTCTCCGACAGACGCTGAGTACAATGATAAAAATAACTAAAGGAGTCAGTCTTACTCCCAAAGGTGTCGCCCGTGGACCTCGATCTCTTGGCAGTTGACACCAAGTGTTGCACCTCCTCATGAGTTTGAGGATCTCGGAAAGAAACCCGGCCTGAGGCGCCGAGTATGAAAAGGTATGTGACCCAGGTGGTGGAGTGAGGAGTGCTCCCTTCCGAGCTACCATCTTTCTTGATAGCCGTCTGATGGCAAGTACTGTGGTGACATAACAATTCCCGATACACGGCAATAAAACCCGGGAACTGCCGATCCAAATCCTCGAGCTCTTCGTTCGTAGGAGTGTACACTTCAAAGACTTCTTCCCTCCAGGGCAGCTTGGAGACAATGTACATCTCGTGGAGAGCAAGTCCCAGCTCCCCTCCGGACGTGAAGAAGGTGCCCGTCCTCCGGTTGTACATCTCCAGGAGAGCCATGAACAACGGTTTATTTATGGGTAGGCCATGACAGGTGCCCCAAATGGCGTGGTAGAGGCCGAACTCACGCAGGAAAGCCTCATACTTCTGCAGAATCCACGTGGTCAAGTTGGCCCACGTAGGGATAGGGTTTATCTAGTTCACCAATGCCAACCGGCCGACGGAATAAGACCCTTTCCGAGCAAGCTGGTTCAAGAAGGTATCAGCTTGGGTAAACGTGAAATTGGGACCTGTTACGTTTATGAAGGTACCCGGAGCAAGTTCCATCACGTACCGACTGACTGGTTCCTTTCCCGGATACGCTGACCCCAAATTCCTATTGTAATAGATGTTTTCCACAAACATCCCTGACTTGCTGGGAGTCAACGAGTCTACTATCTTTCTGTCTAGCGGTAGCATATTGAACCAGGACAGAGGAAAATGACGCTCTATCGGAGGGATGTGGATCTCCACCCCGTCAAGAGTGAAATCCCAGCTCTCGGATATATCCAACTCCCGGGTGTTCTTTACAGACAAAGCATACCCAAAGAGGAACGCAGGCTTCAGGTATTCCCCCTTCAATTGCCCCGAGTTTATCATGGTGCAGAGGAAGTGAAAGGACTGCTTCTTGATAGCGTTTAGCCTCTCCAAAGGCTCTTTTTGGAGCTGGTTCGTCATATACTCGACTATATGATCATACCTATAGCCCATAGCAGATTGGGCGCACCCCACCAGAAGTTCTCCAGCAGCATTCACTGGCAGATTCACTGAAGAAGGAAAGAAAGAAATAAATAAAAAAGATAGCTAAAACGAGACTACTGAGCGCTTTGGCTTACACGAGCGTATGCGGCTCTATTTAAAGACGAGCTTATGCGGCTCTATTTAAAGACGAGCTTATGCGGTTCCATTTTAAAAGAGCTCATGTGGCTCTGTTCAAACATGAGCTTATGCGGCACTGATTAGCGTAAGCTTATGCGGCCCTGTTTAGCGTGGGCTTATGCGGTTCTACTTAGCAGAGCATTATGAAGCCCAATTCAGACGAACTTATGCGGTCTTGTTTGAGAGGGCTTCATGCGGCTCGATTCAGAGGGACTTATGCGGCTCTGTTCGAAGGGTCATTATGCAGTTCAGTTGGTGAAGTGTTTACGTGGCCACTAGACAATTCCTATGCGGCTCGGACATGGGGTATACCCCCATACGGCTCGGACATGGGATGTACATGCGACCCATACAACTTGAACAGATCATTAAAGGCTTGTGCATAAAGCATGCAACAGAGCCGTCTTTGTTAGGGTTTCGAAGTATACGATCTTCCCAGACCCTTACCAGCAATGGCGAGGTGAACGTCGGGGTGGACTTCAGGCGCCGTGGCTAACGAAGAAGCCACTCCCTTAACCTTCGCCGCAGTCGCAGCCTTGGAAGACTTGGGGGCCATTGTCGATTAATGAAGGAAGACGAAGACAGCAACTTAGGGCAAGAAGAGTTGAAGGCAGAAGAAAGTAAAAAAGCCTCTCTAACCAAAAGACGCTCTTATTTATAGGCAGAAAGGGGGGGACGCTTCGATCCGCGTGCTGCAAAACCGACTCTTCAGTCATCGAGGCAAATTCGAGGCAAATCCGAACCGACCCTTGGGATCCTGCCCCAAAAGGCGACTTTAAATCTAAAGCAAATCAAGGGCAATAAATGAGATACATACGTGGTAAGAAGACGTGGCAGAGAGCATATGGGGCCAGACAGTCTATTCGGCCAGAAACGGCCTATGCGGCTAGGAAGGTCATGCGGCTAGGAAGGCCATGCGGCTAAGAAGTCCATGCGGCCAGAACATCCTATGCGGCTAAGAAGTCCATGCGGCTAGAATACCCTATGCGGCCAGAAGAGCTTATATATAGCCATGCTTCTTATTCAAATTATTTTAATTTTTTAAATTAAAAACTTTGAAGGGGGTCTTGTAGAAGCATAGAAAAGGGCAAGAAAAGTTCATACGGCTCCAAACAGAGGGAGCCTCATGCGGCTCAGGAATCCTTCAGAACTTTATGCGGCTCGAGACTACCCAACAACTCCATGCAGCTCAGACAAAGACACGTGGCCATACGTTGTCCGCTTCTACACCGGCCATAAAGCCGCCTCCCAATTAATTGCTTTGACGACAGCTCTGACGCAATGAATGACAGCTCTGACACAATAAATGACAGCTCTGACATAAAAGCTAGAATGATGATGGCGTGCTCCTTGGAAAAAGAAGAAAATCTTTCTGGCAGGATCCGTCAAGTCCCAAGCACCCCTATGCGGTTGCCCGCTTCATGCGGCTGCTATCCCTATGCGGCTGCCATCCCTATGCGGCTGCCCGTTTCATGCGGCTGTATCCTTCATGCGGCTGCGTCCTTCATGCGGCTGCCCAGTTCATGCGGCTGTCCACTTCATGCGGCTGTGTCCTTCATTCGGCTGCCCACATCATGCGGCTGCGTCTTTCATGCGGCTGCCCACTTCATGCGGCTATGTCCTTCATGCGGCTGCCCACTTCATGCGGCTGCGTCCTTCATACGGCTGCCCACTTCATGCGGCTGTATCCTTCATGCGGCTGCCCACTTCATACGGCAGCGTCCTTCATGCGGCTACCCACTTCATGCGGCTGCGTCCTTCATGCGGTTGCCTACTTCATGCTGCTGTGTCCTTCATGCGGTTGCCTTATTCACAAGGTCGCCACCCTCATATGGCTGTTACCTTCATGCGGCTAGCCATATGTGGTTCACTTAGAGACCGCACACGATAGAGAGCCACGTGGCGATCCTCATGACAAGTTGAGACACGTGGCTGTCTTATCCCCTTGGAGTTATGGCTGCTCGCAGATCCTGACAACCAGATTTAGTGCAATCACCATTATTACTCAAATCAAATCTGATTTGTTATGATTAAGCACATTAGACACGTGGCGGGAGATCCGAGCTTGTCATGACAAATTATGAAGATTCATTGCAATCAGCATTAATTGCCCATACAGATCTGGTGCAATCAAGAATCAATTGCCAGATGTAATGCAATCATGATTAATGGCCCAGATGATTGGCTACCGACTTTTCAAAGGGGGAATCATTGCAAACCCTAATGGTCACATCCCACTCCAATAAATAGCAAGGTGCCATTCCCTTGCAGAAGGAGGGGATCCAGAGAAACGAAAAAAAAATATAATAAGGTGCTATTCCCTTGCAAAAGAGATCCTCTCCACCCGGCTGGACACACAGAGAGACAAAAGGCGTGCACAGAAGAGTCTTCCCATCCTGAGAGCATTTCTTCATCAGAGCCAAGGCTACGTCTGATCGTCCAAGGAGTAAGACAGAGCGGCCGTCGCTTTTCCGAGCCTCTACCGTCACCCCCCCCCCCAAAATCAAAACTAAATAATCGTACTTAGATTGTTGTACCTAGGTTTTCGTCCCTAGGCTTTCTTTGTACGAGCGAGTTTGTGTTGTGAAGTAAAAGTCCAGTCCTCCCATATAATTGTTCTGTTCTTTTATAATCAATGGCAAACAACCCTCTTGTTTATTTCTTTTTTCTTTGACCTGGTTTTCCCCCTTTTTTCCTATGGCATAAAGACCTCTTTGACCTGGTTCTTCTTATGGCACATGCTTTCTCCTGGCTGGTGCTTCTGTTGGCTTTGAGCACCTCTCTCTCTCTCTAGGTAAATCTCTCTCTACTCTCTAAAGTTAATCCCTAACACTTTTTCATTCCTCCCTATTTTTAGGGTAAATAAAATTTTAGGGCAAAATTTTCAAATTATAGAAAGAGATTTTGAAGGTATGCTAACATAATCTGATTTAAAAAGATTTGATACTGATTTATGTAGGTCAGATGTTTCTATGCTATATTTGAGGCTCAACCACTGTGGATTATCTGACGAAGGTTGTGAGAAGTTTGATGGTGAGTCAGTTTAAACTGGAATTAACCACAGCCATATATGTTTCTTTCATGTCTTCGGGTTTATTATATAATATAGTTTTAACCCAATTTGTGGATAGCTTCGTACCTTGAGGATTTATAGAGTAAACTCTTATATGGATAACACATTTGATCTGCTGTCACGACCCGCACCCTAGAGTAAGGGCACGAGATGTGGGTACGTCCAGCCTACGCCGCAGTGTCGACGGTAGAACGCTGTCCTAGGTCACAACATCTAACAATATAATGCTAAGCAGTTTATACTCCCCGAATAGGGGTGACATAGCAGAATGTAAACTCAATCACAACTAAGGAAGATGAAGCACGATATGATATAGAACTCAAGGAAAATACAGATGATCAGAAGAGTCTAAGTGTCTAAGATAACATCTCAGCAAAATCCAGAAATACAAGTCTCAACTACTGAATATGAAAGAATATATATACAATCCAGATTTCAATGACAGAAATAAAGCCTAACTAAACTAGTCTCAAGACAACGTAAGTAAGATAAAGCCTAACTAAGCTAGTCTAGGCAGTAGGGGTAAAGTCATCAGCTAGAGCTGGGTCCTCCTGAGAGTCCAGCTCACAAGTGTCGTCTAGGGCTGCCCCGTAGAAGGTATCCACACAGGCCTCCTCCTCGTCCTCTGTAATATTTTTAACAGGTCCAGTCAGGACAGGAGCGAGCACAATACATCTCAACAGATCATAGCAGGTTAGAAATATAATCATGCAGTAAAGTAAGATACATGAACTGAAGAAATACAGTATGTAAACAGAGAGAGAACTGTAATAGAAATATCTATCATAAATAGAGACTAACAGTGGCTAGTGAGTCAGAGTACAATATAGACATGTAAATGGCATAGGATGATTCTGATGCTACACTATGGAATGATTCTGATGCTACACTACTTGGATATTATTCACATGTTCACTTCTACTCCCCCGTACCCCCAATCAATACATAAGGATCCAGCCAGGTTATGTTATGATTCATGTAACGGCCCCCGAAGGGTGGTACATGATAGTCCCATAAATGGAGATTCTAGGAAGCCCAATAAATGGGAGGATTCAAGAAAGACTCTGTGATCATGAGAGTACATGTCATAAGTGATTCAATAAACCATGAAGCATAGTGATACACCATGTAAGTGAAATGCACAGAACATGTAGTATCTGATGCTCCCTGAAGGGATAACATCTCAAGAAGGGATCCATATAGTACTAATCTGTGTAACCAACGTGACAGTATCAAGTAAAGTAATTTAAAGCAGGAAAATAATTCTAAGCAGGATATGAAATGATCAGAGAATGTACTCGCCTGGTATCTGAGTGTCCGGATGAAATGTAATGTCCGAGGAGAGGTGTCTGGCTCCTAATCAGAACAGCACAAGTCACAACAAGTCTAAAATGATAACAAGATACAATTTAATACATTCTAAATGAATCTAGGTCAATCTAGGTCAAAGTCAACTCTTGGTCAACTCTGGTCAATCCTAGAAGTCAAACTAGGTCAACTATGGTCAAACTAGGTCTAACAAGTCTAAATTAGGTCAAACAAGTCATTCTAGGTCTAGACAAACCCACAAGACCATACAACTCTAAACCAAGCCTATCAAGTCTATATTAGTCTAATCAAGGCTAAACTAGCCTATACTAGTCTATCAAGTCCATACAACCTATACAAACTGTCCAAGTCATCACACATTACCTATAGGCACAATTACTTAGCATATATATATATCCACATATATTAGCATACATTTACATACCTAATAGGCCTATACATTTAGACATAAATACTCATATACATATACCTATATATACAAGCATATGTATAGGTATACATCATACATACATATAGGCTTAATACATATATATAAATAGATATACAAATATATAGGGATACATACACATAGGCATTCAAGACAATACATAAAAGAACTAACTATATATATATATATATATATTTTATATATATATATATATATATATATATATATATATATATATATATATATATATATATATATATATATATATATATATTTAGGCATGCACCACTATACATTAGCTATATATAACATGGCATAGTACATATATATATATAGATATAAAGAGGGCTATGTGTGTGTGTGCATGAAACATATGAGTGAGAGTGTGCTAGAGTAAGTGAGTGTGTGTAACAGGAAAGTGAATCATGGCATGGTGTATAGAGTGTCAATGTTATGTGTGTAGGATGTGTGTGCATACATGAGAGGCAATGTGTGTGCTGTGCATAGTGTGTGTGTGTGTGTTAGAGTGTTCTCAGATTTTTACATGTGTGTGTGTATAATAGGTGTAGACATGTGTATTTTGGTGAATGAGTGTGTCAAGAGAACATGTGTGTGAGTGAGTGACAAGAGAGTGTGTATGTGTACATGAGAGGCAATGTGTGTGTGTATACAAGTGAGTGAACTGTGAACAGTGAAGGGTGAGAGAGTTCTCAGGTGGGGGTATGAAGAGTGTATAGTTTAGCAACAGGGAAAGGAAACCAATTTCATTCATTATCAAACAGTTTTCAGTCCCTGGGTTTTCGAATTCCCAATTTGAATCCAACTCAAAACCAAAACATCCTAAAATCGACCCACAAGTAGATTAAACATAGGAGAACAACTTTAGGGTATAAAACCAATATTTAACAGCAGTTTAATAGGTTAAAATAGCTGCCAAAATTCGATTATTAAAACTTGATAAATACTGAAATACCAGGTATCAGGATTTAGGGGAAATTGTGATTTGAGTATCGAAACCAAGTTAAAATACAAAACTAGAGGTTGGTAATTCTAATATAGGGTGTGCACGTGTCTCAGAAAATGTCTCGTGTCCACCACAACGTGACACGATGTGTCCAAACTACAGAAAACAAAAATAAGCAAACTGACACTGCACAACAGTGCAGTCTCGTGCGTGTGTGCACGCGTGTCGTGCACCCGACACAGGCCAAACCAGGACACGAGCTCACAACCCTAGGTTTGCCACACATAGGGCTACCTACGTGTCACCCTGCACCGCCGTGTCGAGTTGCGCAGACGTGTCCAAACACGCGTATCAGAATGCGATTTATCGACTGATTAGTCAGTGCAAACCCAGGGCTGGAAAACGTATCCGACACGACACGAGAGCATATCCAACTTGGAGGACCTCGTGTCAGTCATTGCCCCTTGGCCCATGCCAAGTGGCATAACCTGAGTCGTCGTGTCCAATGAGTATGACTCTTCGAATAGCAGGACAGTGTGTGCGGCTGGAACGCGCGTGTTCGTATCCAGATTTTGACACGACACGACACAAATTCAAACTCAGACCACTGGAAAACATCAACACACATCTAGATCTAAATTCCTATTCAAACACTTTTCAAAAATCAAATCGAAATGCCCTTTGGGGCATTTCATCAAACACCTTGCCTATGGGACTGATACGTGTCCATTTAGGACACGAAATGGACACGAAACCTAGGTTTAGCTATACCTACAGTTAGGGTAGACCTAGGGATTTCCAAGTATGCAAAGAAACTGAAATTTTAATGGTGTTTAGATAGTTTTACCTATTGGTATCCAAATGTAAGAAAGCTTCAATAGAGGGGTGGTCTCCTTGCTAGCAAATAGCTCCAAATTGTCCACAAACTGAGATTTCCCAACAAAACAGCAAGTATACCTAAATTAGAACCTATTGCAATTTGTTTGAGGGAAAAAGGAAATAAAATGGAATTTTTATGAATTAATGAAGTTGGGAAAATACCTCTTCTTTAAACTTGTTCTTTCCTAAAAGAGGCTAGCCCTAAATGGAGGAGAGTATAAATAGGGGGGTTCCCAATGTGGGCCGGCCGGCCATGCTAGGGTTAGGGTTAGGTTTTACATGGTGTGGGCTATGGGCTTCCATGGGCTTAAGTCATTAATCATGACTTGTGAAGTCATAAGCTATTTATCAAAACTCTATTCCAATTCCTATTTCCAATTTGGTTCTAATGACTAGAATATGATTAAATTAAACCAAACTAGGGTTTCATAATCTAACCAAGTCACTAAAACTAGGGTTAGCTTCTAGGGTAGGCTCCAAAGTCAACACTAGTCAAAGTCTAGAATAACCCCCTAATTAAATTATACCAAAAATCATATAAATTCTAATAAATCTCAATAATTCACAATAATTCCAATAAACTCCAAAAATTCAAAAATGATAAAAATACCCTCAAGCTAGAAATGTGGTAGGTGAAACACCCTAATCACAAGTCATGATTTTTAAATAGTTTAAAAATGATTAAAAATTACCAAAAATCATAATATGAAGTAAATATCAATTAATAATAATTATAATTATAAAATTTTAAAATTACCCTCATCTGGAAATTTGGGTGTTACAATCCTACCCACCTTATAAAAATTTCGTCCTCGAAATTAAGATGATTGCACCCCCTTCTAGGTCAAACGTAGTCAAGGGTCAATCACTAGTCAATTTTCTCAACATCCTAGTACTTGGTCATCCGCTGGTCAACTTCTTAGGATTTTACCTATGCTAGCTACCTAAGTGTTGGCAACCAGAATTTAGCAAAAAGGGAAACTCTATAATAGGCTAGCTCTTAACTTCCCAATCCTATCAGGGCTGATACTATAAATCTCATAAGCTACAGGTTTATAAACACACATTCCCCACATCAAGGACTAACGTATATATATATCCACAGTTGATACTAATGGGGTAACATCCCTATTTTCGAACAATCAAGGTCCTAAGAATTTTATCTAAACCATACAATTTGAAGGAATAGCATACAGGATCAGGGCATACTGTAGCAGTTGGAAGTCTCACCTAGGTGCACTGGTCATTTTAGGTCAAAACAGTACTATGGTATCAACACACAAGCAATCTAGGGTGTCCTAATTGGGAAGGTAAGGGAACAACAACCATAAAGGTTGTAAGGGTTGTCTACCATCCTATATAAAAAAATTAGTCATTAACAACAACTGAGAAATTATTAAAAGGTTACTATTCCATAAAATGGTAAAAATTAAAAATTTAGCTAGGCACAACAAATCACAAATAGATTTTTGTCTTGACACGATCTAAGTTGATCAATTTCGGAATAAATCGAGATTTGGGCAAGATGGGGAATCAATAAAATCAAGTATGAGCATGAGCATCCAATGATGAAGATCCAGGTCATGATTAAATTTAATTCAACTGGATACGAATACGAGGTTCATAGGCGATAAAAATAATTTCAAGGAGAATTGTCAAGTCTGTTGCGGATAAGATTTCTAGGGCAAGTTTAACTATGTCTCCATCCACGTAGATTAATATGGAAAGCGAGCCAAAACGCAATAGGTTGATCAGACCATCATACGCCGATTCTGATTAGACAATATGTTAGTGGGTGCGCACCCAATAAAATATGTCATGATCAAGCTCGAAAAGGATAAGCTTGTAAAACTAAGGATAATTAGCAGCATAAGATATAAGTAAGGGTGGTAGTGATGAACGAAGATACATCGTCCGAATTCTTTACTAAATGGGTCAAGCAATCAAGATAAGGTACAAGGTTAAGCATTTAAGGAATCAAGCAGAACATCATCACATGTCGGGTCGAAGGAATTGAGTCAAGGCTGGATCTCTAATTGAAATCAGGAATAATTCAGTATCATGGTAGAGGTTATAGTTTAGCCATTTGACCAGAAAATCATATCAAGAAAATATAGTACAAGGAGACGGGTTTTAGTGGGACATGATATACATACACGAAGGTGAGTTCGTCTAGGTCTTGCATATAAGATTTGTTGGAGGGTAACAGCTAGTATTACATTCTGAATGTCAAGGTCACGATAAGGAACGTCAAAGGATCTCAAATAGAAAGTGGGGGTTCAAGAGGTGGTAAATAAATGCACAAGATAAGGAAGATCAAGTTAATCATCTGTTTCTGATACCCTTAAGTTCATCTGGTCATAACTTGCCAATCGTATCCTTACCTCACTAGTCTCCATATAAAAATTTAACCTTTACCTAAGCCTTTACCATGACTACCGTAGGCAATTTCCGATTTCCAAACATTACTCATGAAGCATAGCCTTCACACTTAGGAATCAACATTAACCATTTATTTAAATTTCCAAATTCTTTCACCTTGTCTTAAATTTGGCCCGAAACCTCTAAATCCCGTTTACGAATTCCTTGAACTCGTTCAAATGGTTCTCCTCGTGTTATTTAATTTAAATACCTTTAGGCCTTACAAAACTTATCCTCCATCGTAAAATCAACTTCCGTATTTTCTTCGACATACACCTTTGAATATTATTCTCCTAAAAAAATTTCCACAACAATCTCTAAATTTCTATAACTTTATGTTCCCTCTATCCCTAGTCATTTCCTTGCAATATCTTGTTCAATATCCTTATTGAATGCAATTAATTTCTCTTTTCCATTACTAACCTTCTATATAGCCTTAGGGTAAAACTTTCCAAGAATCAATAACCAGAGTTTCGAGGTTCTCAAATCTAGGTTGACCTTGAATATCCTCATCAGTTTGAATACACCTATAAACTATCTCAAAACCCCAAAATCTCCCTAAGTGTGATTGTTTCCAGATTAGTAGTATACATCTCTTGATTCTATTCGAAACCTTTACCACATTTCTATCTCAAGGTTTCAATATTGAACACTCCACATTTTGATTTCCTCTAGATCATCATATAATAATCAGTTATGTCTCCTCTGAGCTACATGATTCACGTTACTTCTTTAGTCTTTTTCAGGCAGAAGATATGAAGATTCAAGGGTTTCGAGGTACATCTGGTAGGGATGATAAGATATGGGTGATTGGTGTAATTAGACAGAGTTTAAGATAAGAAGAAAATAAGAATGCAAGGAAATAATGGCAAGAAGGAATAATGAAGATCTGTTCTTTCTCATATGTTCAAACGAGATGAACCCATCAAGCTCAAATTCAATAGCAAGAAATGAGGGTGAATCCAAACAAGAGGAAAAAAGAATTCCAATTGAAGATCAAAAATGAATTTCTCAGGGGTCGTCCCAGGAATCTCTCAAAGAATCCTAAGTGTGATTGAGTGCCTTGAATTTAAAAATATTAAATACAAAATTAAAATCAACAACTACAGAATTTTATCAAAATCATCAACTAATATCAGGATTCAAAGTTCTACAATGAATCCACCAAAATCAAATTCAAATCAAGAAAAAAGGTGAATCAAAATAAGGAAAAGGGAGTTTAAATCAGAGTTCAAAATGAGATTCTCAAGGGTCATCCCAGGAATCTCTCAAGGAATCCTAACAGTGATTGAGTATCCTCTCATACTAACATCTTAATTTCTATATCCTATAGCATGCTCGTAGTAGTACAACTAAGTCGTTGCGCTACTACGAAATCATACTAATGCAAATCTCGACCTGCATGGGCCACCACTAAAAACGTGTCACGACCCGCACCCTAGAGTAAGGGCACGAGACGTGGGTACGTCCAGCCTACGCCGCAGTGTCAGCGATAGAACGTTGTCCTAGGTCACAACATCTAACAATATAATGCTAAGCAGTTTATACTCCCCAAATGGGGGTGACATAGCAGAATGTAAACTCAATCACAACTCAGGAAAATGAAGCACGATATGATATAGAACTCAAGGAAAATACAGATGATCAGAAGAGTCTAAGTGTCTAAGATAACATCTCAGCAAAATCTAGAAATACAAGTCTCAACTACTGAATATGAAAGAATATATATACAATCCAGATCTCAAAGACAGAAATAAAGCCTAACTAAACTAGTCTCAAGACAACATAAGTAAGATAAAGCCTAACTAAGCTAGTCTAGGCAATAGGGGTAAAGTCATCAGCTAGAGCTGGGTCCTCCTGAGAGTCCAGCTCACAAGTGTCGTCTAGGGCTGCCCCGTAGAAGGTATCCACACAGGCCTCCTCCTCGTCCTCTGTAATATTTTCAACAGGTCAAGTCAGGACAGGAGCGAGCACAATATATCTCAACAGATCATAGCAGGTTAGAAATATAATCATGCAGTAAAGTAAGATACATGAACTGAAGAAATACAGTATGTAAACAGAGAGAGAACTGTAATAGAAATATCTACTATAAATAGAGACTAACAGTGGCTAGTGAGTTAGAGTACAATATAGACATGTAAATGGCATAGGATGATTCTGATGCTACACTATGGAATGATTCTGATGCTACACTACTTGGATATTATTCACATGTCCACTTCTACTCCCCCGTACCTCCAATCAATACACAAGAATCCAGCCAGGTTATGTTATGATTCATGTAACGGCCCCCGAAGGGTGGTACATGATAGTCCCATAAATGGGGATTCTAGGAAGCCCAATAAATGGAGGGATTCAAGGAAGACTCTGTGATCATGAGAGTACATGTCACAAGTGATTCAATGAACCATGAAGCATAGTGATACACCATGTAAGTGAAACGCACAGAACATGTAGTATCCGATGCTCCCTGAAGGGATAACATCTCAAGAAGGGATCCATATAGTACTAATCCGTGTGACCAACGTGACAGTATCAAGTAAAGTAATTTAAAGCAGGAAAATAATTCTAAGCAGGATATGAAATGATCAGAGAATGTACTCGCCTGGTATCTGAGTGTCCGAATGAAATGTACTGTCCGATGAGAGGTTTCTGGCTCCTAATCAGAACAGCACAAGTCACAACAAGTCTAAAATGATAATAAGATGCAATTTAATGCATTCTAAATGAATCTAGGTCAATCTAGGCTAAAGTCAACTCTTGGTCAACTTTGGTCAACCCTAGAAGTTAAACTAGGTCAACTATGGTCAAACTAGGTCTAACAAGTCTAAATTAGGTCAAACAAGTCATTCTAGGTCTAGACAAACCCACAAGACCATACAAGTCTAAACCAAGCCTATCAAGTCTATATTAGTCTAATCAAGGCTAAACTAGCCTATACTAGTCTATCAAGTCCATACAACCTATACAAACTGTCCAAGTCATCACACATTACCTATAGGCACAATTACTTAGCATATATATATCCACATATATTAGCATACATTTACATACCTAATAGGCCTATACATTTAGACATAAATACTCATATACATATACCTATATATACAAGCATATGTATAGGTATACATCATACATACATAGGCTTAATACATATATAGAAATAGATATACACATATATAGGGATACATACACATAGGCATTCAAGACAATACATAAAAGAACTAACTATATATATATATATATATTTAGGCATGCACCACTATACATTAGCTATATATAACATGGCATTTAGTACATATATATATATATATATATATATATATATATATATAGATATAAAGAGGGCTATGTGTGTGTGTGCATGAAACATATGAGTGAGAGTGTGCTAGAGTAAGTGAGTGTGTGTAACAGGAAAGTGAATCATGGCATGGTGTATAGAGTGTCAATGTTATGTTTGTAGGATGTGTGTGCATACATGAGAGGCAATGTGTGTGCTGTGCATAGTGTGTGTGTGTGTTAGAGTGTTCTCAGATTTTTACATGTGTGTGTGTATAATAGGTGTAGACATGTGTGTGTTGGTGAATGAGTGTGTCAAGAGAACATGTGTGTGAGTGAGTGACAAGAGAGTGTGTGTGTGTACATGAGAGGCAATGTGTGTGTGTATACAAGTGAGTGAACTGTGAATAGTGAAGGGTGAGAGAGTTCTCAGGTGGGGGTGTGAAGAGTGTATAGTTTAGCAACAGGGAAAGGAAACCAATTTCATTCATTATCAAACAGTTTTCACTCCCTGGGTTTTCGAATTCCCAATTTGAATCCAACTCAAAACCAAAACATCCTAAAATCGACCCACAAGTAGATTAAACATAGGAGAACAAGTTTAGGGTATAAAACCAATATTTAACAGCAGTTTAATAGGTTAAAATAGCTGCCAAAATTCGATTATTAAAACTGGATAAATACTGAAATACCAGGTATCAGAATTTAGGGGAAATTGTGATTTGAGTATCGAAACCAGGTTAAAATACAAAACTAGAGGTTGGTAATTCTAATATAGGGTGTGCACGTGTCTCAGGAAATGTCTCGTGTCTACGACAACATGACACGATGTGTCCAAACTACAGAAAAAAAAATAAGCAAACTGACACTGCACAGCAGTGCAGCCTCGTGCGTGTGTGCACGCGTGTCGTGCACCCGACATAGGCCAAACCAGGACACGAGCTCACAACCCTAGGTTTGCCACACATAGGGCTACCTACGTGTCACCCTGCACCGCCGTGTCGAGTCGCACAGACGTGTCCAAACACGCGTATCAGAACGCGATTTATCGACTGATCAGTCAGTACAAATCCAGTGCGGGCTGGAAAACGTGTCTGACACGACACGAGAGCGTCTCCAACTTGGAGGAACTCGTGTCAGTCATTGCCCCTTGGCCTACGCCAAGTGGTATGACCTGATTCGCCGTGTCCAATGAGTACGACTCTTCGAATAGCAGGACAGTACGTACGGCTGGAACGCACGTGTTCGTGTCTAGATTCCGATATGACACGACACAAATTCAAACTCAGACCACTAGAAAACATCAACCCACACCTAGATCTAAATTCCCATTCAAACACTTTTTAAAAATCAAATCGAAATGCCCTTTAGGGCATTTCATCAAACACTTTGCCTATGGGACTGATACGTGTCCATTTAGGACACGAAATGGACACGAAACCTAGGTTTAGCTATACCCATAGTTAGGGTAGACCTAGGGCTTTCCAAATATGCCAAGAAACTAAAATTTTAATGGTGTTTAGATAGTTTTACCTATTGGTGTCCAAATACAAGAAAAGCTTCAATAGAGGGGTGTTCTCCTTGCTAGCAAATAGCTCCAAATTGTCCACAAACTGAGATTTTCCAACACAAACAGCAAGTATACCTAAATTAGAACCTATTGCAATTTGTTTGAGGGAAAAAGGAAATAAAATAGAATTTCAATGAATTAATGAAGTTGGGAAAATACCTCTTCTTTAAACTTGTTCTTTCCTAAAAGAGGCTAGCCCTAAATGGAGGAGAGTATAAATAGGGAGTTCCCAATGTGGGCTGGCCGGCCATGCTAGGGTTAGGGTTAGGTTTTACATGGTGTGGGCTATGGGCTTCCATGGGCTTAAGTCATTAATCATGACTTGTGAAGTCATAAGCCATTTATCAAAACTCTATTCTAATTCATATTTCCAATTTGGTTCTAATGACTAGGATATGATTAAATTAAACCAAACTAGGGTTTCATAATCTAACCAAGTCACTAAAACTAGGGTTAGCTTCTAGGGTAGGTTCCAAAGTCAACACTAGTCAAAGTCTAGAATAACCCCCTAATTAAATTATACCAAAAATCATATAAATTCTAATAAATCTCTATAATTCACAATAATTCCAATAAACCCCAAAAATTCAAAAATGACCAAAATACCCTCAAGCTAGAAATGTGGTAGGTGAAACACCCTAATCACAAGTCATGATTTTTAAATAGTTTAAAAATGATTAAAAATCACCAAAAATTATAATATGATGTAAATATCAATAAATAATAATTATAATTATAAAATTTCAAAATTATCCTCATCTGGAAAACTGGGTGTTACATCTACTGACTGGTTGGCCAGCTGGTTGGAAAGGTGTGTTGGTTCTGGTTTTTTATGTTTCCTATATTATTTGTATTGGGGATATATATAAGTGACTTGAGAGTGATATATAAGGTGCAAATGAGTAAATATAAGTTAATGATAATTGATTTGGAAGCCCCTGATTTCACGAAGGAGAAAGCTCCTAAAAGTGATGAATAAAAGAAAATGATTTATGTAGATTGCCTATACAACTTGCGATAAACCCCTTCTTTAGCTCTTCTGTCCAAGGAAAATAATTCATGTACATTGGCCATATTTACAGGTGTAGGAGTTCAAAGAGGGGCCCAAGTTTAAAAGCAAGCAATACTGGTTTCTTCTCATTGATAATGGCATTTGGACACAACTATCCATAAGGTTTTATTTGTTGCTAATATAATTGTTAAATATCTTTGCAATTCACACAAGTGCAAATGCAAAAATATTGGTCTTATGGACTATTGTTTGAATTTTATAATCAAGGTTAACAAGAACATGACTCGATTTGGTCCAACCTTAGTTGATATTAAGTTTTCAAATCATAAAACATGTGTCATAATTATTTAGGCTTGAGTTTTCATTTATGGGTTCACTCTGTGTTGTAAAGAGTGACAGAGAGTATTCTTGTGCTAATAAAGTTATTGTTGGCCATAGAACATCAGAAAAATTATGCCAATCCATCTGAGATAAATAAATTTTAGGCCAAAACTGGCACTAGTCAATATAGTTTATTTAAGATTCAGAAAGAGTCTATTTTAGACCCTTCGTTGAGTATCATTTTGGCAGTTTGGGTTTTCATTGGTTTTGAATTGGTCAGTTTCGACAGTTTCAGACCCTGCAATTTCGAAACAACATTAATTGTGATACTATCATATACTATACATGTTCACTATGTTTTATTTTTTTATCTTCTTTCCAAGATTTGTATTTCCTTTAAGCCTGATTTGTGCCTAATATTATGAAATATTACTCTGTTTCTTATTCAGGCCATTGGGCCTAAAGTATTATTTGCAGGGTTAGGGAAGTTGGAAATTTTGAACTTGTCAATAACATCACTGATGCATGTTTGGTACATTAAAAAGGTTAACCTCCAATATCTTCTTTCTTGCATGACCATTTGTTGCTAGGTATTGCTGATAGAAGTTTGATCTTAAAGCTTAGAATTTTGTGCCCAAGGTTGAGTGTGGGTTTCCTATAATTACTGATCGGTATACATGTCTCTTCTTTTTTGCTTATGTGTTATGAAAGCTTAAAATACTTGCTAACTATTAGTAGTTTGCGGGCATGACAAGAATTTCTCAATGAACATTTACCTGTATTGACAATTTTGATGTCCGTAAATATTACATCTTTGTGTTTTCGATGATTTTCCATGTCATTGTTTTCTCATAGAAATTGCACTTTTCCATTCCATCTACGGTTAAATTGAAGATATCTAGGAATGGTCATTACGTCAGCACAAAAAGTTTCATGGGATTCTCCAATCCAGGAGTGCTTGCTCGAGCTCCCATCACTATCTCCAAGTAAGGTTAGTGAATAAGTTCTCATAAAAGCTTTTTTAAAAATGTCGTTTGACTGACTGAGACTGAGAAAACGATGATAAAGCAACATCACTAAATCTGAGATTGTTTGTGAAGTCTCAAATATCCAGCTTTTTAAAACTGCTGTGTTCGGTTATGCATTCCTCTAAGAATGGTGTTTATCAAGCGTTTAATAATTCTCGAGGTTTAGCTGACTGGGACTGATCAAATAATGATAAAGCAATATCACTAAATCTGTAGTTTTGCTGGGATGGACTATTCCTAATTGAGAATCTTAATTTTTGTCCCAACGGTAAACATATCTGGCCTGTAACTTATCATAGGTAGATTTTTGATGACATGATGCCTGACTTAATTACCTTTTATGATCTACTCACATCATGTTAAAGGCCACTTGTTGGTTGTATGTGCTAAAAGTTAAAAGTCTCATATCATGTTAAAATTCTCTATCTGCAGTTTGAAGCATCATTAGAGACACTACAAGTTGCTATTGTGTTAATGGTCCAAAATACATTTTAACCGCAATCTTGAATATATATCGATAACTTTAGTTGCAGCCTATGTGATTTGTAGCCTTTTAGCCATCAAAGTGTCATCTAGTGAATCTTTGTTATATGAATTAAATTTATTTTAAACATATATATCACACTGAATAATTAGTTTAAAATAAAACAACAGGCATTTCTTCATTCAAGGTATGCAAGATCAGAATATAACTATTTTTATTTAAGTTGTGCTATCGTAGGTGTTGCAGCCCCTTACAGCTTTACCCCCAAATTCTATCTATATATAAGTTCCTTAATCTTTTTTAGAAAGAATTCCTTCAATAATACAATTGGAGAAGTACTAGTTAGAAAATTGATGCCTTTTTCCTAATTCTAATTCGTTAATCGGAATATCATGTTTTTTAATCAGAGTACACAATTTTTGAATCATGGAGAGTTACATCAGCACAATTGGAGTTGACTTTTTAAGTAATGATTTATATCTAACTGTTTCGATTGATATGTCAATATACTAAGACCCATGTTATTTTGGTTAGAAAATTCGAAGTGTGGAGCAGGATGGAAAGAATATTATAAAACTTCAGATTGTGAGGTAAGGGAATAAACTGTTGCTACTGTTAGGTTAACATGTACCTCTGCAGTTGTAGCAACCATAGACGGATACCCAGCCTTGACATTAGACCCATACACTGTCAAGTTTCTCGGACTTCCGCTTAAGAAAAAGGGAGCCTAACATGGAACTGTGTGAATGAAAGTTTTAATTTATGCTTCATTTTTCCTTGATTATTCGTGCTAGCTCCTTTAATTTTTCACTTTCTAATGCAGTGTCCTAAACAACCAAACAATACTGAAAGTGGTTACTATGTAATGAAATATATGAAGGACATATTTCAACTTTCTACTACCAAATTAGAAAAATTGGTACGTTTGATGTTAAGATAATGCTATTAAAGTAATATTGATTTTATTGGTATAACATGACGTTATTAAAGTAATAGTTGATTTTATGTTTATTTTTTGCAGTTTGCTGGGAAAAGGACTATTCCATCAAAGAAATTGATAAAATGAGAGGAGCGTTGGCCAAATTTATTATGGATATTGTTAATGAAGACAATATGTATTAAGAAAAAATTGGAAGTATTATTAAATTATGGTTTGAAGTATGTGAGAATGAAGGATATTGTTTAGTTCAATGTCATGACTTTGAATAATTATGAAATAAAATATTTTTTGTTGGTGTAACATATTAGTTTTCTTCTTCTTTGTTTTCTTAAACGGAATATTGTATCTACATTTCATTGTTTCGAGCCGTCATTGTTGTACTCTCGATAAAAATAATCTTTTTATAATAATGATGTGTGTTGAGCTATCATTGTTTTCCAATGTTGAAAATCATCTTTTATAAGTCATATTTTGTAAATGGTTTGTTCACCCACCAAAGTAATTTTGTGCCAAGTGTATGGTTTGTGTGGGATGAAAATGACAAGTGTTTTTTTTAGTGGGAAGTGAACATCCTACATAGGGGTGAGCATAAGGGCCGGCCCGGAACATTTTGATGCCCAGGCCTAAATACAAAATGATGCCCCTTCTTCAAAAAAATATATTGAAAATAAAATATCAATTTTTTTTTTGCATGATACAATAAGCAAAAGTGAACTCTTTTGGACTGGCCTGATACATGCCAATTAACCTTAAATTTTGCATGAATATATCTTGGAAAATGGCAATACCACTTCGAAATTTTTTTTCGATACAATATGTTATTTAACATTTTTTGTTTATGCTTTTTCAATACTAGAATTCAGATATATGGGCTTGTTTGCCTAATTTATCAACAACAGAGAAACTCAAGAAACATAAAAAAAGAAGCTAAAATCAGGAGGAACAAAAGTTACAAGAGGAACAAAAGTTACAAAATATTTCAGTTTGAAAACAAAATCATTGTGAAATCTTAAGTGCAAAGATTTACAAAAAGATATTCAACCCTAGGAACCTATAATTTTAAGTGTGAAATCTTAAGTGCATAGATAAACGAAAAGACTCATCGCCATCAGCTCATCAGTATTCAACACCTACGACGTGAAGAATTTTTTGTGTTTCGATTATAAGCAAAAGAGAGAATTAAAATGAAAAATTCAAAAAAAAAAACTTATTGCTGGTCATCTGGAATCGAAAGCGACGTTAAGAACTTTTTTCCCTCAGAAATGCAAAAGAAAATCTGAAGTGATTGGAAGACTAGTTTTTTTCTTTGAAATTGAAGAGTCGAACGGCTATCCAATTCCAATAAGCCATGTCCTATTTGTTGAATTGCTATAATGATTTTTTTTTTCTGACCTTGGACTTTGAAGAAGAAATCAGAATAACAATGTTTCATTATTTGTTATTATTACTAACATTTAAAAATTTTTGGGGCCCCTTGGGATTTGGGGCCTAGGGCGCAAACCCTGTTTGCCCCTCCTCCGGGCCGCCCCTGGTGAGCATTCGGTTAATTCGGTTCCAACCGAACCGAATAACCGAAAACCGAATTGGACCGAAACCGAATCAAATTGGTCAATAATCGAACTAAACCGAACCGAATTAAATCGATTTGATTTTTGGGTTTATTTGTGCTCTTTTTTTTGTTAATATATATAGTAACTAAATATACCTAGATATATTTAGTATATAAAAATAATGTATACCTATATATATTTAGTATATACCTATATATATTAATACCCCCCTCTCTCTCTCTCTCTCTCTCTCTCTCTCTCTCTCTCTCTCTATATATATATATATATATATATATATATATTATTATTTGGTTTTCACTGAAACGAAACCTAAAACCGAAATCGAATAAATTTTTTTAGTATTTTTAAAACCGAAACCGAACCGAATTTTTTTTAAATCGAACCGAATCTCTTCTTCGGTTCGGTTCGGTTGGATTCGATTTTCGGTCCAAAACCGAATAATGCTCACCCTAATCTTACCTAGTTTTGATGAGTGAACAAAAATGGACTGAATCAATTCTCATTAGGGTGTCCACTTCTTAATGGTGTCTCCAAAAAAACTCGAACCTGCATTACTGCGTCGGAATGTCCCACCGTTCCCAACAGGCTAAGGCCACGGGGACTTTTTTTTCTCACTTGGATAACACCGTGTCCCACTAACCCACTAATAAATCAATCTCAGCTTGGATAACACCAAATTATGATATGATAAATCTGCAAGTGTAGTTGAAAATTTTGTTTTGACCCAAACCCCCAAACTTAATCAGTATGACCCCTCCTCACTCCCCACTAAACCCCATCCATCCCCAACTCCTAATATATACAGCCATCCCTCCCCTCCCCTCCCACACAACATATCCCCTCACTCTCCCCATCCTCGGCGGTCTGGTGTCCCCGCGGAGATATGACCAACGCCCAATGACCTCCCGATGCCGCTCGCCCTATCCGACCTCCTCTGCGGAGAGGACGCCGACGGCGCGCTCTCCGCCGCCAACGCCGGCCCGGAGGACCACCGCGCCTCCGCCCCCTCCTTCCCCGACGACTCCGATGAGTCCATCGCCGAGCTCCTCGGCGGCGCCGCCGTTTACTCGCCGGGCTCCGCCTACTCCTCCAGGCTCCGCTCCCTCTCGCTCGATCCCTCTGCCCGCGCCGACTGCGCCGGCTGGATCCTCAAGGTGCCGCGCACTCTAGCCGCATCCCCCCATGCTCCTTGCTAATCTGAGCCCCTTACTAATTTATAATGGCTTTCCGTTTTCGTTTAGGTGAATGAATATTTCTGTTTCCAGCCGCTGACGGCGTATCTTGCCGTTAACTACTTGGACAGGTTCCTCGCGGCCCACCACCTGCGGGTACGCTAACGCCGTCATATTGGACAATTTTTTCACAACGCCAACGCCCCCCTCAAAATAGAATTTATTATGGAGTTAAGCTGAGGAAAAAAAAATGGGGTATCTTGAAATAAAATTTGGTACTTTTTTTTTTGCTAACTTTTGATATATGGATTAGAAGTTGCAAAATGCGGTAAAAAAGATGTGTGCTCTTTGAAAAAAGAAAGAAAAAACCCTTTGCTTGTTGTTCATGTGCTGGTCAAATGTTGTACGTGGTGTCCGTCGCTTCCTGCACGTGACATACTTTGCACACTTTAAAATATATGTATTATATGTATGTATATTTGTATTATAATTACTTTACTCGTTTATCAAACTTTTAATGTGATATTTTTTTTCCTTCATCAAATTGATCTTCTGTGTAGGTTCCTGATTTTTTTTTTAAATTGGTCAATTTCAATAAATAGAAGTAACAGATATCTTGCTAATTGACTGCAAGTTCTTGGAACTCTCTACAACAAACATCCTAATATTTTTATTTTTATACATGAAATACTCCTTTTTTTATTATTATTTTGTATAAGGATACCAGGTTTAGGTCTAATTAGACTTTGCGAACTGAATTTGTCCGTTGATGGATTTGGGTACTCAAAATTATTAGTGACATATTTTAGTGATAAAATTGGACTTTCAGTGACAAAATGAGTCTTTTAATAACGAATGTTCGTCACTAAAGTGCGTCACTAAAAAATTTCGAGTATCCAAACCCCCATTAACGGACAAATCCAGTATCCAGAGTCTAATTAGGTCATAAACCTGGTACTCTTATACAAAATAATCTTTTTTCTTTTCTTTTTCCTAGTAAATGACTGATATTTATGGTACAGACTCTAAGCATATTGTAAATAACATTTCAACACCAACGTATTTAGTATTAGTTGTTGAATCCTTGTAGGAAGCAAAGGGATGGGCAATGCAGCTCTTATCTGTCGCTTGCCTCTCCTTAGCTGCAAAGATGGAGGAAACCTTAGTGCCATCCCTTCTTGACCTCCAGGTATACATATTATTTTCTCATTTAAGTTACATGCTTGACTGAAGGATGGCATGTTACTCAAACATGTTATTATATTGTAGGTGGAAGGTACTGCGAGATTCATCTTCGAGCCACATACGGTCTGCAAGATGGAGCTACTTGTGCTCACGGCGTTGAAGTGGAGGCTCCGATCGTTGACACCCTTTACTTTCATTGATTTCTTCGCGTGCAAGGTCGATCCCAGTGGAACCTACTCTAGATATTTGGTTTCTTGCGCTAACAAGATCATTCTAGCAACGATCAATGGTATTTGGTTTCTGTGTTTGGCATGTGCCGGTTGTTATTGATGTTAATGAATGCTAATGGTAAATATGTGTATGACTTGTAGATATTGAGTTCTTGGATCATTGCCCGTCATCCATGGCTGCTGCTGCGTTGATATGTGCAGTCGAAGAGACTCCTGGGCTGGCTCCAATTGACTCCAAATCGGCTATGGCATGGTGCATTGGACTAACCAAGGTATAAACTAGACCAGAATGGTAGAAAATTACTTGTAGTTAGATTAAACATGGTCTTGTTTTTTCTTCATGCTAATATTTGTTTAAGGTCTAGATGAATATTGAAGGGCATGAAAACTTAATCTATGTGGCCAGTACAATAATTTGTCTATCAGCCAAGTGCCAACTAGTGCACTTACAAAAGGATAGCTACATTGCAACTTCATCTACATGCAGCTTCACTTTTGCATCCCCTTGTTTGTCTGCCTATGCTTTATACTATTTATTTGTTTGAAGTGCACTCATTTTTTTTAGTTACAAGATGCTTGTTTAATTATTTTATCTCTAGTCTAAACTAGTGGGAATAAATTCCTCCACATTCCATTATAACGAAACAAGAAACAAGTCTCTGTTACAATCGGACCACTCCGATCGATACCATTGATATAGCGGAGTTGGCAAGCTAATTCACATATACCAACTTAAATAGATCCCTTGGTGGATCCTCTTTTGTAACTTCAACTATTGTAAGTAAAGCAAGTATATGGTCATTGGTCAAATCTTGAACTTTGGAATTGCTTCTACATGCATGTGGTAAAAGTTTGTGATGCATAACAGATCCTAATCCAATTCCCTCCCTGAGTCTTATTAGAAGTTTACGTCATGTATCAACTCATAGAACATTATGTCATGTTGACATCCTAATAGAGTATATTTACTCAAATCTTCTCAGGATATTTTAGTGATATAGGTTTGTTCTCTAATGGTTCACCACATTCTGAAGAGAAAAAAAAGAAGACAGTATGCAAGTATGTCGAAGGGATTGATTTTGATGTTGAATGAACTGTAGAAAGCAATTTTTTTTTTTTACTCATTTACCCGAGTATAAAGTCTTTTTTCTTTGCGTTTTAGGAGGGAATTGCCAATTGCTACCGGCTCATGCAAGAAATTGTCATGGAAAATAAGCGGAGAAACCCTCCGGTGATCCTTCCCCAGCTGAGAGTAACAACTCTGGATAACATGGACTCTGAGGCCTCATCTTCATCTTCCTCCAACCCACCCAACAAAAGGAGGAAGCTGAACAACCACCTCTGGGTGGATGATCACAAGGGTGATCATGTCATATGAATATGGAGAAGTATTGGGTTAGTTTATTAGTTCTAGGAATTGCGTATTGGGTTTGCATATTCCTCGGAATTTTTTAGAGGAATTTGAGGTTGGTTTAACTAAGTGGAGTTAGGCTTGCTGGATGTTGATTTTTGTTCTTGTTCTTCCTTCATTTCAGGGGCTTGGTTGTTTATTATTGCCATTATTGCAGAAAATATATGTTTTTTGTTTGTGGATGGCTATGGGGAGTGACTCATTTGGAAACAAAGTGCAGCATTCATTGTGGGATGAAAGAGGAGGACGATGGTGGGGGCTTAAATGCTCAGGAGAAAAAAAAAAGATGGAACATTCAAGTGGAATGGTTAAATGTGAGTACTACTACTCATGGTAGGCTCCTGATTTCCATGTTGAAGTGGTCAAGCTGCACCCTCTGCGTCCTGCCATTAAAGCACCTTGGAGATTGGGAAAATTGTATTATTCATTTGTTTGTTTTTTGTATTTTTTGAGTGATTTTTTTCCTTCTCTTTACTCTGTGTAATGCAAGTGGTTTGCGTCACACTGCATGGTCCATGCTCACAGGCTGTTGCCTAAAACATGTGCCTGACTCATATATAAAGACTTATGAGAGGGCCTTTGGGGGCCTTGTACTATTTGATATCCATGAATAAAACAAAATTTCCTGATATCCATGTTTGTGTACGAAATGATATAGTAATTTCCTTGCTGTCTCATGCTGGATAAAGAGATTTTATATGATATCTTGAACTTGGTAATGCCGATCTGCATATTTAAGTCTGATCATACTTGAAGTGTAACTTTACCTATAGGTCAGGTTTGGTGGGTAGAATTGGTGTTTTGGGAAATGAAAGTGATTTCTTTCCTTTCTTTGGATACCAAAGAAAATGAGGAGGAAATAAATTTGATTTCCAAGAGGAAGAAAAATAGGAAGAAAATGGTTTCTCCTACCAATCCAAGGATTCGATATCTCTTCTAATTTTCTTGATTTTTTCAAACACCGAAAAAATCTAAAAATTGATTGAAATTGCAATTTTCCAAAGAAAAAAAAATCACGGAATCAATTTCTTTTTCCTTTCATTTCCGCGAACCAAACGAGGCCACAGAGGATTTATTGTGATGAAAGTAGTTCCATTCCTTTCCGCGAACCAAACGAGGCCACAGGATTTATTGCGATGAAAGTAGTATTGGTGGGCCAAACGATGGGAGGGATTCAAAAGTTCATTATATCTTCTTCTTTTAAATGAAGATAAGCAAAAGAACAATAACAGTAAAAGTGGACTGGTCTTTACTTGCTGATAGATCTTGTGAAGCAACTGTTGGTACTTTATCTATGGTTTCTCTTTCATTGTGCATTCAACTCAGTTGCTTATGAGAATTTACTGTGTTGTTAGGTACTTACATAGTTCCACGCACCTGAGATTTTTCTTTCAGAGCACACAAAAGTATCCAACTTGTTTCCCCCCTCTGCTAACGAGCCTTTCAGCCCCACAACCACAAGCGACATTAGTTTAACTAATAAAAACATTATCGCGAGGGGTCAGCTCTTTGAAATATTCTAGCATACATTCATCAAAATAACAAGAATTTCACAAAGTGGCACTGTGGTGCATTAGGTCATGCCGACAATGCACGAAGCAATGCGTTGGAATCTATTAATGTTCCAAATCTTCCCATAAGCATAAACAATTGCATTTTGAACATAAAATAAGAGAATGCTTTTGTGGGGCTCATCGAGCAGTGCTTCTTGGGGTTCATTTGAATTTGGACATGAGGACTTGGTCTCACCATTCTATGTTGCTGAAAATTTGTATTTTAATATTTAATCTATCATTTATAGTGTTGTACTTAAGAGGCGTGTTAGCTCAAATCATATAAATTTATATGGCAGGAATTTTTTTTCTTCTAGTGGACAAGGTTCAAATCTCACAAACAGTTGTGTTGTCAACTATTGTTACGTTCCAGTTCCAAAATATGTAAGGCTAGAATACGTGACAATAGCCAGCTACGTATCGAATGGACTCCAGTCCAACCCGAATACACATACGCTATCTGAAGTCAACTAAATCTAACTAAAAGTCACTATGACTAATCACTATCAAACAATATCTCAATCCACAAAATGTGAATGACAAGAATGAACATCATGTGTCTAAGTCTGCAGTCCAAGAATAAACTTGTTTGAATAGGCCAGGAGAATAACAGAGGCCTGTAAACACTCGACTATAATAACAGATAATATAACAAGATAGAAATATCCATATAACAATGATGGATAAAAGATACAACAATACTTGAATCCAAGATTAGAACCACAAACGCTCCTTCTGGATGAGCACCATGCAAGCTCCTCAACTAACCTTGAAGAAAATCAGGTCCTTAGAGGGACATAGCAAAAAACAAACAACATGATAATATACGCTGAAATAATAAACAAGCAAGGTGTTTTTAACCATCTATGTGCACGCATTTGAAGACAACTTTCACACGCATGGACAAATGTAGCCTCAAATCCGACATAGCGCAAGGCTAGCGGCAATACATATACTGTCAACTAGTCATCTGTAAATCGTGCATAACGTTCAACGAACATCAGAGGCCAGCGATATATCATCATAAACTCCCATAGTTCCTCCTGAGACTATAGGTCATCGATTTGGGTTAGCCTATATGCCTAGAGACTGTCCTCCCTATCCCCATGAGACTGATCAAGTCGTATACACAACATGTCAAGTCTGTAACTGCTATTGCTACTAACACACTAAAAACTAACAATTAAGTTCTATTTGTCACACATCCCGTACGTACCGATGATCAGTCAGATACGATGACACGTGCCCTATCATGAATATCATGTACCGTATCATATGTGTGTGTGTGTCAAGGCCATAGAAATATGAGAATCTCCCACAAACATAGATATGTCTAGTAGCAGCTAAGTTGATATGCTTATAAAGAATATAAACATAAATCAACGTACTCCGTCAATCGCACCCAAGTTTAGATTCAACGCAAGGGCTAAATATCATGTAAAAGAAGTAATAAATAAGCAAAATACATGTAATATACAAAATAGTATGAAATAGACAATAGATTATAACAAGGTATACTTGCCTATGGATAGCTGGAGTCGATGTGTCGAACATGAATGTGTCGACATGGCTCAGACAAGTTCAAATGCAGATGAAACTGGTACCAACAGATCCAGATGATGTCAAATACCCAAAATCCATACACAGAAGTCTGAAATCCGACGAAGTCCAAAAATTGAAGTTCCAAGTATAGACCGTCTCCAAACACCCTACAAGGTACATTGAGCAATGTCAAAAATGACATATTATATATGAAAGTAGGCTAGAAAGACGATACACGATCAATAATGCTTTCAGCAATAAAATCTGGCAGACGGATTGCAAATGTGCGCACAAGTGACAAGTTGCAGGACCGTAAAAAGGTGATCCGCTAGACGCGCTACACCAAAATGGTTATTTTGGAACACTAGGCAATTTTCAATCTGGAACACTTATCGTCAGTTCCTAGTTGCTGCAACATAATAAAAGTGTTCCAGATTAACAAAAGCGTTCCAAATATATTATATTTTAATTTTTTGAATTTTTTAAATTTTTTAAATTTAGTCATGCTTTTCTAATGTTCCAAATTCGTTCCAAATTTGGGATACCATACATATGCATTTCATATCCTTAGCAGGAAAGTGTTCCAACAAAAACCCTTCTTATATTTACCTATTGTCCTTTCTTTTCCCTATTGTACTTGGAAAGGTCCTCCCTACCCCACCCCTCCCCTCCCCTCAGTCACATGTGATGAGATACCTAGCCTTCATCGTCCTACACAGTCCATCCCGACGATGAGACACTTAGCAGGCCATCCCGACGACGACATCGACCTATACAGGACATCCCGACTCTCTTCCCAGTTTGTTCTTCTCTTTCCTTAGTTTTATGGTTTAGTTTCTCTTTGAATTAATTTTATTAAGTTTAGGGCCTCTCTTTTGTCACGTCCCGATTCCGTAGAATCGGTAATCGTCCTCCGGGCGTGATGTCGTGCGAACCTAAGTTTCGATCGCACAAGGCATAGTCATAAGGTCATCCGAAATACAACAACAAGAAGAGGGCACAGAGTAAATTGAACACATTATATATATAGAGAAACTCGAGCTTTATTGATAATGAACATCATATTAAAGACTCGATACAAAGGTACCGTATGGGCTTATAAACTGACTCTATTATAAAATGAACGTCGATGAGATAGTCGTTCCATACATCACACCCCTTTATACAACCAAAGTTTGCAGACACCTGGGATAGGGGCACTACAAGAAATTGACGAATTAGTGACGCATGAAAATGTCACAAAAATGACGAAAAATGTCGCTAATCTGAATCTGCAACGTTTTGAGGGAGTCAAAATTTTGCTAGCCGTAGATTCAAAAAACAACTAAAAATGACGCAGATTTGTGACGCTTTGCGACGTAAATGGAAACGTCGCAGATTTTCGACGATTTTCGACGTCCTTAATGACGTCGTAGAATTGCGACGCTTTACGACGCCCATGGACGTCACAGTTTTGCATCGTTCTGCGATGCCCATGGACATCATAATTTTGCGACATTTTGTGACAAAAATTTGTGACGCATTGACACCAGATTGTTGACACACTGATACAAGAATTACGACATTTTGCGACGTCAACGGACGTTGTAGATTTGCGGCCTTTTACGACGTTTATTAACGTCGCAAATCTGTGATGCTTTGCGACGCCTGCGTCGCAGATTAGCGACGCTTTACGATATTTCCTGGCGTCACAAAGCGTCGCAGAACGTCGCTAATTCTGAAAAAAATCAAAAAAAATCCAGCATTCCAGCAGTGCATTTCAGCAGCTAATTTGGTATAAAAGACAGCATTTCAGCAGGCACAATAAATGAACAAGTGCATCCAACATCACAAATCCACCCAACATCAACAAGTGCATTCAACAAGTCCATCCATCCAACATCACAATTCAATAAGTCAATAAGTTCATCCATCCAACATCACACCGGGAAAAGTAAAAACATATCCAAACAGTACACCCAACCACTAGGAAAAGAAAAAAATGTCCAAACATTAGTCCCAACAATGGGCCAACACACAAGCATGCAAAACAAAACTACTGATCGGCAGAAGGAGGAACACCGGCTAAGCGGGACACAAGGTTCTGATACTCCGCCAACGACAACGTCACCGTATCTGACGGTAACGAAACAGCTGGAATAGTCAGTGGTGGAGTAGAAACGGCTGCAGTGGATGATGTTCCATGCTCCAATGCTCGCAGTCGGGCATCCATGGAAGATATCAGTTTGTTGTTGCTCTACATCACTTTCGCACTCATACTCCTGAGCTCCACAATGCTACGCTCGAGCGTATCGAATCGTGCAGTGAGCCCCGCATCATCCATCTGTGCGACATAGGGTATCTCCATCCTCCGTTGCATCTCATCACACAACTCAGCGATCTGACGATCCACGATCTCCTGGACGTGCACCGACGCCTGCGAAGCCGACGGCGAGGAGTGCACACTGACATAGGGGGCCCTGGATGACTCTGTCGCCAAACGGGCGTCGTAGAATCCCGTCCCGTAGTACATACCCCGATGAAGACTGCCAACGACGGTCATCCAAAGCTCGTCCGGTGACGGAGTTACAGGCGGCTGCGCAAAAGTACCGGGCGCTCCCTCTGCAGGTGCACTAGCAGCCGGCTGATCACGTAACCTAACATACTCCTCATAGAAAAATTTCCTAGTCTAAGGTATTTATTTGCATGTCTATAATATGTTAAGTGATTTGTTTATTATATATATATATATATTCGTGGAGTTGTACTAAAATTATATATAAGGAAGTCGAAACTCGTCAACGAACTGGTCACCTTCCGATGGGTGGCCAGGAAGACGGTCACTATGTTCGCGTCCTCTCCCTTTTTACCTATTAAAAGATAATGTTTATTATTAAAATGAAACATTTTATCCAATTGTGTATAAACTAATATATATTAAATATACGATACATATCAGACGACGAAAATGTTCCGTCATGGAAATTGATCCACCACACCACTTACTCGACAACGACCGTGCCATCTTTGCCTTTTTCGATTTCTCCTTGTTCCTGGGATCCTCGAATTTCACCTTCATCTTCGCCCAATATTTGGGCGTGATCCAACCATGGATCAGCTTTCCATTGCTTTCACGAGCCTTTTGTAGGCTGATCTCATCGCGGATAAACTTTTCGACGACGGAGGAAAACTAATGCTTGATCTTGATGCTCGATCTTACCAGCAGACCTACCCATAGTAGTTGGCTTGTAGCGATCAGCGCTACAAAATCTACACACTTCTTCATCCTTATCGTCTTTGTAGTAGAGCATGCACCCGTTGCAGCAGGAATCGATTTTCTCGTATCCCATCCAGAGCGATCTCACCATCCTCTTAGACCGGTAGAAGTCTTTAGACAACTTAGCACCCTCAACCAATATCCCTATAATCAACTCCATCAGTCGGTTGTAGCATTCTTACGACATGTTAAAATCGGACTTGATGCTCAACAATCTTGTAACCACCTCCAACGGTGAATGATCCTCACAACTAGGATATAATGGAGTCCTTACATTCTTCAGCAATTTTATAAACTTTGCAGCATCGGAGTTCGGTGCCTCCTCAGCTGCATCATGATTGTCCGGATCGAAACTAGGTCCCGCTGCGTTAAAAACCATGTTCACCCACCCATCGTCGTAAGTAGCGCGGTTGTGGACATCCACATAAGGCTCCGACTCCGATGCTAAAGACACAAGTACTCCGTGCGCGGTCCACTGATAATAATTCGATGTATAATCTCAGTTCTGAAACTGATGTAGGAGTAGTTTAGACTTGATTTTGAGTGTATATAGATCCATGGTTGTATATATATATATATATATATATATATATATATATATATATATATATATATATATATATATATATATATATATATATATATATATATATATGATATGTGTAAGCTAATCTCAGTTTTAGCCACAGCAGCCTCGACATCAGCAAGCACACACACACACACTCACTTCCCTTCCTTGCATGCCTATGTTTATGTGAATGTGTATATATATAAATATATATATATATATATATATATATATATATATATATATATATATATATATATATATATATATATATATATATATATATATATATATATATATTATGTAGTGAATGAATGGAATATATATGTATATGTTGTGATTGTAAATAGATATAGTCTAAGGGTTAATGAGTCAGCTTAGGATTGACCCCATGAGCCTAAATTGGCCTAGTTGACTATTAAGTTGACCAAGTTAACAAAAGTCAACTTTAAGTCAAATTTGATTCAAATCGACTCAAACAGACTTGAAATGACTAGATAACGTGTGTTTGACCTAAAATTTGGTAGATGGACTAGTTGACTTATGGTTGACCTGGTTTGACCAGAGTTGACCAAGGGTTGACTTTGACCTAGATGGACCTAGAATCATTTAGAACGCATTGTAGGCTATTCTTATTTCATGTTAGACATGTTGTGACCTGTGTTGCTCTAAATATGACTCAGATACTCCAGTTCAGACTCATATTCTCATTAGACAGCCAGTATATCAGGCGAGTACATTCTCTGACCGTTTTATACTTGTTAGAAATTATATTCTTGTCATAGTTTAATTTACTTGATGCTGACACGATATTATCACGGATTAGTACTATATGGATCTTTACATGAGATGTTATTCCCTCGGGTGCATCGAATACATCGTGTCATGTGCTTTTTACGAACATCATGTATTTTATAGACTCTTATTATTCATGTATACTCATGTGCTCTTATGTACATCTCATGATCTCATGAGCTTCATGTATAAACTATCATGTACAATAACATAACCTGTCTAGATCCTTGTGTATTGATTGGGGCATGGGGGAGTAGAAATAGTCATGTGAACAATTCCAAAGTAGTGTAATTATGTACAAACTCTTTAGTGTAATCATATACAAATCAAGCCGTTCACATGTCTATCTTGTACTCTCAATCACATGGTCACTTACAGTTCTCTATTATCATATATAGATAGTTTTGTTTATCAGTTTCTCTCTTTCTTTTCATACTTATTTTTACAGCGTTTCATGTATCTTAACCTATCACATGCTTTATATTTCCTGTCAAGATATGAACTGGGGTGAGATGTATTGTGCTCGTTCCTGTCCTGATTGGACTGTTAAAAATATTATAGGTGATGAGAAGGAGTTCTGCCCTACATATTATGGCACAGGCTTAGATGACACTAGTGACTTGGACCCTCAGGAGGATCCTACAGTCGCTGAGGACTTGTCTATTGTCTAAATTAGATCTCTAGACTAGTTTCCCTTTAGTTGTCTTATTTTATGTACTTTCAGTTTCTGGATATTGGTGATGTTTGTATATTCAGATATTACTCTCATTTGTAGCTGGTTGGAGATTATTCCTTTATCTTATCTATACATCTATTCTCTTTATTCCACCTTAGATGCTGTGATTGAGTTGTACCTTTTTATTGTCCTCTTTTGGGAGTGTATATCATTGTACATGTATGGTTATTGATAGATGTTGTGACGTAGGACAGCGTTCTACCGCCGATACTACGGCGTAGGCTGGACGTACCCACTTCTCGTGCCCCTACACTGGGTGTGGGTCGTGACACATTTTTAGTGGTGACCCATACAGGTCGTCGTACTAGTACGATTTCGTAGCGGTACTCGAACTAGAGTATCGCTACAGCCTGCAATAGGATATAGGATATAAGTTAAGGTACTCAATCACATTAGGAAAACTCTTATCTAATTCTTGCTGCTAATTTCCTTCTTTTGAAATAAACTTTCCTCCTTTGATTATATCGCTTTCTTCTCAGTAATAGATTCTTTGTTTGATTTGTCTTCAGGATGGTGGAGACACGATCGCAGTGCTCTGGTCTAAGGGATACCGCTGAGAGGTCTGCCACTTCTCGTCCGACTCAGCAGGACCCTGAGACCATAGTACCTCTTATTCCAGCTCAGGTGGGAGCGTCTGCAACTTTTGGGGATGCTCCTCCACTGGTTTTGAGGACTACCCTAGGGGTTCAGGGGATGCTACTACCACCGCCTCAGGGGACAGTTGATATGGGGCAGTTCTTTGCCTTCATGCAGCAGATGATGGAGACTCAGCGGTGCCAGACAGAGGATATGAGGTAGGGCATTGACAATGCCCATCAGCAAGCCATGGTGGCAGTAAAGAAGGTGACTGCCCAACCACAGGAAGGGCAGATACAGCCATATCAGCCGAGGACTCCGGGTATTCAGGATTTTTAGAAGATGCGGCCGCGAGACTTCAAGGGTACCAAGGGTATCCTATTTGCCGACGAATGGATCAAGAATATAGATGAGATCTTTCGTCTCACAGAGATACCAGCTAGGCTTCAGATAGAAGCAGCGGGCAGCCAGATGCAGGACCTTGCCCGCACTTAGTACCAGACCGACCCTAGGGTTGGTACAGAGGGGCAGACTTGGGAGGCTTTCAAGAAGCTTCTCAAGTAGAAGTTCTTCTCTGACACAACACTTGGCGCCTTGGAGACGCAGTTCGAGAATCTGGTCCAGGGGAACCAGACAGTAGAAGAGTACGTCGGAGAGTTCTGCCGTCTAGGCAGATTTATGGAAGGCCTTAGCGAGACAGCAAAGACTAGGAGGTTCAGGAAGGGCTTGATTAAGAAAGTCAAGTCCTTAACCAAGAGCAATAAAAATGCTACTTTCGAGGAGATTCTGAAAGAAGCTATGGCAGCGGAGGACGATCTCGAACTAAAACTGAAGAGATGTTGTGATTTACATGGAGCCAGCGGTAGTAGAGGCCCGGCCAAGAGGCCCCATTATCAGCAGCAATATCAGCAGACACTAAAACAAAAAACCCTTTTAATGACGCTCGACAAGGAGTTTTAATGACGGCTGATACATAAGCGTTATTAAGTTGAAAAATACCTTTTTTCTATGACGGTTTGGGCTAATTCTGGGCTTTTTATAACGTTTATAAAATAAAGCGTTATTAATAGTTTAGAGTGGTGGCAAACTTGTAATTCTTTCACTGTATAAAAGCTAAGTGGGAGAGAGAAAATTCATTTCTCATCCATTTTCTAAGGGAGCAGCAGCTCTCCTCCTCAAACCTCTTCTCCCCCAATTTTCCTCTTCGTCGATTTCTAGGGTTTCTGATGGATTTCTTCTTCGATTTCTAGGGCTTATATTTTTTCTTCTTCGATTTCAATTTCGCTTCCGGCTCCATCCGGTGGTCAGCAGGTGGCGGCGGGGGGTCCCAGAGGGCGATTCGGTGGTCTTTATCAAGGACAAGAGCCGCCGGGACGAGCTTTTCGTCGGGATACGCCGCACAGGCAGGCCGTGCGATGGGGGCGTGGAGTTTACGAAGCTGGAGGAGGGCGTCGAGGGCAAGGACGGGTTCTCGAGGAACGCCAAGGGGAGGGTGCCCGCTCGGTCGTTCGTGGAGGTGGTGAGGCTGATGGAGGGTGGGCGTCCATTTGAGGTCATGTACTACCCGAGGGTGGGGCTGGCCGAGTTCGTGGTGGAGAAGGGGGCCGTGGAGAGGGCGATGGCGGTCTCCTGGGCCGCCAGGATGAGGGTGAAGATGTCGCTCGAGACGGAGGACTTGTCGAGGACGACGTGGTTCCAGGGGACCGTAAGCTCGATTGCGAGGGCCAAGGACTTGGGTGCTGCGCAGCTGTGCTCGCCTTGGCGAATGCTTCAGGTGATTGCTGCAAAGAGTTACTTAATTCTTTTTTTTTCTATCTTACTTGATCGTCTTTGTGTTATACTATTATTAGAATCTCATTTGAGTACTCGGTGTCGATAATGTAGTATAAGAATCCAATTTGACTTATTCATTTTGTTAGGTGCCGTTATGATAATAATCCTAGTTTAGTATGGTTAAATAATCTTTTGGAATAATTGTGATCTTATGTTTGTTTTATATTGGTGTAGTTTAGGATGTTGGTCGGGGATTAGGGTTTGTAATTTGATTATGTTATTAGCCCTGTGTTTTATATGTCCAAAAACCCTGTTAGGAATGCTTGGGTTGAGTCGTGTTGGCTGATGGTGGGCTCTCAGCAAGGTTATCTGGTCTTGTGCTCTTGACTTATTGGCTGTAGCTTATTGCAAAACTTCATGTTAGTAACATTTAGCTAATAGAAATATGTTTTGGGAGATTATAAATTTGACAAAAACTTCACTCATGCCAGTATGAATAACATATTTATTGACCGAGTGCCATTGCTATGATGATTATTTTAAATATTGACAGTTAAGCTCAGTAATCGGAACACTTGTTTAATAAGTTCTTTAGCCTGTAGTTTGCTTATCATATATATATATATATATATGGGACAAAGGTTTTGTTGATATTGTACATGTCATCGAATCCAAGCCAGTAAAGCGCTATGGTGATTATTTCTTGCGTCAGATTTTAAAGGTTTGTAGCCCTTATTTCTATACCCCTTCTAATATCTTTTGCATTATAAGGGACATGGTTTTATGAATTGCATGTACATAGTAGACTGTTTGTTAATGTCATTCCACACAATGATTTGTGCAGTTTAAGGATATAATTGGTGAGCTGGACAGAGTAAAACTAGACTGATCTTGTCCAAATGGAGAAACTTGGTGCTTTTTTGCATGTCAGTGGTTAATTTCTTGTATTTGTATTCTATGATCCTCTAGTGTTATTTTCCCTCTTGAAAAGATTTTGATTGGTTACAGCAAGGGTGATTCTAATTGTCTTATATTTATACACCGATAACCTGTATTTCGACGCTCGTGGATCTCGAATTTTCAATACAAGTATGAATTACTGCACTCCAAACTAGTCCTCGAAATCTGCAAGAAACTTGCATGGTACTTCTGCTTCTTTTGTCTTTCTCTGTAGAAATCTATAGCAGAATTATTTTCTTCTTTATTACAACCCTTCTTTTCGACTTGATGCAGTCTGCAATAGGCTCGGTAGTAGCTGCTGCGGAGCAGGCTTTTCTTCCTTATGCGGAGAAGGTACTTGAGATGATGAAAAGCTTTTTGGTGCTTACAAATGATGAGGACCTAGTCTCCGTGTTTTTATCTTTTTCAGGGATTTGCTACACGTGATGTTGACAGTTTTGATGTGCTCAAGTTGAAGCCAAAGTAATTACTTGTTTTGAGGATCCATTTAAGTAGTAGTTGTAAATATATGTATTTGGATACCCTATTTTGAGATAATGTAATGAAGATGGTGATATAATATTTCAATGTTTTCTTGTGAATATAGTTCAATGTGGTTGTTTTAAAATTGAATTGAGAAGTTTTTGGAAAGTAATATATAATGTGCAGTATTAAGCATTATAAATGTGATGAGTTCAGTAATATTGAGTGTTATAAATGTTCTCCATTGAGCTTATACAGATTATCTATTCATAACGCTTTCAAAATGTCCTGAATTGTGCACTATATACTAACTATTCATAACGTTTTTATAGAAACTATTAATGACGGTTATTTTATGACGCTTTTAAAAAATATTTATAACACCCATTTTCATACTGTGGAAAAAAAAAGCGTCATGGTTCGTCATTAATGACGCTTTTTAGCCGTCATTAAAAGGGTTTTTTGTTGTAGTGAGAAAACGTTCCAGCAGCAGCAGTTCCAGAGTCAGAATTGTGCACCTTTTCAGCAGAAGCAAATACAGCAGGCGCCTAGACAGCAGCAAGTCATCAGTTGCACTTTCTGCAAGAAGCCATGACATGTATGGAACGAGTGCAGGAAGAGGCTAGGCAAGTGCCTCCTTTGTGGTTCAGCGGAGCACCAGCTGAGGGACTGTCCCATGTCTTCGGGACGTACAGCTTAGAGAGCAGGAGCCAAGGCTCCGACAGGATAGCAGAAGGGACCATTACAGACTCAGCAGCAGAAGTTTATCCAGCACCAGCAGCAGACCAGAGGAGGTCAACAGGGGAGAGCCTTCGCCATGTCAGCCGAGGGTACAGAGGCAGTTGGAGATCTGATAGCAGGTTCTATTCTTCTCGACTTTTTTTCCTGCATTCGCTTTGTTTGATTCTGGGGCTTCCCATAGTTTTGTGTCTGTATCATTTGCTGTTAGACACCATATTTCTTCTGAACCAATGCCTAGGACTTGCAAGATCACGACTGGGGGTGGTATCATCCTCGTCCGTGATGTTTGCAAGGATCGGAGGATAGTTTTGGGAGGTCGAGAACTTGATGTGAGTCTGCTCGTAATACCATTATCGAACTACGATATTGTACTCGGTATAGATTGGTTGAGTAGGCACCATGCCAATATAGATTGTCGCGGTGGTAGAGTTATCTTCATAGTGCCAGGAGAGCCAGAGTTCGAGTTCACCAGATGGAAGACGGACCAGAGCAGCGGAGTCTTCTGCGGAGTTTCAGTAGAGGGATCAGAGCGTGCCACATCCATTGATAGCTGAGTTCATGGATGTATTCCCGGAGGAGTTGCCAGGGTTACCTCCGGACAAAGATGTGGAGTTCTCTATAGATTTGGTGCCCGACGCGGAGCCGATATCACAGCATGTCTATAGAGTGAACAACAACGAGCTAGTGGAGTTGAAGAAGCAAGTGGATGAGTTACAGGACAAAGGCTTCATCCAATCGAGTTCTTCACTATAGGGGTGCACCAGTACTCTTTGTGCCGAAGAAGGATGGGTCGGTACGGATGTGTATCGACTACAAGGCTCTTAACAGCCTCACGATCAAGAACAAGTACCCGCTGCCGAGGATTGATGATATATTCGATAAGTTGAGCGGAGCGAAGGTATTCTCCAACATTGATCTGAGGTCAGGTTACCATCAAGTGAAGGTGAATAAGGAGGGCATTTCGAAGACAGCAATCAGGACACGGTATGGCCAATTTGAGTTCATGGTGATGCCGTTTGGGTTAACTAACGCCCTGACGGTATTCATGAACTTGATGAACAAGGTGTTCCATCAGTACTTGGACAAGTTCGTGGTGGTGTTCATCGACGACATCTTGGTATATTCGAAGACCCCAGTGGAGCACGATGAGCATTTGAGGTGGTTCTGGAGACTCTCAGAAAGGAGCAGCTTTACGGCAAGCTTTCAAAGTGTGAGTTCTTTTTGGACCAAGTTGATTTTCTAGGTCATGTTGTGACCGGGGATGGGATCTCAGTAGACCCGAAGAAGATCGGAGCAGTTGAGGCATGGACAACACCTAGTTCAGCTGCGGAGATCAAGAGCTTTCTGGGATTTGTAGGCTACTACAGGAGGTTCGTTCAGGATTTCTTCCGGATTGCAGAGCCATTGACTAGGCTGACCCGGAAGGACGTAGAGTTTATCTGGTCAGAGGAATGTCAGGTTGCTTTCGATGAGTTGAAGAAGCGACTGACGACAGCCCCGATTTTGACATTATCATCAGGATCAGACGGGTTCACTATCTACAGTGACGCCTCAGAGAAGGGTCTGGGTTGTGTCTTACAGCAGCATAGGAAGGTGATTGCCTATGCATCCTGGCAATTATGTCCGCATGAGAAGAACTATCATACCCATGATTTGGAGTTGGCGGCAGTTATCTTTGCTCTTAAGTTGTGGAAGCACTATTTATACGGAGAGCGTGTGGAGATCTTTACAAACCACAAGAGCTTGAAGTATGTGTTTACACAGAAGGAGCTCAATATGAGGTAGCACAGATGGTTGGATTTGATGATGGACTTCGATATATCCTTGCAGTATCACACATGGAAGGCCAATGTCGTTGCTGATGCCTTAAGTAGGTATCCGGTACCTATGTGTTTGACGATGGATTATCACTTGTTATCAGATTTAGAGAGCCTGGGATCGAGGTGATTGTGCCAGGAGTTCAGATGCAGATGTGGCGCCTTCAGATTCAGTCAGACTTGATGGAGAGGACCAAGTCAACTCAGTTCGAGGGTGTTACTCTGCGGTGTATCCGAGAGCAGGTTCAAGCAGGATTGGTAGATGATGAGTTTATTCTTGCAGAGGATGGCACATTGAGGCACGGTTCCAGACTGTGTGTGTCATACCCTACTCTCGTAGGAGTGATCCTCCTCGCTAAGGCGTGATGCCAGCATGAGCCTAGATTACGCTCGTGCAAGGCAGTTTCATAACGACCGATTACAGCGGCTGCGACGGGGTCGTCGCACAGAAGTCCCAAGCAGAAATATTGAACATGCAGCAAAAAATTTAGAAGCAAAACACAAGTTTTTCAAAAGTGCTCTTTATTGATATTGAATAATAAGATTACAATGGGGCGCAAGGCCCTGATTACAAGTCTCTCAAGCTCACTCTGCTCTCTCTCATCTCTTGATACAATGCTTGAGCCAGCGGATGCTTCGAAAGGCAATGTTCATACATTATGTCCCGTATAAGTCTTGACTCCATGCGGTCGCACGCTTCGAATCGCCAAGGAACTCCGTACCTCGACGCATCCAAGCGAGCTCCGTGCCATAAGTTTCTACATGTGCATGTACATAAAAACTGTGTGGGTGTCAGTACTCAACTGTACTGGTAGAGTGTGCTCCTCGCCCACCCATACAAAATCGACACATTCATTTACTTCGTGTAGCTTAATCCCTTTTTAATTGTCTTACTAGTCTTGCCTTAGGATCAATTTTAGGACAAAGACGTCTTGGCCTATACTTGTCAACGCAACGACAGGGTCATGCTATCCTCTATTCGTGATTTTAATATATACATTCGAGGCAGTGCCTCGTCGAGTAAAACTTATGCAAAATCGACCGTACCAAGACCTTCAATTCTTTCATGTGCCTCTAGACATTCTCCTGGCAACGACGTCAAAGGGACGACTCGTGCAGGTCATGCCAGTAGACTTGATCATGCCATGAGATCGAGGTCGTTCCTCCCAAGTATCAACCAGACTTAATCAACTTGCCTTACGGCCCTTCCTGACTTAAGTCGAGACGAGACTACATTCGTACCGAAACACGTATCCTTGCTATAGCCAACTCTTAGGCTCTAGAATGGTGTTGCAACCGTACACACCTAACTCATGCCGACTCAAGGTTAGCGCTTGCAATAAGAATAACTTGTTAACCCAACACATAACCTGCTAGTACTCGACGCAATTCAAAGGCATACACGCGGATAATCGCTCTTGCCGACACATCTATATGAGTGGTCACTAGCAATGTCAAGCTATCCTCGATCTTTTGCATACGGTGATCATTTGCGTTGCGAGGTACGAGCTTCCACCGAATGACCTACAGCCTATATTGTAATGGTTTACTTCGATCGAGTCGTACCATCGATGAAGGCCGTACAATATCTACAATTCCTCCTAGGCCGACACGAACCCGGTGCCCCGGGATCGCTCGAGGAATTTTGCCCTTGCGTGCAAGTTGTCTAATAACCATGCAAGACTCAACTCGATCTATCAAGTCCTTTCTTAACCATGACCATGCTTTTTATCTTTCTATCGAGACTCCCAAGTAGCGGGACCGATCTCGTGTGATTCCTTATTGAGACTTAGCGAGACTTCCAAGTAGCAGGACCGATCTCGTAAACGAAACTTATCGAGACTCCCAAGTAGCAGGATCGATCTCGTGAACGAGACTTATCGAGACTCCCAAGTAGTGGGACCGATCTCGTGTGATTCCTTATCGAGACTTTGCGAGACTCCCAAGTAGCGGGATCGATCTCATGAAGGAGACTTATTGAGACTCCCAAGTAGCGGGACCGATCTCGGCGACAACCAGTCACGTGGACTTCCTTTGTCCGTGGTATGATTTTTACTAAACCGACTGTGGCTCGTGCCTTAGACATACCTTGTTCTCTAGGCGACGCTATCGCTCAAGTCATATACTTTATATGACGAGCCTTGTTCTTGTGGGACTATGTGACTTGGCAACCACAGAAAATAGAGGATAGTGCTTGCTATGACTTCGATATCCCAGCACAACTCTTTTCTAATTTATTCGGGCAACGACTTGACGAGCAAAGGCTACGCCAAGCTTCACATCGAGAGAATGTGCCGTGCACGCGTTCGACTTGAACAACCAAGTTCTTGGGTGCCTAGGCTTAAGCCACAAGCCGTACAATATAACTTAAACCATGGGACATGCGAAGGCTATGCCAAGCCTTGGACGACGGGACCGTACATGCTTTATCAAGCATTTACGCGGGCGACGCCTATGACTTAGGCTAATTCGAGCGTTAAGGCAACTTAGCAACTTAGGCCAACTTTCTTCTCCCAAGCCACGGGACGAAGGATCGAGTGTCATTTTGAAAGCACGCTGAGCCGACTTCTAAGCAGACCGTGGGACCTTTTTCTATGTTCTAACACATTTCGAACCGTCGAAATTATTTCCTTAGCTATGTGGATGCATCTCTTTTATTATCAAGCCTAACTTGTGCAAGTTGAAAACATGTGAGTTATTATGTGAAGGCTAAGATGAGGCAATTTCATCGAAACTACCCTACCTGAGCGAGTCTTCGAGCAAGCCGTTATGTGGCTAAGTCCGAACGCCGTCGGCGTTTCGATTCCTCCGATTGACTGAGCGGGACGGGGCAGTACATCAAACACCACTCAGAAAAAGTTTCGTCCTCGAAACTAACTGAGTACTTACTTTTAGACCACTTTAATCTATGGACTATCGTATACACTTTGCCTATGCGTTTCCTCAATCCGAGCCACGCTTGTACTACTATCAGTTTCTTCACAACACGGTTTCACATTCCTCGATACTTTTCCATTCCTCCAGTCTCATTTGAATTCAACATATCACTTGGTTGGATCGTGCATGCATTCCAGGCATTCCCAAAATACATATATTTTAGCCAAACCGTATGATAGAGAATTCGTCATTCTCACTCGAGTCTTATTGTGCACATATTCAGCCGTCCCTGAAATATATGCATGTCATCCGAATCTCATGAGGGGTATTCCTATATTCTTGATTCACTCTATCCATCCATACCAATCCACAAGATCAATCTTTCGATTGCTAACTCTTGAAACAGGGGCGTATCGCCTAACCGCTAGGCCGTTTCTTAAGGCTAAAGTCAATGTCAGGATTGGAATCATAGTTCCCCAAAAATAATGCCAACACTGACCCCAATCCTAGGGTCAAACCAAGGTCGATAATACATGGTTTTCTACCCAAGCTCGCGTCACTCAGATTTTTAAACATCGAACATGATCACCTAATTCGCATCAAGGCAGTCGTTGCGCCAGATTCGAATTCGTTCAAATCACCAATTTTAGCCAATTCATGTATTCGATCACGAGGTCGTCTAGCACAAAAATTTTTCATGCCCCAATCTCATACAAGTTCGATTATCTACGTTGGACATGAATCACCATGCCACGTTCTCGCAGGATAATCGTCCTTATTGGAGCGTAACTCTTGCTTGAGTCCAGACTAATTCATTCTCGATACGCAGATTGGACCTACTCAATCCTCAATTTCAATCGTCAAGCACACTGAGTCATTCTCGATTCCACCTTCGTATCAAACCACAAGTCGAAGTAATCATATTGCCACACCATGCAAGTTCGATCACCCCCGTTGTATGAATCACCATACCAGCGCTCATATGGAGTGATCGCACTAATCGACATGACGCATGTGCGAGGCTAGAGTTGCGCTCGCATAGGACAAGAACGTCAACGTTGTGGTTATCGTCGAAGAAATCCAAACATTTTATTTTCATCTAAGCCAAGATCTCAGTTCGATAGTCTGTTCATCATTCGTTCAACTAGAAAATCCTTGAGCCAAGTCTATCTTTTGGTTAACACATTTTACATCCCAAGTATAGCATCCATCAGAACAATAACATCTTACACGATCATCGTTCCTCGAATCAGAGTACCCCTGAGTTATCGCACATCGATCTTTGATATGCCTCAATACCATCGACCTTGTACGTAACCTGACGATCTTCCTTTGCAACGAACTCCGAGTCGTGCAACTGATGCTATTGTCCGAATTGGATATACCACAATTCCATTCGATTAAATCCGAAATCACAAGTACGATCCTCTAGGCTTTCTCGATCAAGACATTCACTTTTATTCATCATTTCGAATCGTCTTTCTAACTCGCGTTGCCTGAATTGTCCGAACGACATCTCGTTCGGGACATTCGAAGTCACGACCAACTAAGCGTGATACGTTCTAATGCTTTGTGCGATCGCATCGCCTCGCCGACATACGCGTTGTTACTTCTAATCCTTAATTTTGCTCGAACAATTTCCAAAACGGACCATACACCACTCAGGATTCGAGCCATCCAATTTAGTCTACAATTACGTTCGTACTATTCGCTAAAACACCTTTCAGATTCGTTCGACGAATCTCTAACGTAATCGCTCATGTCGTCTCGGCGTACTAAGCCGTCCGTACTATTCCTCAAAATCTAAACCAATATTCCGTATACGCCTAAGCGTTAGTTTGATAGCATTTCTATCGATATACACTCAAAGTGTATCTCCATTCCCGACCAAGCGATACTTGATATCCCTCGTAATTCGTTTGCACCATAAAGTCTAGGTGCACGACACGCGGCACAACTTAGCCAAAAAGTCGTGTGCATAGCTATCCCGTACGGACTAAACTACGAGTTTGCATGCTCATTTTCTAATGTCGACGTAGGACTAGTTAGGCACGCACATGAGTTGCTAACTTTAGCATGTATTTTCTATCAATTCAAGTTTGATACCATTCGGCACAAAGGCCGTCGCCTACCAATGCGTTCGATTGAACACTTGTACGAGCTTTTCAAAAATATTTAGACTTATTGTATGGACATGCCGTGGGACATTTGAGAGAGCGCACACTTCATTATCAATAACGAGCTTTCAAAAGTGAGAGATTCGACTTGAAGTCCAAGGACGTAAAGCCGTGCTCTGATACCATTATGTCACGCCCCGCTCCCGTAGGAGCGATCGTCCTCGCTAAGGCGTGATGCCGCACGATCCTAGATTGCACTCGTGCAAGGCAGTTTCATAACGACCGATTACAGCGGCTGCGACGGGTCGTCGCACAGAAGTCCCAAGCAAAAATATTGAACATACAGCAAAAAATTTAGAAGCAAAACACAAGTTATTCAAAAGTGCTCTTTATTGATATTGAATAATAAGATTACAATGGGGCACAAGGCCCTGATTACAAGTCTCTCAAGCTCACTCTGCTCTCTCTCATCTCTTGATACAATGCTTGAGCCAGCGGATGCTTCGGAAGGCAATGTCCATACATTATGTCCTATATAAGTCTTGACTCCATGCGGCCGCACGCTTCGAATCGCCAAGGAACTCCGTGCTTCGACGCATCTAAGCGAGTTTTGTGCCAGGAGCTTCTATATGTGCCTGCACATAAAAACTGTGTGGGTGTCAGTACTCAACTGTACTGGTGGAGTGAGCTCCTCGCCCACCTATACAAAACCAACACGTTCATTTACTTCGTGCAGCTTAATCCCTTTTTGATTGTCTTGCTATTCTTGCCTTAGGATCAATTTTAGGACAAAGACGACTTGTCCTATACTTGGCAATGCAACGACAGCGTCGTGCTATCCTCTATTCGTGACTTCAATATATACATTCGAGGCAGTGCCTCGTCGAGTAAAACTTATGCAAACTCGACCGTGCCAAGACCTTCAATTCTTTCATGTGCCTCTAGACATTCTCGTGCCAACGACGTCAAGGGGACGACTCTTGCAGGTCATGCCAGTAGACTTGATCGTGCCATGAGATTGAGGCCGTGCCTCCCAAGTATCAACCAAACTTAATCAACTTGCCTTACGGCCCTTCCTGACTTAAGTCGAGACGAGACCACATTCGTGCCGAAACACGTATCCTTGCTATAGCCAACTCTTAGGCTCTAGAATGGTGTTGCAATCGTACACACCTAACTCGTGCCGACTCAAGGTTAGCGCTTGCAATAAGCATAACTTGTTAACCCAACACATAACCTGCTAGTACTCGACGCAATCCAAAGGCTTACACGCGGATAGCCGCTTTTACCGACACATCTATATGAGTGGTCACTAGCAATGTCAAGCTATCATGAATCTTTTGCATATGGTGACCATTCGCGTGGCGAGGTACGAGCTCCCACCGAATGACCCGCAGCCTATATTTTAACGGTTCACATCAATCGAGTCATACCGTCGATGAAGGCCGTACAATATCTGTAATTCCTCCTAGGCCGACACGAACCCGGCGCCCCGGGATCGCTTGAAGAATTTTGCCCCTACGCGCAAGTTGTCCAATGATCATACATGACTCAACTCAATCTATCAAGTCCTTTCTTAACCATGACCGTGCTTTCCATCTTTCTATCGAGGCTCCCAAGTAGCTGGACCGATCTCGTATGATTCCTTATTGAGACTTAGTGAGACTCCCAAGTAGCGGGACCGATCTCGTGAACGAGACTTATCGAGACTCCCAAGTAGCGGGACCGATCTCGTGAACGAAACTTATCGAGACTCCCAAGTAGAGGGACCGATCTCATGTGATTCCTTATCGAGACTTAGCGAGACTCCCAAGTAGCGGGACCGATCTCGGTGACAACCAGTCGCGTGGACTTTCATTGTCCGTGGCATACTTTTTACTAAACCGACCGTGGCTCGTGCCTTAGACAGACCTTGTTCTCTAGGCGACGCTATCTCTCAAGTCATATACTTTATATGACGAGCCTTGTTCTCGTGGGACTATATGACTTGGCAACCGCAGAAAATAGAGGACAGTGCTTGCTATGACTTCGATAGCCCAGCACAACTCTTTTCTAACTTATTCGGGCAATGACTTGACGAGCAAAGGCTACGCAAAGCTTCGCATCGAGAGAACGTACCGTGCACGCATTCGACTTGAACAACCAAGTTCTTGGGTGCCTATAATTAAGCCACAAGCCGTGCAATATGCCTTAAACCACGGGACATGCGAAGGCTATGCCAAGCCTTGGACGACGGGACCGTGCATGCTTTATCAAGCATTTACGCGAGCGACGCCTATGACTTTAGCTAATTCGAGCGTTGAGAAAACTTAGCAACTTAGGCCAACTTCCTTCTCCCAAGCCACGGGACGAAGGATCGAGTGTCATTTTGAAAGCATGCTGAGCTGACTTCTGAGCAGACTGTAGGACCTTTTTCCATGTTCTAACACATTCTGACCCGTCGGGATTATTCCCTTAGCTATGTGGATGCGTCTCTTTTATTATCAAGCCTAACTTGTGTAAGTTGAAAACATACGAGTTATTATGTGAAGGCTAAGACGAGACAAGTTCATTGAAACTACCCCACCTGACCGAGTCTTCGAGCAAGCTGTTACGAGGCTAAGTCCGAACGTCGTTGGCATTTCGATTCCTCCGATTGACTGAGCGGGACGGGACACTACAGTGTGTGCCTAGCAGAGAGCTTCGGGAGCAGGTTATGTAGGAGGCCCATCGTTCTCAGTACTCTATGTATCCAGGTGCCAACAAGATGTATAAGGATCTGAAGGAACATGTATGGTGGTACGGGATGAAGCGGGAGGTAGCTCGCTTCGTAGCTAGATGTTTAATCTGTCAGCAGGTTAAGACAGAGAGGCAGAGGTCAGGAGGACTGTTACTGCCATTTTCCATTCCGGAGTGGAAGTGGGAGCAAATCACGATGGACTTTGTTTCGGGATTACCGCGTACACCAGGAGAAAAAGATTGGGTCATCGTGGACAGGTTGACCAAATCAGCCCACTTTTTGCCATTTAAAGTGGGTACGTCTACTGAGAGGCTAGCAGAGATGTATATACGACATATTGTCAGGATATACGGAGTTTTGGTGAGCATTCTCTCAGATCGGGATAGTCACTTTACTTTACATTTCTGGTGGAGTCTGCATACTAGTTTGGGCACTCAGCTCAAGTTCAGTACTGCATACCACCCTCAGACGGACGGACAGTCATAAAGGACTATTCAGACACTCGAGGACATGCTGCGGACTTGTGTCTTGGATTTTGGAGGTTCTTGGAAGGATTATATGCATTTAGTGGAGTTTGCATACAACAACAGTTTCCAGGCCAGCATTGGGATGTCACCATTCGAGGCACTGTACGGGCGTAGATGTCATACACCTTTGTCTTAGGATGACGTAGGAGAGCGAGCTTTATTGGGACCTGAGATGGTTATTGACGTAGCCGAGAAAGTGAAGCTCATCAGAGATCGACTTCACGTGGCGCAGGACAGACATCGACATTAGGTCGATAGCCACCGAAGTCCTTTACAGTTTGAGGTACAGCTTAGACTTAGGATTAGGTTTTGTTTGTTTTGTGATTTTTATGTTTGATCATGTGATTGTTATAGTTAAGCTTGAGACCATGTTTGTGCTAGGTTGGAGATCTGGTGTTCCTGAAGATATCTCCGACGCGTGGTACTATTTGCTTTGGTGGAGGTGGAAAGCTTAGTCTGCATTTCATCGGACCTTTCGTCATCAGCGGAAGTGTCAGTGACGTGTCATACAGACTGGACTTGTCCCCTGCATTAGAGGAAGTCCACAATGTATTTCACGTATCGCAGTTGAGACGGTATGTGGCAGATCCCAACCATGTACTGGACCATTCCGAGATCGAGGTGGGCCCTACTCTTAGTTACCCAGAATAGCCTGTATAGATTCTGGATCGACGGGAGAAGGTGCTGAGAAACCAGACAATACCCTTGGTATGCGTAGCTTGGAGGCACCACTCTCCAGGTGAGTCTACCTAGGAGAGGGAGGATGAGATGTGCGAGCAATACCCTTATCTTTTTCAGCCGTGAGGTATGACTTTTCTATCCTTCTCATCTATTGAGTTTTGTCTTTAATTTCGAGGACGAAATTCTTTTAAGGAGGATAGATTTGTGACATCCATTTTCTAGTTAAGGGTATTTTAGTAATTATAATTTTTTGATTATTTTATATATATTATATTATTAGTGTTGTGATTTTTGGCCTTTTGATAGTATACCCTTGGTGCAACCTAGCCTAGTGTCTCACCATGACTTAGTGACTTAGTTAGCCTGATTAGTTAGTGTTAGTAACCATATTCTAGTTAGTTTTAAGTTAGAAGCTAATTAGCAAGTTTGATTAGAGGCTAGTTAAAAACCTATTGATTTAATGTTTTATTTTAACCTGTAGAAAGAAGCCAAGCCCATGGATTAGGAAACCCTAGCCCACCCATGTTGTGGCCGGCGTCGCTAAAATAATAATTTAGCGACGCCCGCAAACGGTATCGCAAAAAATGTCACAAATCTGACTTATTCTGGTAGTGAGGAGAGTCGAGACATCTCGGCTTGGACAATCGCGGAGTCTTCAAAAGGGATTGCTTCAAGGCTTCGCATGCACAGACGAAACTTCAAAATGCACGAGCGCTGCCTTCAGTCATGCGACACGCTCCTCCTGATCTATAGCACCTGTAGAGAGCGAGGATCAGTACAATCAATGTGTACTGGAGAGTGGCTAATTAGTTTTTATGCTCTCATTTGATTCAAGAATTTAGGTGAATCATGTAGTATATTTAGTGATCTTTCTAGCCATCCTAGTCAGTTTCATGCAAGCAGTTTGACGAAACATAAACAAGATAAATTAATGCTAGAACTTACCCACGATAGAGCGTACCGTGCACATAAAACTTACCAATGGCTTTCCTGTCATTTTGATATCAATTCATATTAAGTGCATGATATAGAGGTCAATGGCATTAACTAGCCATCCTGGACATAGCCTGGTTAGACGGGGTTCTTTCAATGCAAGTAGCGAGCTCCGTTGCAAGTCCTCGAATTACCCGTTGCTTAAACCCAGACCGTCTATACTGTGTTTCCTCCTAGGTTGAAGCGCTCCTGTAGCCTCGGGTTACCGTTCGAGGAAATAAACGCCCTTGTATACAAGTTGTCCATGATCGTGCTAGATTAAATTAGTTATTCAAGCATGGACTATATTTCATAGCAAACTTTACCAAACTCGACGTATCTCGCCTTGCTATTTTGCATTGTACGTTCGTTGATTCATTTCCTTTTTGCTTAACATAGTTCGATGGAAAGCATATTATAAACAAGCATATGAACAATTCTATTATAAGCAGTTTTATAGTCCGTATATGTGAAATGTTGTGCAAAGGTTTATTGGAATAAGCCTTTGTTTTGTTGTATTTATAGCTTAGCATAACATATGTTGGTATTGATATACATTGGAGAAAAGGGTCGAGGGAAAAAGGGTCAGCCACTAACCTTGATTTCTGTTCGAGGCGAGGGACTTGTTGGTCGCACTAGACGTTGCCTACACGATTACCTAAAATCGTACAAGCAACTGATTAGAACACTGTATTATTCAAGGAGTTCGATATGTAAATACAAGCTCGAAATGCAAGCCATGAAAACATTCACGAAAACGCATTCAGAAAACCAAAACCAAAACCAACGCAAGTACGGTGTGAAAAACAGAGCAATGGGAGGTCTCTCCTGATTCAGTCGTAGAGTCTACCATCGAGGCACAACCCGTTGAAAATGGGACTTGATTCCGAAGAAGCCTTTCCATAATGAAAAAAGGATCTTAATTCAATCATTCCCGTTCGACCGATTCGATCGATCCCAACCAATCGGTCTCGACCGAATCGATAGCGACATGGCTCCTTTCTCGCGAACCCCGTGGACGGAGAATGGGGTACGATGTAGGGATGAGGCACTACACTATAACCAACTAAGAAAAGTTTCTTCCTCGAAACTTAAGAAAAAAACCTATCGCTAGAAAAAATAGAGAAGTGAACTTTCCCTCATCTCCGACTCTAGTTCCCAGGTCGACTCTTTGACCGCATGGTTTTTCCAAAGCACACAAACGAGAGGGATCACACAGTTTTGAAGCAGTTTATCCTAGCACTCCAAGATTTGCACAGGCTCTTCAACATACGATAAGTCTGCCTACAGATTCAGCTGACCAAAGTCTACCAAATGGCTCGGATCGTGCACGTACTTCCGTAACTGAGAGACGTAGAAGACATTGTACACATCTGACAGTGCTGGCTGCAATGCAATCTGGTAAGCTACTGGGCGACTTGCTTTAATATCTCGAAAGGACTGACAAATTTTGGACTCAACTTTCCTTTAGCTCCAAATCTCGTGACTCCTCACATAGGCGTGACTTTTAAAAATATGTGATCGCCCTCCAGGAATTCAAGGGCCCGTCGGTGTGTGTCGGCGTAGCTCTTCTGCCGACTTTGTGCTATTTTCAATCTCTTTCGTATCAACTTAACTTTTTGTACGATCTGCTCCACCAGATCCGAGCCGAGTATCTGCCGTTCTCCGACTTCATCCCAGCAAATGGGCGATCTGCTCTTCTGACCGTACAAGGCTTCATACGGCACCATTTGGATGCTGGACTGATAGCTATTGTTATATGCAAATTTGGCCAACAGTAGATGAACGTTCCAGCTTGACTTTAAGTCGATTGCACAGAGGCGTAACATGTCATCGAGAATCTGATTCACCCGCTTTGTTTGGCCACCGGTCTGAGGATGATATGCTGAGCTAAACTTCAACTTGGTCCCCATTGCTGACTGAAGACTGCACCAGAAGCGTGACACGAATCGTCCAGCCTGATCTAAGATAATTGATACTGGAATCCCGTACAGTCAAACTATTTCATAAAGATAGATCTGAGCAAGGCGATCAATGCTCCAAGTGACTTTAATGGCTATGAAGTGCGCTGACTTGGTTAGTCGATCGACTGTGACCCAGACAACATCGTTCTCCCGCGACGTTTTCGGTAGGCCAACAACAAAGTCCATAGTAATGTGATCCCATTTCTATTCTGTAATGGCAAGGTTCTGTATTCCCTCGCCCGGTCGCTGGTGCTCAGATTTTCTTGCTGATAGGCTATATATTGTGACACGAAGAGTGCAACATCGCACTTCATGCCGTGCAACCAAAAGATAATACGGAGGTCCTTATACATCTTGGTGCTGCCAGGATGCAAGAAATATTTTGTATAATGCGCTTCCGACATTATCTCATTTCTGAGTTCTGGGTTATCCGGTACATAGCCTGCCCTTCACTCATAATGTTCCCGACTTGTCCTCTGCAAAGTCAGACGCCTTTCTTATTGATATCAGCTTCCGCATCTTCTCCAAGTATGGATTATCCCTCTAAGCAGACTTGATATTTTCCAAAAGGCTTGGTTCTAGCTGCAGTTGCATTAACTGTGCACCCACAAATCGAACTCAAAGTTCTATGCCCATCCCTTCTCATTTGTACGACAGCTGCTATACTAACCTTGTCCCATCCGTGCGTGCAGGGATGGTCATTTACGACATATATTTTGGTGTCATAAAAGGCCATGCCATAAATGACTTTATTATTTACGGCGCACATTTGAACGCTGTAAATAACACTCTCCATCTTTTTTAAGCATTCTAATGTGCGTTGTAAAAAATATGGAGAGGGTTATTTACAGCGTTTAAATGTGCGCCGTAAATAATAGGGTCATTTACGGCATGGCCTTTTACGACATCAAAATGTACGCCGTAAAAGATCATTTACGGCGCGTTTCCCGTGCCGTAAATGATCATTTTTCTTGTAGTGAAGTCACGTAGGAGTCGATTGTTGATGGATAGTGAAGCTATGTACTTTCGACTCAGCACATCCGCCATAACATTTCCCTTACCCGGCGTATAGTCGATCGACAAGTCGTAGTTTTTAATCAGTTTCAGCCATCGCCTTTGCCGCAAATTCAGTTCTTTCTGGGTGAAGAGATACTTGAGGCTCTTGTGGTCCGTATAAATTCTGCATGCCATGCCATAAAGATAGTGACGCCACAGCTTCAATGCAAACACAATTGACGCTAATTCTAGGTCATGAGTGGGATAGTTCTTCACATGCGGCTTGAGCTGTCTGGAAGCAAAAGATATCACCTTATCCTACTGCATCAGCACACACCCCAAACCCTGGCCAGAAGCATCGCTGAAGATTTGAAATCCCTCGGTCCCATTAGGAAGAGCGAGTATCTGGGCCGAAATGAGCCGCTGTTTTAGCTCCTGGAATGAAGCTTCACAGTCGTCTGACCACACGAACGTGACTCCCTTTTGGGTGAGGTGAGTCAAGGGCGATACGATCTTCGTGAAGTCCTTCACGAAGTGTCCATAGTATCCCACAAAATCGAGGAAGCTTCAAATTTTATTGACAGATGTGGGCCATTTTCAATCAACAACTGCCTCAACTTTCTTCGGATTAACTGAAATGCCTTCAGCGGAGATGATGTGCCCAAGAAAAGATACGATGTTCAACCAGAACTCACATTTGCTCCTCTTCGCAAACAACTGATTCTCTCATAGGGTCTGGAGTACGGTCCGTACATGTTCTGCGTATTGCGCTTGATCCTTCGAGTAGACGACGATATCGTCTATGAAGACTACTATGAATTTATCGAGAAACGGATGGAACACCCGATTCATTAGATCCATGAAGGCGGCAGGAGCATTTGTCAGGCCGAATGGCATTACCAAACTCGTAGTAGCCGTAACAAGTACGGAAGGCAGACTTCTGCATGTCCTCTGGCATGACCTTGAGCTGGTGATAACCCGATCGAAGATTAATCTTCGAAAACACCGTGGCACCTTGGAGCTGATTAAACAAATCGTCGATGTGGGGCAGGGGTATTTGTTCTGGACGATGGCTTTATTTAATTCTCGGTAGTCGATGCAGAGCCTCATCGACCCATCTTTTTTCTTAACAAACCGTACAGGCGCACCCTACGGCAAGACGCTAGGACAAATGAACCCTTTGTCGAGTAATTCCTGTAATTGTACCTTAGTTCTTTTAATTCTACAGGGACCATTCTGTATGGGGCCTTAGAAATCGATCGGGTGTTGGAAAAGGTGTCAATAGTGAACTCAATTTCTCGATCAGGTGGCATACTGGGTAGCTCGTCCGGGAATACGTCTAAGAATTCTGCCACAATGTCGGTTTGATCTGCGTTTGCACCATCCTATCACGTGTATCGAATAGACGCCAAGTAGCCTTCACATCCGGAATGTAGCATCCGTCGAACAGAGATTGCTAAGATCACCATGCAGGTTATCGATGTTTTGCCATACGAATAACAGAATTCAGGCTCCCCGGTAGACGAAATGTGACCTTCTTTCCTGTACAGTCAATAGTGGCCGAGCAAGCATCGAGCCATCCATCCCTAGAATGATGTCGTAGTCCTTAAGGTCCAGAACTATCGCATCTAGAGTCAATTTTCTCCTACCTATACATATGCAACCGTCTCTACAGATAGTATTTACACGGATTTGTGTGCCCAACGGGGTGCTAACGCTAAGGTTAAGGCCTAATGGTACCATAGAAAATTTGTGTTCATCAATGAAATCTGCTGCTATAAAACTATGGATAGGACCCGAATCAAACAGTACACAAACAGGTTTATTATTGAAGAGTTGTGTACCTTTCACGACTGTATCAGAGGCAAATGCCTCATCTCGAGTCTTGGCATAGACGTGGCCCTGGGCATTGGGGCGACGGTCTTGGCCATTCTACGGCTCGGGTTGTTGGGTTCGAGGCGCTGGACCCTTGTTCCATGGACGATGTTGTTGATGTTGGGGTACCGTTGGGTTCGGCATTCTGGTTGGATAATTAGCACGAATATGGCCCTTTTTACCACAGTTCCAGCATTCGCCTTCTGGTATCTGGCAGTCGTTGATAGTGTGACTGAGCCGGTGACATCGGGTGTATCGTGGCCATGGGTTACGCCCTTGATATCCTCCTTGTTGCCCATTATTTGGACACTTGTTGCATTGTTTCCTCCTACATGGCTAGGGCATTTGTGATTGTATGTATGCACAACACCGGTAGCAGCTAGAGGATATTGGCATTCAACGCGGAGGGCATGGTTCAGGGATTCGTCCATTGTCTTGTATTTCGGAACTGACACATGTGCAGAGATAGAGGACCGCAGATCCAGTTCGAATCGCCGAGTGCGACTCTCCATTGTATGCAAGAATGATCCAACAAATTTGGCCAGTTTATTGAACTCTGCTGCGTACTGCCGCACCATCATATTCCCTTGCTTTAATTGCATAAATTTATTATCCTTTTCTTATCGAACAACTGCAGGTAGGTACTCGATCTCGAACGCCTGTCGGAAGGTGGCCCAAGAGATTGCCACTGTCTCGTCGTCCCACCGGATCGCTCGCTTTTGCACGGCCTACCAGTCGTGCGCGTTCAATCAGAGTAGAAGTTGAGCACATGCAACTTTTTTTGACTCATCCACGTCTAGAAGCTTAAATGGTCTTCCAACTCCTCCAACCAATCGATCGCCAAAGAAGGGTCTTCAGTACCGCAGAAGGACGTACGAGAATTTTTTGTGATTTTTGATACCTCAAAGTTGGAACTCCTTGGTGTTGCAGGTAGTCGCTCGGGTACCTCCGGCTCGATGTCGATCGGTCGGGCCGCAGGCTTGGTTACGGCATGAGTCATTGCAGAGTTGCCGTTGGCCACAACTGTCTATTCGATTTGCTGAAGAGTATCAAGCTGCTTCTGCTGCAAATTGAATTGCGTATCGAATTGTGCCTCAAACTGAGTTTATCGTGCCTCAGTTTGTCTCTGCTGGTCTTCAACATGCTGTCGATGCTGTTTGTTCAGGCATTGATTGGCCTTGGCCTAACATTATTGCGCTTTCAGCATGCGCATCATCCATTCCATGGGGACGTTTGAGGGTTTCGTCCCTGAGCCGTTCGAGCCGCTCGAAGCACTATCTTCGTTCCCGCCCGCAGCTTCTCGGACTTCTAAAATTATAAGTCAACTTATATTAGTCTCAGAAAATATTACGGACTTACTGTATGGAACAACTCATCTCATCGACACGAGGTCAAAGGTTCAAGACTCAAATGGAAGGCTAAAGGATGTAAAGTCGTGCTCTGATACCATTATGTCATGTCCCGTTTCCGTAGAATCAGTAATCGTCCTCCGGGCGTGATGCCGTATGAAGCTAAGTTACGATCGCACAAGGCATAGTCATAAGGTTATCCGAAACACAACAACAAAAAAAGGGCACAGAGTAAATTAAAAACATTATATATAGAGAAACTCGAGCTTTATTGATAATGAATATCATATTACAGACTCGATACAAAGGTGCCGCGCTGGCTTACAAACTGACTCTATTACAAAATGAACGTCGATATGATAACCATTCCATACATCACACCCCTTTATACAACCAAAGTATGCAGACACCTGGGATAGGGTAAAGTCGAGACATCTCAGCTTGGGCAGTCGTGGAGTCTTCAAAAGATATTGTTTCAAGGCTTCGTATGCACAGACGAAGCTTCAAAATGCAGGTGTACTGCCTTCAGTCGCGCGGCACGCTCCTCCTAATTTATAGCACCTGTAGAGAGCAAGAATTAGTACAATCAATGTGTATTGGCGAGTGGCTAATTAGTTTTCATGCTCTTATTTGGTTCAAGAATTAGGTGAATCATGTAGTATATTTAGTGATCTTTCTAGCCATCCTAGTCAGTTTCATGCAAGCAGTTTGATGAAACATAAACATGATAAATTAATGCTAGAACTTTCCCACGACAGAGCGTGCCGTGCACATAAAACTTACCAATGCCTTCCCTGTCATTTTGATATCAATTCATATTAAGTGTATGATGTGGAGGTCACTGACATTAACTAGCCATCCTGGACATAGCCTGGTTAGACGGGGTCCTTTCAACGCAAGTAGCGAACTCCGTTGCAAGTCCTCGAATTACTCGTTGCTTAAACCCAGCTCGGCTATACCGTGTTTCCTTCTAGGCTGAAGCGATCACGTGGCCTCGGGTTACCGTCCGAGGAAACAAATTCCCTTGCATACAAGTTGTCCATGACCATGATAGACTAAATTAGTTATTCGAGCATGGTCTATGTTTCATAGCAAACTGATCCAAACTTGACGTATCTCACCTTGCCATTTTGCATTGTACGTTCGTTGATTCATTTCTTTTTTGCTTAACTTAGTTCGATGGAAAGCATATTATAAACAAGCATATGAACAGTTCTATGATAAGCAGTTCTATAGTCCGTATATGTGAAATTTCGTGCAACAATTTATTGGAATAAACCTTTGTTTTGTTGTATTTATAGCTTATCATAACATATGTTGGTATTGATATACATTGGAGAAAAGGGTCGAAGCAAGAAGGGTCAGCCACTCACCTTGATTTCTGTTCGAGGCGAGAGACTTGTTGGTCGCGCTAGATGTCGCCTATGCGATTACCTAAAATTGCACAAGCAACTAATTAGAACACTGTATTATTCAAGGAGGCCGATATGTAAATACGAGTTTGACACGCAAGCCATGAAAATATTCACGAAAACGCATTCAGAAAACCAAAGCCAAAACCAACGCAAGTGAGGTGTGAAAAATAGAACAATGGGAGGTCTCTCTCGACTCAGCCGCAAAGTCTATCCTCGAGGCGCAACCTGTTGAATATGGAAGTTAATTCCGATGAAGCTTTTCCATAACAAAAAAATGATCTTAATTCAATCGTTCCCGTTCAACCGATTCGATCGATCCTGACCTATCGGTCCCGAATGAATCGATAGCGACAATGTTCCTTTCTCGTGCACACCGTGGACGGAGAACGGGGCACGATGTAGGGATGGGGCACTACATCTTTGAATTAATTTTATGGTCTCTTTGGTTCAATATTTTGTTTTGGTACAGTCTTAGCCTTCATCGCAAGCAACATCCCGAAGATGAGATACTTACATTCCGAAGATGTGATCGACCTATAGGCCATCCCGATTTAACGAGACACCCTAACGAAAACATCGAACTACACAGGCCATCCCGATTGTCTTCCCAGTTTGTTAATCTTTCCTTAGTTTTATGGTTCAATTTCTCTTTGAATTATTTTTAAGGTCTCTTTGAATTAATTTTATCAAATTTAGGGCCTCTCTTTGAATTAATTTGGAAACTTACATCATAGGAAAAGTTCGACGTTGTGCATCCAATGATGCAAGTTTAGTCAAAATCAGAAAAGGGGTTTAAAAACACATATTATTTTTCAAATAGTTTCGACACAAAAAAATCTAACAGATATAGCTCGATTTCATAGTATATAGTCAACGAAATCCAGTTCTCTCGATTCCTACATGTCGTGGATGGCCATACGCGTAATTTGGTGCAAGTGGTTCGATGCAAAATTGTTCTGATCAACAGGGCGACGCCCGTATCAAAGTCTTTTTAGATTTTTAAAAATATGTATTTTTCTAAATTGGAACAGAGTTTTTATTTAGTAAATGATTACAAAATTGAGCAAATATTTATAAGGATTGAAGGGTTATACCTTTTGCGTGTAGGAGACGGTTTTGCACGTACCAGATTGGTAGTTGCGAAAATACGAACATGTGAAATGAGATATGTAATATAGAACCGAATGAATGTAGGGTGCCCTCATATGTTCTTTTAAAGTATATGAGCCGAGGGTCTTAACAACGTGCACTAGATAACGGTAAAGTAGGGTTTGGAGCTAAATCAGAGCACTCGTCTAGGGGATATCAGTTGGTCAGTTGCGGTGGTTAGTGGCGACATTAAACTTCGACTGCACAATCGTTGCAGTTAGAATGGGTTGGGACGGGCTAGGTGTTGTAAGGCGTCGAAACCGAGGGACCACAGTCTTGGTCGAGAGACGACCAGATCTAATATCATACCCGATCCCGCAAGACCGATAGTCACCTTTGGACATGATATCATATAAGCCTAAATTACACTTTGTATAAGGCGAGAACTGTCACGCCCCGATCCCGCTAGGGTCGTCCGTCTTGCCTGGATCCCTGCGGGATCGATCGTCCTCGCTAAGGCGTGATGCCGTGCAAGCCTAAGTTGCACTTGCACAAGGCTATGTACCTGCACAAAACAACTAGTCAAGCAAAAAAAACACACGCACGCACCCATTCATTGCAGAAAACCAAATATTGGACACAGAGATTTGAAATGGAAATACTTTCTTTTATTCATAAACTTGATAGGAATACAAGTACAAAGCTTTGCAAACTCAGAGTGCCTTATATTTTGGCTACATGATTCTCTTTGAAACTCTCTTTTGAAAATAGTCGCAATGTCCATACATCATATCCCTCTATTACATGCTGGAAATAAAAGACACCTTCAAAAGGAAAAGAAACTCGAAACTTGACTGGAATGAAATTGAAACTTCGAGGCGATCCACGAGCTCTACTGGGCTAGACGAGCTTCGGTGCCTCACTTGAAATCCCCCTGTCTCCTTTTGCTTTCTGAAAAGGATGCCCACAACATGGGTCAGCACACATCATGTACTAGCGAGCGGCTTTTGGCCGAACTCGCAAATCTCTGCACTAAATCAATATGTTGAGCTAACATTTACTAGTGATCTTTCTACTTGTCTAGGTTCTTTTAACAATTCATAAGAACATGATAGTAGAAATATATCATAAGTAACTTACCAACGTCGGCAGTCATCCCTGCACAAAATATGTTAGCACAATTTGCATAACGAGTAATTCATGTTCATTCTTTCAGATATTGAAGTTGTCATTCGGGTCATGCAGGTGGACTATTCTACATGTTGGTCCATGGGTTATCCCGATGATTAGCCGCTGTGACTCTTTGGTTCAGCTCGTCACTAAGGACTCAAATGTCGGCTACCCTTTTAACATGGGTTTCTTTTACCCAGGGTGCTCATAATCTCTTCTAAGCCGAGCGGTTCCAGGTGCCCCCAGATACCACCCGAGAGACAAATACTGCCTTGTATACAAGTTTTCCGAGACCAAATGCATGCTCTAGCCGTTCTATCAGATGAGACAGACTTGAACTTATGCACAGATATACGACACGCTTATTTTGTGCCTTCAGATTCATCTCAACATGTACAAGTTCGTCTGTACATGTCTACATTTCAAGCATACTAGTGACAAGCAGATGATGATTCTTATCGAGCAGATAGAATAGTAATACATATTTTTGCAATTGATTCGATTCAGTTATCTTCTCTTATCTTTTGTGGATGTGGTATCATTGATCATTGGGACAAGGCAACGGAGTGGACTAAAGATCATTTTTTCTTAGGCATACAGATCAATGTTTGTACGGTTGAAGCAACTCACCAAGATGAATCTTAGTTGAGAGGAGGAGGGACTTCACGCACCGTTCACGAACAATTCACGCGGCCTACATTAGCACCAACAGTTGATTAGCATACTTCATCTCTTTCTCTCAAGATTCGGAATGAATGCGAAATGCGATGAAAGCGAACAATGAAAACCAATCATCGAAAACCAACACGAAAATGCATTCATCAACACCAAGCAACGAGAGAAAACATTCAGCAAAACTCTTGGATTCATTTCAATAGAAGCCAATCCATCAATTAGAAAGGTTTATTGCATTTCATCCGTGATCAAACGATACCGTCAAAGGTTTCACCAAATACTCAGTTCATGACTGAGTCAACAAGCCGTAGGTATTACATAGTGGACCGCGAGGAGCGGGGCACTACATAATAACCCACTGAGAAAAAGTTTTGTCCTCAAAACTTAAGAAACAAACTCACCTCCACTATTGTTGCATTCTGGATCAAACAACGTGGAGAGATTGTAGACGCACGCTGTCCCGTATTGGTATTCCACAACTGCTGATTGTTGCGGATTATCTCGGAGCGGCGGTGGGCCTGGCAGCTGCCCACGCTCTTTATTATCATTGCGGTTCTGATCCGTTCTATTCTTTTTTGGGCAATTTCTAATGGCGTGACCCTGTTGGCCACAACGAAAACAAGCGTGATTAGCGGTACGACAGTCCTTCTTGGTGTGTCCATGCTTTCCACTGTGACTGCATACCAAACCTTTCGCATAGCGACAGTCCTCATTCGCATGTCCTCGTCGACCGCAGTGGGTACAGATTATTTCATTTCGTGGTTCCCCATCGGTATTTTTCTCTCCGTCATGATATCTCTTGGCGGGCTGATTCCGACTGTACTGCACTTTATTGGACGCCTTTTTCAGGCAGAACTGTTCCACCTGTAGCGCCGCCTCAAAGGCTTAAAAATACGACCCACATTCTCGATTCGGCACACTTAGTTGAATGTCATCATTCAGACCTCCAACGAATCGATTTATACGAGTTTGTTCGGTGGGTAGCATCACAGCAGCAAAATTTGCCAGCTTAGCAAATTCTGACTCATAGTCCTCCACGGACATATCTCCCTGTTTCAGTGTGATGAAGTCATCCTCCATCTTCTTGCTCATGGCTGGAGGCAGATATTGATCCAAAAACGCCTTTTTGAAAAAGGCCCATGAAATCTTTTCATTCCTGGCCGTTGTGAGAAGCGCTGGCTTCTTCGCCTTCCACCAATCCTTCGCCTGCAGCCGTAGAAGCATAACGTCACAAACTACCTTCTTGCTACTCGAAACTCCTATGAACGTGAACAGACTCTCCATTTTATCAATCCAGTCCATTACCTTGTCGGGTGACGTCCTGCCTTCAAATTTTGGAGGTTTTGCATCTAAGAAGTCCTTTGGCCTAAAGGAAGTGTGCCTTTGCGATGGCTGGGGCTCATCACCCTCCACGGGCTCAATCTCGGGCATTCCCGTTGGTTTAGTCGCTGCGGTGGTACCTCGATTTGCCACAAGCGCCGTGATAATTTGAGTCAAGGACTCCAACTGTTTCTGCTGGGCCTCTATTTGGGACTGTTGTATTTGATTGCGTTCCTCATTGTCCTGCCTTTGCAGTTCCAACAATATCATGATCCGTTCTATAGGATCTGTCGAGGAAGCTGGTCGAGTAGGGGCCATTTCCCTATAAAAGAGTATAACTTCTGTCAGTCTCATAAAATATTATGGACTTATTGTATGGGACATTGGTTTTCATAACTCAAAACCGAGACTCTTTTGAAAGCCATCAAAATACTTTATATATTTTTTCGAAAACAATATTTGCAAGAGGCCAAGGACGTAAAACCTGGCTCTGATACCACTTTGTCACGCCCCGATCCCGCTAGGGTTGTCCGTTTTGCCTGGATCCCTGCGGGATCGATCGTCCTCGCTAAGGCGTGATGCAGTACAAGCCTAAGTTGCGCTTGCACAAGGCCATGTACCTGCACAAAACAACTAGTCAAGCAAAAAAAAACACACGCACGCACCCATTAGTTAAGCAAAACACACGCACGCACCCATTCATTGCAGAAAACCAAATATTGGACACAGAGATTTGAAATGGAAATACTTTCTTTTATTCATAAACTTGATAGGAATACAAGTACAAAGCTTTGCAAACTCAGAGTGCCTTATATTTTGGCTACATGATTCTCTTTGAAACTCTCTTTTGAAAATAGTCGCAATGCCCATACATCATATCCCTCTATTACATGCTGGAAATAAAAGACACCTTCAAAAGGAAAAGAAACTCGAAACTTGACTGGAATGAAATTGAAACTTCGAGGTGATCCACGAGCTCTACTGGGCTAGACGAGCTTCGGTGCCTCACTTGAAATCCCCCTGTCTCCTTTTGCTTTCTGAAAAGGATATCCACAACGTGGGTCAGCACACATCATGTACTGGCGAGCGGCTTTTGGCCGAACTCGCAAATCTCTGCACTAAATCAATATGTTGAGCTAACATTTACTAGTGATCTTTCTACTTGTCTAGGTTCTTTTTAACAATTCATAAGAACATGATAGTAGAAATATATCATAAGCAACTTACCAACGCCGACAGTCATCCCTGCACAAAACATGTTAGCACAATTTGCATAACGAGTAATTCATGTTCATTCTTGCAGATATTGAAGTTGTCATTCGGATCATGCAGGTGGACTATTCTACATGTTGGTCCATGGGTTATCCCGATGATTAGCCGCTGTGACTCTTTGGTTCAGCTCGTCACTAAGGACTCAGATGTCGGCTACCCTTTTAACATGGGTTTCTTTTACCCAAGGTGCTCATAATCTCTCCTAGGCCGAGCGGTTCCAGGTGCCCCCAGATACCACCCGAGAGATAAATACTGCCTTGTATACAAGTTGTCCGAGACCAAATGCATGCTCTAGCCGTTCTATCAGATGAGACAGACTTGGACTTATGCACAGATATATGACACGCTTATTTCGTGCCTTCAGATTCATCTCAACACGTACAAGTTTGTCTATACATGTCTACATTTCAAGCATACTAGTGACAAGCAGATGATCATTCTTATCGAGCAGATAGAATAGTAATACATATTCTTGCAATTGATTCAATTCAGTTATCTTCTCTTATCTTTTGTGGATGTGGTATCGTTGATCATTGGGACAAGGCAACGGAGTGGACTAGAGATCATTTTTTCTTAGGCGTATGGATCAATGTTTGTTCGGTTGAAGCAACTCACCAAGATGAATCTTAGTTGAGAGAAGGAGGGACTTCACGCGCCGTTCACGAACAATTCACGCGGCCTACATTAGCACCAACAGTTGATTAGCATACTTCGTCTCTTTCTCTCAAGATTCAGAATGAATACGAAATGCGTTGAAAGCGAACAATGAAAACCAATCATCGAAAACCAACACAAAAAAACATTCATCAAAACCAAGCAGCGAGAGAAAACATTCAGCAAAACTCTTGGATTTATTTCAATAGAAGCCAATCCATCAATTGGAAATGTTCATTGCATTTCATCCGTGATCAAACGATACCGGCAAAGGTTTTACCAAATACTCAGTTCATGACTGAGTCAACAAGCCGTAGGTATTACATAGTGGACCGCGAGGAGTGGTGCACTACAAGAACAAAACACAGTCGATAGCACATCTCAAAGACAAGTCATTGTAGCAGAAATAAACAAAAAGGTCAATAGACACATGATATATGAAACATTATTCTCTTTATTGGTAATTTGCAACAAAATTATAAAAATGCTAGGCTAAAAAACAACTCAATTATAGTTACTGAATCTCAATACAATAATGATGCCACAGCTTACAACTCATAAAACTTATACAATCAGCATTGTTCCATAAATTATATCCTTTATCAAACAAAAGAAAATAATATCTCCATCTAAACAACTTCAAGTTGCCAACTGAGGTCCAACGCTCCAGTACGTCCAAGCAGTTACCTCACCTGTGTTGTTAACATGCTGAGACGTTGGACCTCAGTTGGCAACTTGAAGTTGTTTTAGCTGGGGTATTATTTTTTTGTTTTAGAAAGGACATAATGTATGGAACAATGTTGATTGTATAAGTTTCATGAGTTGTAAGCCTTATGGCATCATTATTGTATTGAGATTTATTATTTGTAATTGAGTCGTTCTTTGGCCTAGTGCCGTTGCAATTCAGCTACAAATTATTAAGAAAGAGAATCATATTTCATATATCATGTGTTTATCGACTTTTTTTGTCTATTTTTTTGCTACAACCACTTGTTTTGAGATGTGCCATCGACAATGTTTTATTCTCGTCTTGTACAAGTATAATTTAGACTTATTCGGCAACACGTCCAGTGGCAACTTTTAGTTTTATCGAGTCTGGATGTGACATCCGGGTGGAGGAGGATGGGTCACACCTGTTGTGCTGGAAACGACATGGGATTGGGTTAAGGTCGCAAATGATAAGCGGAGGCGGGGTCTACAGATGGATATTTATGGTTTAGTCGGTCGGCTCGAACAGAGGCTTGTCATCGACGGAGAAGATTGGGAGAGGCTCGAGATTAAGTGATCTCGAGAGTGGTAAATGAAAGAGGGGCTGATCAAAAAATACTGTAGCGACGGGTTCCTTTGAGAAGATGTGTAGTAAGCCTCTTTAGGGTAGCAGCTAGGTAATGTACCTGTGCAAATCTCTGTGTGTGTGAGAGTGATCTGTTGAGAAACACAACCTACATGAGATGTTGGTCGAAAAGAACATCTAGCACATTTAACATGTTGATATTGTATGGCTCAATAAATGTTCCAACTGAAGTCCTAGTTGAGTGTGCTTGTGTGAGAGTATATAGTAGATGAGTAGGGATCGATAGGTATCATCAGAGTATCAAAAGTTAGAAGCCTGTGATATGGGGTATCAGTGGGGAGGGAATTTCTAATGTAGTAGCTAGCTAGTGTGATTTTTTTCCTGTGTACAGGCAATGCATATGGTAGGGGGTATAGGTCATGAGGAGAGTCGAGTGTTATAGTGTGTCATGGTGTTACCATGATTGAGTAGGGATATGAGTATAGTATATATATGAACATATGTATTGAATACATGTAAGTAGAGATAAGGGGTATAGTTATCTATTACTAGGTAAGGTTGGGTATAAGATACATGTGTACATAGGGTTAATTAACAAATAATTCAAGGGGTATATGTATATCGGTAAGTGTAGGTAAATGGGAAATGAATAATATAGGAAATGATACGGCATGTGGAATCATAGTATATGATTATATTTTTATATGGGATACATATAGCTCATAGGAATATGGATATGGTGGGATATATGGGTTTAAAGGTAAACCATAGGATATGAGCATAGGGTGTAACCCCACCTTTTCAAAATTTGTCATACTTCCTTAAAATTTAATAAATTTTTCCCTAATTGTTTTTTTATATATAGTATTGATACTTGAACATTATTACTAATATTAATTTCTGAAAGCCATGGGCTTTTTCATTAAAGCCCACTTCCAATTCTAAGAAAACCCATTTTAAAGTCCTGTTCTTTTAAAAAGATACTTTCTCAGGTTTTCTTTTAAACCACTGGTTATAACATAATACTCTATTCTTCTTCCATTCGTTTTGGAAATTCCAACGGATTATCGAACCTTCTTTCTAACTGAATGGTCAGGAAAGGGAAATTGAATTCCCGCCAAATTATTGCCTACTCCTCACGCTAACTCCACAGCCTATTTAAACTACTCCTTCCTCATTGGATCCATACCATCCCATTGATCATCTCCTCTAATTTTTCCTGCAACTAAACTCAGAGAAGAAACCATGGCGATGTAGCTCAGTAGAAGCTCCTTCGAGGGATTGATCAACATGGGATCTCAGTGATCGGTTCAGTAGAAGTCCCAGGCGACGACAGCAAGGAACCAGTACTTCTTCCATCCTTAATTTCGTGGTAAGTTCCATCGATCGATCTTAATTCCATGGATTCGAATGATGATCTTCATTCAATCAATTTTCCTTCGTTTTGATCGAATTCGTGTTTACAAACCAGTGGAACAAGTGATCGATGAATTGTCTCCAAGGAATTATCAAGGAGAATTCATCGAGTGTTCATGACATAGGTTGTGATTCGATCCTTCGTTCATACTCATTTGATAATTATGTTCCGATCTGGTGTATAAACGATTATTGATTCTTTCCAGGATGCATATTAGATCGTTGGAAGCATTTAAGTCATCTTTCTCATCATTTCGATCCAGATACTCGAGATTGTAAGTATCAGATCTCCATCTATTTTGAATGTGCTTGATACATTCTTATTGAATTGTTTCCAAGTAAAATCTATTTTTTTAGATCGCATCATTTCTATCCTTAGTTTGATCACTGCTATGTGGATGACTGATTCAGAGATCTGGGTTATTCAGGAGTTAAAATTTGAAGTCCCAGTGGTTGCACTCCATCTCAGATTCGATTGGAAGCAGGTAAATCCCTACAACTCTAACAACATTGATTTTATATTTTTAGAATATGAACTATGGTCAGGATCCTAACCAGGGGTCATCCTGAGTTGGTTCAGTCTCTTCAAGACTGAACCTGAAAGTTGTAGTTAGGCTTTTAGGTTATTTAGTAACTTTATGGATGTGTTCATAACCTTATAGAGAGTTCTAAACTTTGATGTTCATTTGAATTAGGAGGGTTGGGGGCCTGAACAACAGAGCTGTCCTGAGTTATGGACAGTATATTAATTCATTGGACTAATATTGTTTTCACATGTGAACTAAATATATATATTGGCATTGTCCTATATTGGAAAGGTTTATGTTAATTCGTTCAAGATTAATAGTTGAGATATAAACAGTATTGGAATGGGATAGCTGAGTTATGATAATGTTGGCACAGTTTGGCTAACAGCCTAATATATCAACAGAGGATGATTTGTTTTCCTGAACCAGAGAAATGGTATGTGAGTATACATTGTAATGATGCATGATTTCAAGTTTTGGACTGATTTGATATTAGTCCCATAAAGACTAGACAGTAGGTTGTGAATCCTGGAAAGATTGGTATAACCTGCTGAGTTTTGAATAACAGTCAAATTGCCCTGCTGTTCAAACACCTACCAGGTTATTAAACTAATATTGTTTGCAAATTAATGCATTCCTTTAATGATTATGACAGAAGTGATGTCTAGGAAAGACTGGAAGCAACATTGATCCTAACCTGACTTGTAAATCAGTGATTAAAGAGTTTTGAGACTGATAATGATTGAGAGAGGAATGACCATGGTTGAACCATAGGTTGGGAACTTTGTATGCACAGGTTAGATTTAATTGCTTCAGGGAAGTGGTAACTGTCCTGATACAGGATTGAACCTGGGACTAGTAGGACTGAATAGTTCAATTCCATTTTGATTGAACCTTATCTAAATACCAGGTAGACTGGAAGTTGATGTCCTATCTAGGACTGTATGACTTAGGCATTTAGATGCATGGTTCATGCTTTAACTAGACTGAATGATCAGAAATGCAGGAAGAGTATTTTGGTACTAAGGCTATTGGATGATGGGTTCTGTGTTGATTTTTCATCATAACTGAACCATGTATATGAGCATGGAGACTGTCATCTGTGAGTCCCTGTTTACATAGGTTGGATTCATACTTGAATTGATGGAAACAGGAATGTGTCCTTGTTATTGCCAGGACCTGATGTCTAGCACCATATTAGGAGTAATTATCAGTCCAATTGGGAACTGAACCACTGTTCAGTAAGCCAATTGGTACTGAACAGAATAAGGATTGGTGTTGTCCATCATGATCAGGACTAACACTGTGAAGAGCTCAGGATAGGACAGGGAATCTTGGGTATATCTATGACTGGAAAGTCAGCAGCCAAGAATGGGATACTCTGGCATGGAAACAAGGAATTTAGAATTTAAGTTGGTTTAGTAGCAGTCCTTGCTATGGCCATGTGTAATGTTTTGGGTTATGACCAAACATTCCAATCTTGATATCACACTATCAAGTTTAGATACCAACAACCCTTGAGTCTTAACAGTAAGGAGCAATTTCATAGGTTATGTAATTTGACTAACTAGTGTTAACCCACTAGGAGTTTGATGGCTATCAATAGCATGATTTCTCCTTATCCAATTACTTTTAATATTAAGATGTTAACATGAAGAGTTCAATTAGATATTGATTAGCTAAGTTAATGGCTTAGGGAGGAGGTCATATTACTTGAGTTATATACAACTAGGAATGGTATTTAATGATCATTGTATAGATTTTGAGTAGTTAATAGGAAACTGGATTATAGGATAGATTTAAGAAGAAGATTTGATTAGTGTATTTTAATCAAGATTATGTTTTAGTAATAACCAATGTGAACTTGTCTTGATATTAATCAACTTGTACACATCATTATTACATACATGAGGATATCTAGCTCTTTTGCCTACTTGTACTTTCCTGGAGTAAGGCAAGTACTTTTCTACGGTTTTGTGCATTTACATTCTTGTACCCTTTCTTGTGACACGTCATGGCACGATATTCATGTACTCCTGTATTCATGTACCCTTGTCCTTGTACTTATTAGTGTCGGATGGGGAAATACACTAGCCATGTGACCAATCCCAGTTACTATATATTCCTGTACCTAGCTTAGGCCTCGCACTGTGCACGCGGATCCTAAGTCGTACCATATTCATGTACTCCTGTGCATGCTCCTGTACTCACCCCAGCCGGTCACATGGACTAGATGTATTTCGATATTGTGCACTTATCATGTCTGGTACTTCAGGATTATAGTTTCATTCCTGTACTTTACATGTTCCTGTACTTTACATTCATGTACTATAGTTCCTGTACTTATTTCCTGTACTACTTTTTTGTACTTTCATGTTCATTCCTGTATTTCATTTCTTGTACTCCTGTACTCTGTTCATATCATGTTCATGTTTCATTACCTAGAACTGTACTTTGCTCCGCTCCTGAATAGGATATGTTGCAGGTATGCTTGCAGGACATTGTTCTACTCTATGGGCCAGAGCCCAGGATATGAGCTGAGCAGGATGAGGTTTAGCTTGAGGCTTCAGGTTTAGACTACTTAGCTTTACTTTTAGATATTGACTTTAGAGTTCATAGCACTTTTCATTCCTGTTGATTCTGGTACATTATGATATCTGGATTGTGGATTATGGTGATCATTCTGGGATACGTTTTAGATGCTATGATTATATACTTTCATGTTTATCTGGTTAGTTTTCCCTAGCTTGGTACAGCTTACTTCGTCGTGTCTAACGACGAAGGCTGGGCGTGTCCGACTCGTATCCGATTATTCGGGAGCGGGTCGTGGCATGTTTTTAGTGGTGGCCCATGCAGGTCTATCCTAATGGTACCTAGGTCTTAGCGTACTATTGGGGGACTTGATTACACTAGGAAAACTTGATCACAACATAGGAAAATTAGAAAATAAGGGTATATCAGGTATATCAGGTATTTTGATATTCTATAAACACTTGTTGTATTTAGGTCTAGGTTATTTTAATAGTTTTCTGTTTTTCAGATAGTTCAAAAACATGCGACACCAGAACTGTCAATTCACCTGCACTTGACGTTTCCAAGCTTCCACTACCTTCTATCACTCTATTATCTCCATGGGTAGTACGTAGTTGACGAAGACGTTTGAAGAGTCCCTAGACACCAGAGGGAGCAGACCATCCTTTTCCACGCCAGACTTGTGGATACACACTCCAAGCCAGAAAGGACTTCTGATTTCCAGACTCTCAGACTTTGAACTTCTTCGACACCGAGCACATATCTTGCACCGAGGAAACAAATCAAGAATCTGGAGCCGCCACCGAAAGTCATCCAAGTCCCTGAGGACCCGATTTACCTGAAGATTAGAGCTACCAGCCAGGAGATCCAGAATGTAGCACAGACAATGGAACGAGACGGAAAGTTGAAGCTCATAAAGGACATGAAGACTTATGATGAAGACAACAACTAGCCTGGACCCGCAAAGCGTCGCAACACTCAGTCGACATTTCTTCGGTCACATCACCAGTCGCATCATCGGGAGCAGATCTCAACAGCCAGCATGCCAGCTGACGTATATCTCCTATTAGAGGCTCTGCGCTTCAGCTCAAAGGGAGAACCAGATTCAGATTCAGATGACGACCACTTGTACTTTCTGTCGTCGCCAAGACATCACCACGAAGAGTGCCACAAAAGATGGAGGCTACGCTTGTACTGCAGATCGCCTGCCCACCAAGTCAAGGACTGCTCGGAGACCGCTGATCACACTGCCCAAGGATGAAACACGAGGAGCACCAGTACCACAGAAGAAGGACTCGCCTCTCCAGATTCAGTAACAGCTTAAAGCACTGCCGAAAGGACCAGTCTATGCCAGAACAGTTGAAGAAGGTTAAAGGGATTCTAGTCCCGGAAGAATACTGAAGATAGACTGAAGATAGGAGACTCTTTTGCATGGTTGGAGAAAACCATGGATCATGATTCATAATCCAGTTTTTCCTTAGATTCCTCTTGCACCTAGATTGTTTCTTAGAAACTTCCTTGTTTCCTATTTAAGGATTATTAGATTTTATTTTCTATTCTAAAACCTTGGTCGCTATTCGAGATGTATTTTGAAAGTTTGTTTCCATTCTTGTTCGTAACTCTGCTCTTATTCGAGATTTTCTTCATGCTCCATAACTTATTTCCTATGGCGTCATTTCCTAATTCAAGATTTGGTTCTACTCGAATTTTGTTCCCCATTCAGACCCTGTTGATATTTAAGACTTTACTTTGGATTACATTCCTATTCAAACTTATGCCATTCAAAATCTTGTTTGAATCTGGCTTTTATTCGAGATTTCATTTGCAGATTTTGTTTTCTATCTTGAAATTTTGACTCGTCCCCTATGAGATTTATTTCTCATTCGTGAATTATTTTTCGTTCTATTCACGATCTTGTTGATCTTGCCTCGTATTTTGGGATTTCACTTGTTTCATATCCGCTATTTAATACCATGTTTTTATATTTATTTTTTATGACTTTATTTTCTATTTTCTGTTCCCAACTTGTTTCGATCTTGTTCCTTATTGGGGTATCGCTTGTTTCATGGATATTTTTTTTCTATTCACCCATAGATTCTATTTTCCTATTCGTAACTTGATTCCATTCGAGATTTTAAGATCATGTTTCCTATTTCAAGACTTTGTTCTGTTCGTGATTTTGTCTTATATATCTAAGATTTTCAGACTTTGAAACTTCAATTCCTACCCACGACTCAATGAGCCCTTGTTCCCTATTTGATGTCTTGTTTCCTCGTCAAAATTTTCTATTCGAGATTTTATTTCCTAATCACAACTTTGTTGATATTGGTTTTCTAATTGAGACCTTGTATTCTATTGGAGGTTGTTTTTCCTTCAAGATTTTGTTCGAGATTTCATTGTTGTTGAGATGATGTTGAACCTTGTTTCCGATACGAGATTTTATTCCTTATGTTGAGACTTTGTCTTTTGTCTGATACCTTGCTTTATGCCACCTTTGAGACTTCGTTACCTACCCAGGATTACGTTCCATATACGGGATCTTGTTATCATCCCGGATTCCTTTGAGAATTCCGTTATAAATTGAAACTTCGCTCCCTATCTGAAATTTTAAATCTCCCTGGTTGCTCTTTTGTACTCACTGATTGGATCCTTTGTCGTCTCTTAGTACCTAATAAACCCTTGTATTCTAATAGTCAGATAACCTCACCATCTTCTTGACTTGGACTATTGAGACTCATTTTGGTTCCTTGAAATTTCTATGGATAAAGTTGAAAGACTATTCGATGACCTATTAGGGCGTGACAGTTACACACTGCAGCAGTTATCTGGATTGCGGAGACCGAAAGTTCACTGCAGCCAGCAGCGCACTGGCGGGGCAGGAACTCTAAGTTGAAGTGATTTCAGAAATTCATAGGTTTCGGGTATTATGGAGACTTGTCCTAAATTCTTCATGTCGTGATCTCTTAGGTTGCTTCGTTGATGATTATTAGAAAATGGATAAGGTTGACAGATTATTCGGTGACATATTGTTATTTGAGTCACGGAGCCGAAAGTCCACTGCAGTCAGATATATATTGGCGGGGTAGGAATTCTAGGCAAGGTGATTTTAAATAGCTATATGTTCCCGGACACCATAGAAACTATATCCCTTTTTATATGATTATTGGTTTTCGAGAATCATAGATCCTTGCACGTTCATCTTGATTTGATACTGTATCTCCTGAGTATTGCGTACGTTTTCTCAATCAATTCTTGCTAACTTTTCTTTAGCATTCTATCGCTAGATCATTGAATTCCTCAAAATTATACATTGCCAGATTTTAATTCCATACTTCGTTCATGTCTTGTCTAAACTTCATTCTATCTCGTACCTATTTGATTCTTGATCATTGTTAGGTCGTATTATTATTTTTATGTGTAATTATCGTATTTGATCTCAAAGGCTCAGGATGTCTCAGAGTTGCACAGGATCGGAAGAAGTACTGGACGGACAGCAGCAGACGGCCACTGGACTTCGCAGTTGGAGATAGAGTGTTCCTGAAGATCTCGCTGATTAGGGGCGTCATTCGTTTCGGCAGAGGCGGAAAGCTCAGTCCGAGATTCATCGGGCCTTTCGACGTGACGGCACAATTGGCGAGGTGGCATATTGACTAGCGCTTCCAGCCAGCCTGGAGGGAGTGTACGACGTCTTCCACATATCTCAGCTTCGACGTTACATTCCAGACCTGAGTCATGTAGTGGACCACTCAGAGCTAGAGGTGGGCCGAGTTTGACCTACGAGGAGCAGCCAGTAGAGATCCTTGACAGAAGAGAGAAGCAGCTGCAGAATCAGGCTATTTTACTTGTCCGCATCATATGGAGACATCACTCTCCGGACGAGTCCACATGGGAACGCGAGGACGAGATGCGGGAGCGCTATCCCAATCTGTTTGATTTATGTGATTGTACTCTGTTTCTTTTGAAATTCTATTTTCAATAAATGACCGGTGTTTGGATCTTTTGTGATTTGCTGAGATTTATTTTTGGGGTCTTCGAATTTCGAGGACGAAATTTTTTCAAGGGGGAGAGATTTGTAACCCCACATTTTCAAATTTTGTCATACTTCCTTAAAATTTAATAAATTTTTCCCTAATTGTTTTTTTATATATAGTATTGATACTTGAACATTATTACTAATATTAATTTCTGAAAGCCATGGGCTTTTTCATTAAAGCCCACTTCCAATTCTAAGCAAACCCATTTTAAAGTCCTGTTCTTTTAAAAAGAGACTTTCTCAGGTTTTCTTTTAAACCACTGGTTATAACATAATACTCTATTCTTCTTCCATTCGTTTTTGAAATTCCAACGGGTTATCGAACCTTCTTTCTAACTGAATGGTCAGGGAAGGGAAATTGAATTCCCGCCAAATTGTTGCCTACTCCTCACGCTAACTTCACAGCCTATTTAAACTACTCCTTCCTCATTGGATCCATACCATCCCATTGATCATCTCCTCTAATTTTTCCTGCAACTAAACTCAGAGAAAAAACCATGGCGATGCAGCTCAGTAGTAGCTCCTTCGAGGGATTGATCAACATGGGATCTCAGTGATCGGTTCAGTAGAAGTCCCAGGCGACGACAGCAAGGAACCAGCACTTCTTCCATCCTTAATTTCGTGGTAAGTTCCATCGATCGATCTTAATTCCATGGATTCGAATGATGATCTTCATTCAATCAATTTTCCTTCATTTTGATCGAATTCGTGTTTACAAACCAGTGGAACAAGTGATCGACAAATTGTCTCCAAGGAATTATCAAGGAGAATTCATCGAGTGTTCATGACATAGGTTGTGATTTGATCCTTCGTTCATGCTCATTTGATAATTATGTTCCGATCTGGTGTATGAACGATTATTGATTCTTTCCAGGATGCATATTAGATCGTTGGAAGCATTTAAGTCATCTTTCTCATCATTTCGATCCAGATACTCGAGATTGTAAGTATCAGATCTCCATCTATTTTGAATGTGCTTGATACATTCTTATTGAATTGTTTCCAAGTGAAATCTATTTTTTAGATCGCATCATTTCTATCCTTTGTTTGATCACTGCTATGTGGATGACTGATTCAGAGATCTGGGTTATTCAGGAGTTGAAATTTGAAGTCCCAGTGGTTGCACTCCATCTCAGATTCGATTGGAAGCAGGTAAATCCCTACAACTCTAACAACATTGATTTTATCTTTTTAGAATATGAACTATGGTCAGGATCCTAACCAGGGGTCATCCTGAGTTGGTTCAGTCTCTTCAAGACTGAACCTGAAAGTTGTAGTTAGGCTTTTAGGTTATTTAGTAACTTTATGGATGTGTTCATAACCTTATAGAGAGTTCTAAACTTTGATGTTCATTTGAATTAGGAGGGTTGGGGTCTGAACAGCAGAGCTGTCCTGAGTTATGGACATTATATTAATTCATTGGACTAATATTGTTTTCACATGTGAACTAAATATATATATTGGTATTGTCCTGTATTGGAAAGGTTTATGTTAATCCGTTCAAGATTAATAGTTGAGATATAAACAGTATTGGAATGGGATAGCTGAGTTTTGATAATGTTGGCACAGTTTGGCTAACAGCCTAATATATCAACAGAGGATGATTTGTTTTCCTGAACCAGAGAAATGGTATGTGAGTATACATTGTAATGATGCATGATTTCATGTTTTGGACTGATTTGATCTTAGTCCCATAAAGACTGGACAGTAGGTTGTGAATCCTGGAAAGATTGGTATAACCTGCTGAGTTTTGAATAACAGTCAAATTGCCCTGCTGTTCAAACACCTACCAGGTTATTAAACCAATCTTGTTTGCAAATTAATGCATTCCTTTAATGACTATGACAGAAATGATGTCTAGGAAAGACTGGAAGCAACATTGATCCTAACCTGACTTGTAAATCAGTGATTAAAGAGTTTTGAGACTGATAATGATTGAGAGAGGAATGACCATGGTTTAACCATAGGTTGGGAACTTTGTATGCACAGGTTAGATTTAATTGCTTCAGGGAAGTGGTAACTGTCCTGATACAGGATTGAACCTGGGACTAGTAGGACTGAATAGTTCAATTCCATTTTGATTGAACCTTATCTAAATACCAGGTAGACTGGAAGTTGATGTCCTATCTAGGACTGTATGACTTAGGCATTTAGATGCATGGTTCATCCTTCAACTAGACTGTAATGATCAGAAATGCAGGAAGAGTATTTTGGTACTAAGGCTATTGGATGATGGGCTCTGTGTTGATTTTCCATCATAACTGAACCATGTATATGAGCATGGAGACTGTCATCTGTGAGTCCCTGTTTGCACAGGTTGGATTCATACTTGAATTGATGGAAACATGAATGTGTCCCTGTTATTGCCAGGACCTGATGTCCAGCACCATATTAGGAGTAATTATCAGTCCAATTGGGAACTGAACCACTGTTCAGTGAGCCAATTGGTACTGAACAGAATAAGGATTGGTGTTGTCCATCATGATCAGGACTAACACTGTGAAGAGTTGAGGATAGGACAGGGAATCTTGGGTATATCTATGACTGGAAAGTCAGCAGCCAGGAATGGGATACTTTGGCATGGAAACAAGGAATTTAGAATTTAAGTTGGTTTAGTAGCAGTCCTTGCTATGGCCATGTGTAATGTTTTGGGTTATGACCAAACATTCCAATCTTGATATCACACTATCAAGTTTAGATACCAACAACCCTTGAGTCTTAACAGTAAGGAGCAATTTCATAGGTTATGTAATTTGACTAACTAGTGTTAACCCACTAGGAGTTTAATGGCTATCAATAGCATGATTTCCCCTTATCCAATTACTTTCAATATTAAGATGTTAACATGAAGAGTTCAATTAGATATTGATTAGCTAAGTTAATGGCTTAGGGAGGAGGCTATATTACTTGAGTTATATACAACTAGGAATGGTATTTAATGATCATTGTATTTAGATTTTGAGTAGTTAATAGGAAACTGGATTATAGGATAGATTTAAGAAGAAGATTTGATTAGTGTATTTTAATCAAGATTATGTTTTAGTAATAACCAATGTGAACTTGTCTTGATATTAATCAACTTTTACACATCATTATTACATACAGGAGGATATCTAGCTCTTTTGCCTACTTGTACTTTCCTGGAGCAAGGCAAGTACTTTTCTACGGTTTTGTGCATTTACATTCTTGTACCCTTTCTTGTGACACGTCATGGCACGATATTCATGTACTCCTGTATTCCTGTACCCTTGTCCTTGTACTTATTAGTGTCGGGTGGAGAAATATACTAGCCATGTGACCAATCCCGGTTACTATATATTCCTGTACCTAGCTTAGGCCTCGCACTGTGCACGCGGGTCCTAAGTCGTACCATATTCATGTACTCCTGTGCATGCTCCTGTACTCACCCCAGCCGGTCACATGGACTAGATGTATTTCGATATTGTGCACTTATCATGTCTTGTACTTCAGGATTATAGTTTCATTCCTGTACTTTACATGTTCATGTACTTTACATTCATGTACTATAGTTCATGTACTTATTTTCTGTACTACTTTCCTGTACTTTCATGTTCATTCCTGTATTTCATTTCCTGTACTCCTGTACTCTGTTCATATTATGTTCATGTTTTATTACCTAGAACTGTACTTTGCTCCGCTCCTGAATAGGATATGTTGCAGGTATGCTTGTAGGACATTGTTCTACTCTATGGGCCAGAGCCCAGGATATGAGCTGAGCAGGATAAGGTTTAGCTTGAGGCTTCAGGTTTAGACTACTTAGCTTTACTTTTAGATATTGACTTTAGAGTTCATAGCACTTTTCATTCCTGTTGATTCTGGTACATTATGATATCTAGATTGTGGATTATGGTGATCATTCTGGGATACATTTTAGATGCTGTGATTATGTACTTTCATGTTTATCTGGTTAGTTTTCCCTAGCTTGGTACAACTTACTTCGTCGTGTCTAACGACGAAGGCTGGGCGTGTCCGACTCGTGTCCAATTATTCGGGAGCGAGTCGTGACATACGGACAACCTATAGGGCAACCAAGACTTAGAAAATCCATAGAGCCTAGTAAATAAACTAGATGGTTAAAATTAAACTCGAATATTGATTTACTTGATTCATGCATATTGGTTCATTGGATTTGGACTCCAGTTCGGATACTGATTTTTGTTTACAGCTCGGGACGACTTGCAAGTACATTCTCTGATAGTTTTCATGATAATAGTTTCTATGTGTCATGTATAATATAGTACTAATTTAAGTGATCTCTTATCATTGATTCTCGACATGATGGATACACAGAGTAGTATTACATGGATTCATCTTGGATATGTTGTCTATCAGGACTCATTTACATGCATCACCTTACTTATTGGCATCACTTATATTAGGACTCACTTGTTGGCATCACTTGTATTTTTGGCTGGTTTTGTCTAGTTTTTTCTGGATCTGAAATCCATTTAGTGCTTGTTGGACGGAGAAATACCTTAGTAGATATGGAAACATATCCAAAATCTGGAATCACTCATGCTGGAATCACCCTTATGGTCTAATCAGGAAAGATAGCACTGGCATGCGGAGCACGTGCGAGATGTCGTACGTTACCCCTAGTCGTTTACATGTCGAAAATGGTATTTCAAAACATACTACATAGGAGTAGTCTTTCTAGTCTCATTTCACATTGCTGGACTCATTATACGTGTTAGATATTTTATACTTATTGGATACATGTTTAGTTTATTTTCTTTGCTGGTTTTCGTTTACTTGACTTGTTTACTGCCTTAATTATCTATTTTATTACTTATTCCGTACCATAGTTTCGTGATTTCTTTTCATCATATATCTCACTACTATTTACTGTTTTATAGTCTTTATCGTGTATTGGAACTGCTATTAAATATGTGCTTCGCTCCAATCCTGGATAACATTTTTTAGACGATGAGTACGAGGCCATCTGTCCAACACATTAAGGAGCTCGGGAGACCTAAGGGGCTGGCCCCATAGCAGTTTAGTTTAGATATGCAGTTTAGACATTTTACCCTAGAACCGAATTTGTTTCCGAAACATTATCGGGGTTGTGTGTGTATGTGTGTGTGTGTGTGTGTGTGTATATATATATGGTGCACTGGGATATTGGTTTACTTAGAGGTGGATTTTGTGACTTGAGACTATATTTGGTTTATGCACTCTCCTACATTGTGACCTTGGGATTTTCTTCTCTTTATATCATTTGTGCGTTTCCTATTGGATCTTGTGATTGAGTATTATTGTTATTATATATCATTATTCTTTTTAGAGTTAGATATCTGTTTGAGATGGTTAGTTATAGTGATTGTCTACATAACTTACTACACTGATGCTACGACGTAGGCTGGGTGTGCATCACACACTCGTGCCCCTACATCTGAGTATGGGTCGTGACATGACTATTTCATGTTAGTTGTAGGGGTCGGATCCAGTGAACGGCGGTCTAAAGACACATAAGTACTGTGTTGCTTCAGAATTTTTTACGTCTGTGTGACAAAAGGACCCTTTTGGCTTGTACCTAAAATAATATCAACTTTAATAATTGCTACATTAAAAATGTGTCATTTTTAATAACATATTTTTATTTATGCTTTAGAACAAGAATCGAGAGTGCCTAACTCGCGACGAATAAAGTTGAATCGATCTTCTGATAATGGTTATGTAAAGATGTATGCTAGATGATGTTAGTGTCAATAAATTCTAGACAAATATTCTCGTATAACTGATGATCATGCAGAAAATGATGATGTATTTCTATGTGCTTGCTGCGTGAATGTCCTAATGGATTCATAGTCAAATTAATCGTACTAATGTTATCACAGAAAATAGGAATGCTTTTGTAATACAAATTGTAGTCTTCCAGGGCAAACCATAAAATTTGTGCACAAAAACATCCTACAACTATATACTCAGCTTCAGTTATTGATAATGTAATATAATTTTACTTCTTGCTAAACCAGGAGATAAGCTTTTCCTAGAAAATGACACATACTACAGGTACTTTTTCGATCTACTTTGCATCCAATAAAATTAATATCTGAATACCAATCAGGTCAAAGTATGTAATTTTGGAATACAACAAGTCGACAATAGAAGTACCCTTAATGGTACCGAAAGATACGCTTAACTGCACAATTTCTTAGGATTGACTTGATATATCACAAATACAAACGTTGACCATGATATCATGACGACTAGTAGTTAAATATAATAAAATACCAATAATACCTCGATACTTATGCTAGTCGACATGTTTGTCACTTTTATCAAGATCAAACTTTGTTGACATTGCAATTGGTGTGCCGATAGATTTTGCGTTGTCGAAGTCGAACTTATTCAGCAATTTCTTCGTGTACTTGACTTGATTGATGAATGTCCCATGTAAATTATGTTAATTTGTAGTCCAAAAAAGTAATTGAGCTCTCATATCATGCCCATCTCGAATTCACTCTGCATATACTTAGCAAACTCTAGACATAGTAACTCATTAGTTAAACCAAAGATAAGGTCATCAACATATATTTGCACTAGTAAAATATTGTCATCAAGGAATTTGATAAATAAGGTAGTATCAACCTACCCTTTTGAAAAACCATTTTCAAGTAAAAAAGTACTTAGAGGATCATATATACCAAGCTCTAGGAACTTGTTTGAGTCCGTATAGTGCCTTTCAGAGTTTGAAAACATGATCAAGAAATTTAAAAATCTTCAAAGCCAAGGGGTTGTTTTAAATAGGCCCTTCTTTTAAAAACTATTTAAAAATGTACCATTGACGTCTATTTGAAAAAGTTTAAAGTTATAAAAACATGCATATGCACAAAGCATATGAATGGACTCATGTCGAACAATAGGATCATAAGTCTCGTCATAATCAATTCTTTCCTTTTTATTATAACCTTGGGCTACTAGACGTGCTTTGTTGCGGATAACTTGTCCATCCTCACTAAGTTTATTTTGGAATACCCATTTCGTACTAATTATAGAGTGACCAATAGATTTGGGAACAAGTTCCCAAACTTAGTTCCTCGTGAACTGATTTAATTTCTCTTGCATGACATAAATCCAAAGCTCATCATTAAAAGCATATGCTACTGTTTTAGTATGTACTTGTGATATAAAGGAAACATTAGCAACTATATCTCTATTAGATGAACGTGTACTTACTCTCTTTGGTACATCACATATGATCAAATTATCTGGATAGTCTGACATGAACCTCATCTTCTTAGGTAGACTTTCCAGATAGGTTGTTCCAGTGTCTGCATCTTCAGGTGCTTTGCTTTGCTGGATGTTTTTTCTATGTCTTCGTCATCACTATAACTTGGTAATTGATTGTTAAGTTAATCAAAAGTAACATTTATAGACTCTTCAACAATCAAAGACCTTTTATTGAAAACTCTAAAACCTTTACTCTAGCAGCATATCCAAGAAATATTCATTCATCTGTCTTAGAATCAAACTTACCCAAGTTATCCTTCGTGTTCAAAATAAAACAAAGACAACCAAAATCTTTTAAGTACAAAATATTGAAATTCTGTTAAACCACAATGCATAGGGTCTTCTTCGATATAGGTCGAATTAGAACCCTATTCATAATATGACAAACTGTACTTATAGCTTTGGCCCCAAAATAATTCAGAAGATTATACTAGTTAAGCATAGCTCTAGCCATTTTGCAAAGAGTTCTATTCTTTCGCTCTACAACTCCATTCTGTTGGGGAGTCCCAAGATAGAAAATTCATGAAAATAGCCATTTGAATCACAAAACTTTTTGAAATCATAATTTTTGAATTCGCCTCCATAATCATTTCGGATGCGAGTAATATTTTCTTCAGTAACCTTCTCTCTGGTACAAAAAATTAGGCTAAAAAGTATCCGAAAAGTCGCTAATTCGTCGCTACATCAGTCGTTATACCGATTGACTACCGACAAAAATTTGGACAATTTCTGTCGGTATCCTACTGTTTGTTACTAAAAAATGAAACACAATAAAGGTCGACATTCTTTTGCTAGTCTGTCGCTGTGATTGCGACAGACATTTTTAGTCACTAATCGGTCGCTATATTTCCGTCGCTACATGCGTAACTAATCCGTCGCTATAGCGACATACTAGCAACAAAAAAATTGACAACGACAACTGATTTAGTGACGGGCCTTTTCCGTTGCTATATATGATTAGCAACGAAAAAACCCAATAGTGACATATTCTCATCGCTATTTTCCAGTATTTTTGTAGTGATTCTCATTTTAGATTTTTTTCTAAGGTTGTGTTTGATTGAGCTTTTTTTCCATGGAAAATATTTTCATCACAAATTTTCCACCAATTGTAGTGTTTGATAGCTTATATTTTCCATGGAATTATTTTCCAAAAAACTATCATTTTCCATATTTTCATCTAAAATGGTGGAAAATAAAACTTGTCCAACCCATAGGAAAATATCATTTTCCATGGAAAATAACTATTTTCCGTGGAAAATTATGGCAATCAAACACCCAAATTAAGTTTTCCATGGAAAAAAATTTAAAATTCCATGGAATTATTTTCCTAGGAAAATAATTTCATGGAATTAATTTCTTTTCCACATATTTTCCACCTTGCAATCAAACGCACCCTAAGCCTTTTGAGTTTCTATAAATAAGTGGGAAGGAAGCTCATTTGCTCCTCACCATCCAAAGAAGTTGTAAACTCTTTTTAATACAATTAAGTTTTTAATATTCCAATCTCTCTCTTTTGCTCGACATTTCTCATTCTCACCTTAGCGATCTAGCTAAGTATTCGGGGAATGCTCGCACGGTTTTTTGAGAAGGAAGTTCATGCGATGCACGGAACGAGGTGTAGGCAAATACACTAAGTCTGTGAGAAACAACTGCATACTGATGGTGTACCTTCAGTGTACTGCCGGCTCTGATACTGCTCTGTTTATAGCTGGATATGGATTAGAATCGAGCCCTTGTCGCCACGACTTTCTATGAGCTTTTTCACATACGAATAACTCTCGTTGCACTCCGGGTGTCCTCCATATAGTTTAGGAACCCCGCTCAACACCTATGCTAAACACATAGTTAGGAGACAGAAAATTTAAATTGCAAAAGGATACAGTTGAACTTTGATCGCCTGCTCCTGGCTTATCTATATTAAACTCGCAAAAATAGTGCAGTCAACAATCCTGTCTACTTGAATCAAACGACAGTAAGAACTAGAACAAGCGAATAACCTACACGCAGACAGAAACCATCAATCCATTGCACCATTCATATGATGCGTACTTAACCATCATGAATGATTTGAAAGCTTCCAGCGCTAGCTGAACAGAGAGAACAGTCTTCAATCCTCATTATTGCAACAGAACCATATGGAATCATTTTGTGGACGAACATGAGTCCGGGAAACATGTGTCATGCTGACATCTTATGTGATGTACATATGCACCTACCTAATTGTGATGGATACACCATTATGTATGTAAATGGACTGCTCTGTGCATAGCTCCTTACGCTCTACTAATATAGTACTGTAAGTCCAATAATTCGAGGAGTGTTTCGTGGTACCGAATGGGTGCTGGATTGATCCCGGAAAAGTCGGAAGGATATTATCTATTAGAAAAAAAATACCACTTTTACTGCAGGAAAAGCTCAGAATTGTTGGAGCGATAAGAGACACCACGTACGTAGTCTCGTTATCACAGTTACTGTACAGAGTGCAACATATGCATGTGTACAAGAAACTCGTGGAAGATGTTCAGATTTCTGACACTGGTAGAGAGAATTTGTTACTAATCATATCAGTACGATACAATGCATTCTTTTACAGTCTGCGCTGGTTAGTTGCGCGAACCATGATATGCTGCAGAATGTAGACGACGAGTCGGCTACCGGACACGGTGGAATCGTACCGGCCCCTCGACAACAACTCCTCAGCGGCTCACGGGGCGAACAAATGGTCGACTCCAAAACTCCCCTCATCGAAGACAGCAGGCAGCTTGCTAATTGGCCTCTTCCTGTGAGGGTACGTACACCACAATCACACTAGCATGCACCCGAAACCACAATAATGGAGGGACAACTGATTCAGAGAGCGCAGCAGATTAAAGAGATTGTAATGCTTCCACGAAATTACAGCGAGTGTAGCTGGTGCGCAGTTTCCCGCGCTTTAATTGCCTTGGCTCCGAGTGGTCTCTCGTATGGTTTTACTTGGATCTTACTGTAATTGAGAGACTCTTTACAATATCAAAGTTACGCATATGAAGAACGAAAAAGTCGCACGGTTTGTAAGCTTGTTTGACACCATAGTGTCTTCAAAAGATTGAATTGATTTTACTTCATGAACTAATTAACAACATAATTTCGTATAGCCGTAACTGTTGGAGTCCAGTCTGGATTTAGTAACAACATATCTATAGGACCCAAATCTGATCAAATATTTAATTTGATTAGATTTAGACATCCATGATTAATGCTGGACCATTTTAGAATTTTCTATTACCTAGAATTGAATATCTCATTTTAGAATTTCCTATTACCTAGAATTGGATATATTATAGAGTTTCCTATTTAGAAAATTCTATTATGCCCTAAGATATGTTTTCTCATTATATATATATGGGTTAAGGGTGGAGGCAATCCTATATATGGGTTAAGGGTGGAGGCAATAGGAAGGGCATAAGGTAGAGATTGAGGTACTTGTCCACAGAAAATCTAAGAGAAAATCTGTACTTTCCTCTTAGGATTTGTCATCCATGACAGAAGAAAGAGCAGATCCGACCGAGGAGCTGTTGCATTCGTTCAAGAAGATTGCTACGAGTAGGGTGAGTGATTTCAAGTTATAATCTCTTTTTTTCTTCTTCTTGAGTATGGTGAGGGAGTTGAACATATTAAGACAAAGGGTTCAATATTAGTTTTTTTGTCAATTTTGTTATTTTACCAAAATTATATAGATTAAGATTTGTCCAGGAGATATAGTTACCGACCATATACATTGTCTTTATCTATGATTAGCTTTTGTTATAAGAGGATTATGTAGGCTGGCCTAAGTTTCTGTCGCGATCACGTTTTAAACTCATGGTATTGGAGGGCTTGGCGTGTCTGATTTCTCTCATCTAACATCAATTGGTACCATAGCTATCAGATCCGCGAGAGGAAGATGCAACCATGTCTACGGAGCAGATAAATACACGCATGTCACCCTCACAGGAGAAACTGGACGATTTGAAAACCAAGGATGGAGGATCTACTCTAGTGCAAGGATTTACATGGTCCGTTGGAGGACGGCAACATCAAGCCATCAGACAAGTCTGCTGATGACTGATGGAGATTTGATCGAAACACCATTGGATTCATCCGCTAATGGCAAGATGATTAGGTGTTTCATCACGTCTCCATGGACAGTTCTGCAAAAGCACTTTGGAAGAAAGCTGTATTAGTTGTACGAACGAAATATGACTGACAACAAAATATTTTTTATTTGCCAACTCGTCAACTCGACGTACACTGAGGGTGTCTCGGTGGCACAATATCTGAATGAGATTCAAAATATTATCAATCAGTTGTCTGCGAAGAATATGGCGATTGACGAAGAGCTTAAGGCCCTTCTGTTTTTGGGTTCTCTGCTAGAGAGCTAGGAGACGTTGGTGGCCTTGGTGAGCAACTCCTCTTCTGATGGAGTTCTCAGGATGGAGACAACCAAAAGCAACTTGTTGAACGAGGAGGTCCAGCGTAAGTAAGTGGAATCGTCGTAGAAATCCGCTCTGGTGGCTTCCTACGGAAAGTGAATACTCAAGTCAGAGACAAGGGCACAGAGGAGTTCCTAAGATCCTGCGACTGTGAACCCCAAGGAGGGCTACTGTAAACTCCCAAAATTTTCAAGAATTTTTTTATTTTTATTATTATTTTTAATTGCTTAAACAACTTGTTTTGAATTATTTTTTTATTTATTTATAAATAACATCTTAGTCATGCTTAAATTTATTAGCAAGTGCAGCCAAGTGCCTAGACTAGCATATTAGCTGTAGGTGCCCCTAGATTTATTTTATTTAAACATTTAGTTGTTTAGATTTATTAAATCATATTGTGGCTATCTTTTTCTATTTCTTAATATTTATTTATTTATAATTTTTGGTATTTGACAATTATATCTATTTGTAAAAAAAAAGAAAAAAAGAAAAGAAAAAGAGCAGCAGCTACTGTTCCCTACAAGGGGGAACAATATTACTCCAAACCCGCTCGAACAGGGCCGAGAAGAGGAGTTTTATCGATATTTCAATCTCAATCAATTCCTAACCGTTTTTACCCAAATCAAATCCTACACGATCTAAATCTTATTCTCTACCGAATAACCCAAATCTTGGTTTAAATCGAAATCAAATTCGATTTTAAAATCAAGTTAAAATTCTATTTGTACATATAAGAACCATCTTCGAAAGCGCCATTCATAAACCTGCGAAATTTTCCAAACCTAGTTTGGGGGCTATGCCGTAGACGCGCGCACACCTCCTGGTCATCCTCCATCGCCCGCATGCCGCTGACGGCCGCCGCGCCATTGAGAGACGCCCAAAACCCGACGAAAATAGAGCAACTCCTCTGTTTTCACCAACAGCAGGTCCCACGTTTCCGATCAAATTACTTCCTTATTTCTCGATCAATTTTCGATCCGTAAATTTTCATAGAGAGCCAAGTTGACCCTCTCGTCACCCCAGCAACTATTTCGGGGAGTGGTCATGCCATCGACTTAGAAAAATCGACCCAAACATCAGGAAAAAATTGTTACATAAACAGTCATCAAACAGTCCAAGTAGCACTGTTTGAGGACCGTCCTCGTCAACCTATTAACAGTTTTGAAATTCTACATGAACAAAGTTTTGACCAATAGCACTTTAAAACCTTTCGATAGTTTAATTTTTTATTCGTTATATGAAAAGATTTTAATTTCCAAAGTTTATGAAAAATACTTAACAAAACTATAAAATTTAGGAATAAATTCCCGATACGGCATGCTTCCTAAAAAACGGAGGACTTGGCCACGAACCGAAAGCATCAAAAGGTGCGCATCGATTTCGTGGACGTGTGAGATTCGACGGAACCCAATTTCATTGTGTGCGTGCGACAAAATCGAGGCGTAACGGTCGAGATACCCCGTGTCAGTCCCTTTGCAAACTAGCCCATAACTTCGTGCACGTTCATTATCTCGAGACAAAACTTACGCCAACATGACCGTGCCATTTTTTGGTCCTGTGAGCCAAGTTTGGTCCGATTCTGAGAAGGTCGACCGGAACACCAATTTGGCGGGCCCGCGACCCGGTCCAACGGACGAATTTGTGCACGGTCTACCGGAATTCAACTTTGGACATTCGGTTGGGTTCGTATCTTCAAACCGGATCCATAGACATATAGTTTGATGACTTTGAAGACCGTAGGTACTGATACGCTTTTCGGTACAAAGCGGGTCCAACGACAGACATCGTTTTGACCCAAAATTATCGTTTTGTTGCTGTGTCCAAAATTGAACTTTTGGGCAGTCAAACTTAGACATTTCTTTTATGACAAAAATGTTCATGATTTTTATTTCAGCATTCGAGGGCGTTTGCGAGATTTGACCTTTCATTGCTTCACTGATCACTACAAGAAAATGCAAATTCTGCGACATATGGACTATGTAGCCAAAAGCTAGATTTGTGTCGCCAAAGAGTTTCGGCGACATATCTCGTTATGTCGCACGTATGTCGCGATAGCCTTGTCTGGGAAAGTATATGGCGACATGAACACACCATGTCGCGGAAAGATACCTACTTTTGGCGACATCACACACATTTTTTTAAAAAAACGTTTCAGCGACATGTGTCATTTTATGTCGCAGAATGTAAGTATATTTGGCTACATAACACATGTCGGGGAAAGTTGTTTTTTTGAATGTATAGGATATGACTTTCTGCTACACAATTGTGTGATGTTGCGAAAGCTATTTTATAGAAATAATATTTTTTTTTCTGTTTGCATATATTTTTCAACATAGATATGCAAAAATCCTATTTTGAAATTAAATTATAAAACTAAAATTCATATTAAAAGAACTAGAGAACAAAGAGCAACAAGTTGTACCCACAACATGATATCCAATATAATATCTTAAAACAGTTTTGTCATAAAAATAATCCATTAATGCAAATATCTTAACAACTTCAAGCATTCAACACGACATGTAATGTATCCCACAAACGTATTGTATTCCAGCTTAGATAACTATAATGTGGGCAAAAATACATTAATTTACTATCTTCCAAAAAAATTGCCCGAGACTATTCCCAAAAAATTTGCCCGAGTTTCTTCCCAAAAAATCAACTTGTTGTCCATGTGATCCTGCAAACAAAAATTAAAGAAAACAAAATTGTAAGTAAAACAAAATATATAAAAGAATAAAATTTTATCTCTATAACTCATTACTATTCAAATATTTTTCTTGACTCTATATTATACTAACTGAAATAAAACACAAGAACATCAAGCTCTATCAAATTTTGATATTGCACAAAATAAAAGAATGTTTTAGAGGAAAAAGTCACTCTACTAATACAAATATGGGTAAAAAAATATAAGCATTTAGAAGGTCGTATGAACACATACACATGATACCTGAGTGTAGAACAGTGTCATGGCTATACGGAAACAATGTGAAAGTGACCGGATCAAATTCAAGGAAGGATAATAAAAAAATAGTTGCAAAGAAGGGTTTTTGTCTCTCTGTGTGCGCGTGCACGTGTTGGTGGTGGTTTGGGGGGGGGGGGGAGATGGTTATGACACAAGCCTTTGGTATCTACTTTGGCAAAAGTATTTTAAGGTGATTTAATGTTGGTGGATCAATATGATGCCCTGGGACCATGATGCCTACACCAGGAATGTCGCAGCAAGGAGGCATACATTCGCTTGGTTTGAACAATAACCCCACTATGAACCTTCCTATGGCACATCCTTCTGGCATGCAGGCTCCATCGAAGTATGTCAAAATTTGGGAGGTAATTGTGCTGTCTAACATTTCCCCTGTTCTTAGAAGTATTAGCACTACGAGCAACCAGTAATGGTAAACTTTCGATGTATAATAATACTTTGTCATGCACAAAATGGCCCAAGTTTCTAAAATTCAGTCAATATTGATACATTTTGATCCATTAGTTTTTGCACTTATCAGAACCTGGAACTTGCTAAAAAATTCAGTAGCGGGATTTTGTTAATAGTCAGTGTTGGATGTACGAGTTCGTCTGAGTTTGGTCGAGTTGGGCCAAACAGGCAGTAACATTTCAAAGTTGTCCTTGACACTGATATTTAAACTTTGGTATATCAAAAACCCTGAAACACCCTATTAACCAAAACTTGTAAGTCATAAAACCATATATTACTCAATAGGAAAAGGACAAGAAGAAACAGCTATAGTCACTGATAGTACTTGAAACTTTGGTGGTGTGTGGTAGCTTCAGGAACGCTATTGTCTTTCGTGAATCATTATTACTGTCAAAAGGAGCTCATACCACTCAATATTGAAGCATACGATGGACGCAATTTAGTCATGTTTCTCTATTTACATTCCTCTCTAATATGGGATGGAATAAAAGCAACCAACCCAATGAAACTAGTCCGAGATGAACCCAGATGAAACCAAAATTGTAAATGTCAAAATAAGAGTTCAAGTGTCAAACGCACCTACTAGTGTCAGACAAACCACCACGATTCTCAGAGACAGATTTCAGGTGTTTAGAATTTAGATGTGCCTGTCACTGTTGGACAATTTTGGTATGGCACAGTGTCCGTATCCAAATTCTAGGCCAAATTAATCTACTGGATTGAACCTAGACTAGAAAATGTCTGACTAGGTTTTCTAATGGAGGATACAGAAGAAAAACCTTGCTAAGTAAATATTTACATGGAAGTAGCTTACAGAAGAAAAACTTTGCTAAGTAAATAACTTTTAGAGTATCAGTAATAGTTCAGTCCTTGTTATAGTTCAGTCCTATTGATGCAACATTCTCTCCTATAGATGCAAACATATATAGTTCAGTCCTTGTTATCAGCACTTGTTATCAAAATGCCATGAATTAATCCAATTTTTTTAGCCTATATTAGGTACTCAGCCCTTGTTATCAATCCCATGTATATGATTTGAACTGAACTATATGATACATACCTGCACATAGGTGGTATCATTTGTTGATCTAAAAACTGATACCAAGAAGCAATAACCATTGGGTTCACAACTGAACCCAAAGTGAATACCTGCACTTGGACAGACATTCAGAGATGAATGGGAACAGAACCAATATTGCCATTCAACTGCAATTGCCTAAATAACCAAGAAGTAGATAGGGCAAGATTCAAACTGGTCTTAATGTCCTATTCGAAAGGGCAGATCATTAATTTGATGTAAGGAGGACAGTGCCTAAATAGGTTCAGTCTTCATTTTGGTTCAGTCCTCAAATGAAAGTTGGATTATGACAACCTCTGGTAATTTGATACCAATGCATGACACGAGAAGTTTAGAGAGTAGTTGCATTAGACCATTCAAAGCCACAGTTATATGACAACCTCTAGATTGTAGTTATAAACTGAAAGTTGGATTATGACAGATTAGACATGACACGGTAAGGATAATATTAAGTTACCTGCACCACTGGCTGGTGACTCCATAGGACTGGGCACATGCAATTGAAGATTATTAGACCCCTCAGTCATGTTATCTTCAGGTGTAGAAACAAGACGGGATGATTTACGAGTGGGACCATTGTGTACGACCTAAAAATACAAAATACATAAGTATTAAGGCATTGTTAGTAACATAATTCAAATACAATATTTTATTTGAGAAGCATATCATATTTATTACCTTTTCCATTTGAGGATTAGAATGCCCATTATTCTCATCTTCACTGCTAGACGAACTAAGCAAATCATCACAATCGCCTGGTTGATACTCATTATCATCTCTCTCACTTGCATTTCTTTTACTATTTTTAGCCAAACTTGTTTGGGTGACCTTCTCAAATGGGGCTAACAAATTTGTAGCGTGAAGCAAACCCAAAGCCTCAAATTTCCTTTGGTTGCGAGCAATATTTTCAATTCTTTGTTTCTCATATGCTGACGTCAATTGGGCTGTTTGTCCGGGTCTTAAATATATCTTGTTCTTTGATTTTTCCATCTACGACAATAAAGATACAAATTATATTAGCCTTAAGACATGTACAAATTTATTAAATATGCATTCAAAACAAATTCACCAGAACAAGTTTGCAAATTCATAGGACCAACTACCAAGAAGAAACACCACCAAGCAAGATCACATGCTAAGTCTGCAATTCAGAACTATACAATAATCCTAAACCTCACCTCTACAGAACTTTTCGGTCTTTCAGATGTGTCACAAACAATAATAGAAGTAAATTGAACTTAAAGCACTGACAATCCCACGATATTGTCTCAAATAATGCAATGGTTTTCATAACATGATGCAATGATAAAAAAAATTTAGATCATACGATTATTAGACCAGGTAATATAATTTGAAATTCAATTTCTCCCCAGTTTCACAATAGAATTAAAAAATTATACTGCATAAGGTAAAACAAACAATTAAAGGTAATACAGAAGTTCCCAAGTTGCACAAGTATTATCGCACAGTTTACAAGTTCCTGAAACTTATTCTCGTTTGTTAAAGTGCCATTTCAATTTATATAAACTGAAAATTTAGGAAAAGGTTAGTGCCTTCTAGCAAGCAACGAGTAGAACTATTTGTTCCTTGTTGGACGTCAGTGAGGCTCCGACATTTAGGCTGATGGTCTGTATAGAGCAGGGTTCTCAGTTCTCCTTCCTGTGTGACAGCAGGATTAATTTCCTCGTGAGAATGACAGGCACCTAGGACAAGGTATGTAATCAAGTTGCAGTTTTTACGAAGAATTATTATTTGTCTCCAGCTTTGACAGATGCTTTATTTTGTACATTCAGAAGTTATCAAACATGCAAAAGGGGAGTCCAAAAGCGGTATAGGCATGCAAGGATGAAAGATCGTCTATTATTTGGCATAACAAAGTGAATGCATGAGTCTGATCAAATATGAAAAGACTGAATCAACAAAACTGCCATGGCAACTATAGCTTCCTATAGGCATTTGCTTCCTATAGCAACATCTGAAGCTTAAGCTATGGAACTTTATACTACGAGCATCAAAGTGTAAGTTTCATGCCTGAACTCATCTTGAGCGTTTCTACTTCTCTCTCCTCTTTAATTGATTTAGAGACCTTCTTGTTAAAGTCACTAGCAATTTCAAATTCAAACGTCAAAACACCAAGACAGCATCACTTCTATCCTTAAATCCACCATCATATACCGATATGTTCATTGTTTTCCTTTCTGCCAACCACAGACAAGCACAAAAGAACTACTTCCTACATGAAACCACCTCTAATATGCATATAAATTAAGCATCAATAGGTTCATTGAGAAGTTTAGAGAGTAGCAGTCAACTAATTCCGATGCATTTCCTCTGTTTTACTCTATTTCAGAAGTTTTCTATAAAACACGAGAAGCTTGATTTCATTTCAAGTAAGCTCTTCACTTGTGCATGGTTCAAGCACTTCACTCTAAGTTTCTTTCAAGTGAAGTTGACTTTGGGCACAATACAATGCACATAACACCAAAATAAATAAAGTGATACTATAGCAAAACAGCACATAAAGAGAGACATCTCTACTATTAAGTATTCAATGAAACATAAGTAGATAGAGATAATAAGTGCAAAATGTCACATTTAGAGATCTAAACAAAGCATTCATACAAGTCAATTCAATATTGAGTTGTATTCTAGTCTAAGGTGAAGCATCATGCAAGTTGTTCATATCTAGGGGATTATGTTAGGATTTCTACTTCAATGCCTTGGGACTGCCCCTGACTGGTAAAATTGACTCAGTGGCAGTTGATATTAATTAACAGACGAGGAAGCTTTAGTAAAGAGAAAAACACATAGCCATACATAAAAATGCAAACACACACGTGCACCTTAAGTATATATGGTAATGAAACATGATTATCACTTCACCCTCTGCCTCCATCTCTTCATATGTCAAAGCATATTTCCTTTTCAACGTTTTATTTTGTTTGTATGACTGTCTGCAAAGAAGAAAATACATCCAAGCTGAATATGACAGTATCGGAAATTGTATAAATATGTATGACTCAGGGTTCGACTTTGTTGTGGTTGTGACAGTTTGCCCAGGTAAATAGCAGGTAATGGCTGATGTTTCTCAATCTGCTAGCGCTTAAAGTTCATTGCATTCTTCATTAAATTTTTTTATCTATAGGACACTAATTTTCTTACGGCTAAATCATGTTTGCATATTTTCTTGTATGTCTCCTTTCTTGATCTGCTATGAATCATTTTGTGGTTCATATCCAAAGCAATCTGTCTATACAAGGGTAGAGAGTTTCGTATGATCCTCTGCAGATGGTATTATGATGAATTTGTGGCTGGAACATGTCTTCTACTGATAATGTGATTTGTGGCTGGAACATGTCTTCTACTGACCATGTTAGAGCTGAAAGAAACTTACTCGAAATTGTATGTCCTGATAGCAGTCAAATCCAGATAAGCAATATGAATAAGTAAACAAATTATGAAATGATATAGTGAACGAAATGCTGAAACAATATTCAAATAATATAGTGCTTCAACCTACCTACATATCAAATTCTATATCAGGATCAATATCAGAATCATAAAGCATTTCTTCGTCATCCTCATCATCCTCTCTATTATGTGCCATTGTTTCACTTTCACCCTCATTATCGTTGAGCCGCAAAACCATATCACTTGGAATTATCTCAGGATCAACACCATTCCTATGATATTGAACATTAGTATCTTCAACGATAATTGGAATAATTCCAGTGCTTTTGTCTTTTTGGAATGCATCAATAGGTTCTGAAACTTCTATTGAGTCATGCTCATCATCATCATCCAACTCTGGTACATCCCATGTACCCCGATGTCGAACCCTTTGTACGACTTGCCAATTTGCACCTAATCGTGTATCATTAACATAGAACACTTGTTGCACCTGACTTGGTAGGACAAATAGATCGTCTGAATACCACCGGCGCATGACATTAATGCTAAGGCAATGTGCTTCTTTGTTTAGTGTTCGGCTACCACCTGTGTTGAACCATTCACATTGGAACAAAACAACTTTATGGCCATACATGTATGTCAATTCCCAAACTTTGCATAAATATCCATAAAAGTCGATGGGTTTTCCTTTATGAGCTCCTTCAGAGACTAAACCGCTATTCTGACTCTTACAACGATTGTCACGGTCTCTAGTATGGAACCGAACTCCGTTACAAATGCAACCTGAATAAAGAGTTACTATCACATTGGGACCATTCGCTAACGCCCACATTTCATCAGTTGCTTTTGGTGACTTTTGTGTTCGCAATTGATTCATCTACATACAAAACAAACAAAAGACATATTAAGATAATATTAATTGAATAGTATCTAAATATATGTTATATATCTTACGTGCTTTTTGAACCATTTTGAAAATTTTTGTCGTTGTATTTGAGTTATATCGCCTTCACTTGAATTTTGTAATAGCTTCTTGTGTTCCCTACTTGAAGAAATTAAAGTCATAAGTGCAAATAAATCAATAATCAAAAGATTTTAAGTTATGAATGCATGTAAGGATGTTGAATAACATACTCTAGATACGGCTCAACCTCATCGGTGTTGTAAAGCACAAACCACTTAGCAATTTCATATTCCTTCTCTGAGACATCAGGAGCCCTTCTTAGTCGTCCAAAAGGACGAACATTTTGCGTGAATATCGTTAACCCAGGACCACGTTCACCACCATCAGCATTTCATTCTTCTCGATTAAATATTGTTTCAACATTGCTCAAGTATATTGAACAAAAAGTCAAGCTCTCTTTTACAATATAAGCCTCAGCAATTAAACCTTCTGGCCGAGCTCGATTGGTTACGTACCATTTTAGAGTTCCAAGAAACCTTCAAACAAAAACCAATTACAATAATGAAAGCATGTTTAAGTTGAAATTTATATTAAGATAGTACAAATTACCTTTCAATTGGGTACATCCAACGATATTGTACTGGTCCCGCAAGGATGGCTTCACGTGGAAGATGAACTGCCAAATGCACCATCACATCGAAAAAAGCTGGAGGAAAAATCTTCTCTAACTTGCAAAGTATTAGAACTATGCGTTCTTCTAACTTCTCTAAGTCTGTTGGCACCAACGTCTTAGAGCACAACTCCTCAAAGAAATTACCCAACTCAAACATTATAGTACAAACATCCTTGTTAAGGTAGCCACGCATCCCGTTTGGAAGAATTTGTTGTAGAAGGACATGACAATCATGGCTTTTTAAGGTTGAGAATTTTCCATTTTTTGTGGTCACACACCTTGAGATGTTTGCAGCATATCCATCTGGATATTTGATTGACTTTAAAAATTCAACAAAACCCTCTCTCTCCTTTGGTGTCAATGTGTAAATCGCTGGAGGCTTGATCAAGGAACCATCGAGAGACCTCTGTACGTGCAATTCTTTCCTTATGCCCATGTCCTCCAAATCAAAACGAGCTTTTGTTGTATCCTTGTTCTTCCCGTCTATGTTCAACAACGTTCCAAGCAAATTGTCACATATGTTCTTCTCTATGTGCATGACATCAAGATTGTGTCGGAGCTTCCGTTTCCTCCAATATGAGAGGTCAAATAGGATGCTCTTCTTTGTCCAATTCAATTCTGCTTGGTCACGGGGTCTCTTTTTGTTCTTATGGTTCTTCCCAAACTCGACATATGATAAGCAATCCAACTGATTTAATATTTTTTCTGTTGGTATCTCCAACGATTTCTTTTGGTGCTCAGTCTTTCCATTAAAGGCCTTACTTCTTCGCCAGACATGATTATCAGGTAAGTAACATCGATGTCCCAAGTATCCAATTTTATTTCTCAAACTTTGAGATGAAGCATTCTCATTGCATGTGGGACATGCCAAATAACCCTTTGTACTCCACCCAGACAAGTTACCATACGCAGGAAAGTTATTTATTGTCCACATTATAGCTGCATGCATTCGGAAAGTTTGTTCCCTGGATGCATCATAAGTGAGTACACCATTTTCCCACAAATTGTTTAGCTCATCAATCAATGGTCGCATGTAAACATCAATATCTCTCCCAGGTGCTTGGGGACCTGGAATAAGCAAAGACATCATAAAAAATGGATCTTTCATGCACTTCCAGGGTGGTAAGTTATAGGGCATAAGTATTACAGGCCACAAACTGTAAGATGTACTCATGTTTCCGAAAGGGTTAAACCCGTCAGTGGCCATTCCTAGCCGTATATTTCGGGATTCCTGAGCAAAATAAGGAAAATTGCTATCAAACTCCTTCCACTCTGCACTGTCAGCTGGATGCCTTAATACTCTATCATTCATGCGCTTCTCACTATGCCATCTCATGTCTGTAGCTGTCTTCCTCGACATATACAATCTACGCAATCTTGGTGTCAATGGAAAGTACCGCAAGATCTTATGTGGGATCTTTTTTCCATTACCATTATTTATCTTGTATCTAGACTCTCCACAGACTGGGTAATTTTCTAAGGCTGTATTCTCCTTCCAAAAAAGTGCACAATCATGTTGACATGCATGAAGTGTCTCGTACCCCAAGCCCAGATCACGTAAGAACTTCTTAGCTTCATAAATGGACTTTGGAAGCAAATTTCCTTCGGGTAGAAGGTCAAATAATATTTCCATCAGCATGTTGAACGATTTATTGCTCCACTTGCTGATTACCTTCACATGAAGCAGCGTAATCACCAACTTCAACAAAGTATACTTCTTACACCCTGGGTACACTTCACGTTGTGCATCCTCCAATATTTTATCGATGTTATGCAGCTCCTCCCTCTGAGCAGTATCATATTCCCAATCATGGCCCATGTAAGCCCCCCGACAATAGTCTTGTAGTAATTCAGGAAATTTGTCTTGATCGTCTTCTTCATCTGACATTTCAATATCACCCTCATCGTCTGATACTTGAGTTTGATTCTCGGTAACAAGTTCTCCATGGTACACCCAATTAGTATAAGATAACATCATTCCATGTCGAACTAAATGATTCTTCACATCTTTTTCTGTATGCCACTCTAAGTTCATGCAATCATTACATGGACATCGAATCCTACCATTCTTGCCCACTTTGTTCATTGCATATTCGACAAAAGAGTTGACCCCATCAACATACGGCTGACTTAATCTTTTTCTAAAAAGTGTCATCCAACTCTTGTCCATCTCTGCAAGAAAATATAATTGTTAATAATTATCTACGAAGTTATGGCCTTAATGGTTGTAGCATAAACGAGAATGTAAAAAAATAGTTTGAAGTGGCTAAAAAAATAATTATCTACGAAGTTATAGACTAAAAACGGATGTAGCCAAAAGTAAATTTGCACACATAATCTATTTCTAAATGGATGATTTGTTCTTTGTTAATCCATATTGAGACGATATTAGTGAAGTATTTGATAGTTGTAGGGGAAAAAAGTTCTATATTTTCGTTTTTCAGTACATCCAGATGCCAGCAGTTCTTACCATTCTTGACATGTAATTTTTGTTTTTTCAGTACAATGTATCCCAGTCTATTTCAAACTCAAAATAACTATAATTAATCATCTTGTGTCCAAGGGTTCCAAGTTTTGCCATGACTTTTCAACTCTGGAATTACAATGATAGAGACTTGCAACTGGGAAGTAATCCATATTGTTCAGAAAGTTCATAACTGGTAAATCTTTAACAAAACATGTAGACATTCACTGACAAGCAACAGACAATAGCAAAAGGACCTGAAGTTAATAAAACAAGGTCCTCTAGACAAAAAAAAAACTAATCATAACAGGTATATATCTCAAAGAAGTTTTTCACTATATCTTATGCTACATACAGTATCGGATGAGAAAATAGCACATTTGAAGAGTAAGAAAATTGCATATGGATTGAAAAGTAAGGTAACTGTATCTAGATTGAAGAGTAAGACAATGGTTTAATTACCTTGGCCTACAAAAGCAAGTCTGTATACTTGCAAATATGAAGGAGTATCAGAAAAAGAGTTCAGGAAAAGGAGAAAATAGGGTGAAGGAGTATCAGATATTGTTTCACTCTATTTGAGGAGGTTTGGCATCTTTTAAAAGTCTGTATACTTGAAACAAAAGTCCCAATATTTGAGGAGGTTTGGCATCTTTTAAAAAATAGGCAAAAAAGAAATAATATAACATACTGCTTCTTTCTTCCTATTTAAGCATGTTTGTACTGAAGTATGTAAGTTCTCTTTCAGAATGCCTACTAAACTTAATTGATCATACATACAGAGAGGCGGCGGCTTCATTCCTGCAATGCAAGCAACTGCCTTACTAGGGAAAAAGGCGTTAACCAAGACCAGGGATCGAGCCTCCGATGCCGACAAATCCCATCAGACCAATACGGCAATCGCGTCGGCTAAACATACTTCGGGGGGCATCGGATCAGCGAGTAGCAACTGCATCTCAAAAAGCGCCATTTGGCTGTATGATGTGCTCAACAAGGCTTCCAAAAGCGTGATAGTTTTGGGCAATGCCAAGAAAAGAAACCCCAACTCTAGAAAACGCAAGTAGTGACAGCCATATATGAACTTTAAACCCATGCTTAGTCTGTCTACCTTCCTATACGAATAAAACCGTTGTAGAGTCTCATCTTTGAAGTTGGAAATGGCTTGTCTGCCTGTTCTTCTACTTCTAATTTGAAATCTAGCTTGGGAAACTAACTACTTCGTGCACACGAGTTGCTCGCTCTAAGAATAAATATGCTTGGAAAACTAACTCCTTTTCTTATAACATAGACAATGGTTTAATTACCTTAGCCTACAAAAGCAAGTCTGTATACTTGCAAATATGAAGCAAACAGGGTGGAGGAGTAAACAGTGCTGTTTTACAAAAGGAGCAAAATAGGGTGAAGGGGTATCAGAAAATGAGTTCACATGTGGGTCTGTGTTATGTGATTGCTTGTGCTTATATTTGTGTTATCAGAAAAGGAGTAAACAGGGTGAAGAGTAAAATGGTATAAGATTGTTTGATCAAAGTAGTTCCTATTAATTTATATGAAAAATCAAAATCGAAATAAACCCGTAAAAGAACTTTTCTAATAATTAAAATAACCTTAAAACTGAATACTGTCTATGTTATGATAATTCCAGTTTTTGCTAGTAGATTTGAACTCCTGTCCCTTTCATTTCGGATATCAAGCATTCTTTAACATTCTATAGTTTTTCACTAATTTGGTATATTTAGAAAAACAACAAGAGTGAAGTGAAAGTATAGTTATTCTGAATTAAAGATACCTCATAATATGAATGTTCAATCATTAAATTATGCAAGGACTTAAAAGCATATATGAGATGAATCAAGCATACTCATTTCTGCATGCATGTTCAATATAGCAGTGTATAGGAGAGCAAGAAAGTGATAAAAATATTAAAACTTCTTAGTATAATAATACCAATTAGAGCAAGTTCAGAGACTGTGTCAAAATAATAACTATCCAGAACTAGATACTTGTAAGGATCCATCAAGAAGGTTTGTAGTAGGATTGTTGTTCACTTGTCCGTGGGTCTAGTTAATGTTCGATGCACAAGTGCCGCTGTTTCAAAGTAGCTAGGCAAAAACAGTACCTGAGAATTAGCTTCGGTGACAATTGCAGTGTTGGATGAATCAATGCATGATTTCTTATAGCGCTCAATGGTGGCTTTTACACTGCATCCAGAGAACATGGATTTATAAGTGATATTTCGAGCAAAGTTTTAACATAACCGTGGTAAGGCATCCTGATTGTTGTTTTTGATGCAAAATCGTTGATCCTACCTATCAAATTAAGGTGTTTATCTACCAAAACACTGAGAAAAAAAATTTGATTTAGAATGTTGCATTTTAGTATTTTTCTTGTTCGAAATTGTGACAAGTGTATAGTTACAACGGTCTATATATTACAACTGTCCAAAAATATAATAGGTTAACCAAAATTATTGTTTGTCAATGTTGCATATCACATCCATATCAGAGTTAAACCGATGGGAAAAAAAATTAAAACACCTCTCCCAGAACCTGATCCACAACAATCTACTCTCTGTAGTCAAAGAAAACGGGCTGTAGTATACCAATACATATGAGAAAGTTAATGCAAGAGGAAATTCTCAATCAATTCCTAGAACTTTTGAACGACACTACATCTCTAATTGAGCAGAGGGATAGTTTTAATGCTATCCATATCTCTATAAAAAAAACCTTAAATTAATAAAACCTAAAGCAATTGTCGATGGAAAACAACATGGTGGATTGGTAAATCTAAACCCTAAAATCAGCAAAACACTCAAATAAGAAATCAATAAAACCCTAAAATCAACAAAACACGGAAAAGGAACCTCCAAAAAAAATCGATATTATGGTGGTGGAAGCACCTTCCGGTGGTGGAGGTATGGTGGTGTCGATTTTCTCTCCACCGGTGCTAGGAGGTACGGTGGTTGTAGCCAAAAAGGAAATCTCTTTTGATTTGTAAACCAAATAGGAAACAAAAGGGAATCGGTCATACCTTCAGCTTTTGGGGAGAAAAAAAAATGCGCCAGAGAAGAGACGAAGAGCCGGCGCCAACACTATAGTTGGGGGATTAATTTTGTTTAGGTTTTATTTCATATAATTTAGGTCATTATTCAATAAAAAAAATTATAAATATATTTAGTGTCCTTTTGCGACAGGACTAGTTATGTCGCCAAACACATAGTGGTCTTTCTGCAACATGTTCCACATGTCGTAGAATATGTAGTATCTTTCGGCGACATGTACCACATGTCACAGAATATATAACATCTTTTTGCGACATGTCGATGTCGCGATATGTCAATAATTTTTGGCGGGTTTGTTATTTCGTTTCCCTCCAGTGAAATTTATATGTTTTCTGCGACATATTATAACTCATGTCGCCAAAACATGTAAAAAATTAGCTTTTGGAGACATAAAAGACCCTATGTCGCTAAAACATGTTGCTAAAAATGCAATTTCTTGTAGTGGATTTGATGATTCGAGCTACTGGATACTGTCACTTTGCACACAACCTCAGGCAACTATACCTTGCCCTTCTTTACAGTTTAATTACATGCTTATTTCTTTTCTCTGCTACATATTATTATTCTTGATATGTGTTCTCTCATATTATGTATACTAGTTTAGTTACCTGATTAATATATAGTCCTTATTCATGGTTGACATTATAGTTCATATTGAATCTGTTCTCACATGTACTGTGATTGAGTCATATCATAGAACGAGTGCATCATGACTGAACTACTATTCCTATTTTGTTTATTCTCAACCTGCGAGTCCACACTAGGGATGAGGGTTGATTATTTGAGTTAACCTGCGAGTCCATACAAGGGGCGAGGGTTGACTGTTTGAACTAACCTATGAGTCCCCACTAGGGACGAGGATTAGTAATTTGTTCAAACCTGCGAGTCCACACTAGGGACAAGGGTTTGATTATCCATTTGATTTTTTATCATGTGTTCATGTTTTCTTCCCAGCAGTTCATTTATGCGTAGTTGTTCTCATATTCATGTTTCATTGTTGCTTAGTCCTTTTCTTTTTTATATCATCTTTTTCTTTATGCATGTTATAATGTTAGATAAGCATGTATATTATGTATCTTACTATGTCCCTTTGAGGACCTGGTAATTTCTCCAGGTGTGTGCTTTTATGACTTTTTGCAAGTGCTCTAGCCAAGGCCATGATCTTCTATATTCCATCGAAGATGATTGCTCTTGGATCACCCTTGCTATTTTTATAAATCATTTTTCTTGTATATTTTTCTCTTATTTCAAATAGTTGGTAGTGGATTTGTCTCCGCCCAACGACTTGTAAAAAGATAATTCAAAGTTGATTTATGATATCATATTTATTTTATTTTGTGAATGAGATTAGTTGCTATGGTTATACTGTATTTTACAGCTGACATATATTTATTATACGGCTGACATGTCTATGTTTCTAGTTCTACATATTTTAGACTGGAGCGTGATAGCTGCTATCACTATGGCAAAATAGATTATATCGAAAGGAATTGCATGAAGCTCAAAGATGAGAAGGCCAAAGGCTAGGACGATCAAGATGATCTTACGTCGTTTGGAGATATCATCATCGCAGCAGCCAACATAGAAGACGCTTGTGACATGTGTCATGATGACTCTTGGGTCATGGACACAGGAAGGGAGGGATCGTATCACGTCACTCTGTAAAGGAGGATATTCATGTCATACCAAGACTGTTGGTTTGAACTTGCAGAGATGAGCAACAAGTGGGCGGTTGCAGTTGCGGGCACTAGTAACGTGCACTTGATAACGGAACTTGGTGAGAAGCTCGTTCTCAAGGGTGTGCGACATGTACTGAGTTTGTGCTACAACTTGTTTTTGGTAGGAAGGCAAGCGGATGATGGTTCTCGTAGTATATTTGGAGACAAAGATTGGATGCTTACAAAGGATTTCCAATAGCCGGCTTGAGGAGATATATGTTGTTGCAGGTACAGACTCAAGTCGCAGAGATGTACAAGGATGCTACATACATCGGATAGAGGCTCAAGGGGTATTCAACATGAGTCTATCGATCATCATAAACTTGTCTTTGGAGGCCTTCGAGATGATTTGAGGGATATGGAGGATTCGGTTCGTCGAGACAAAGCGACACATAGTGATGACTTGAAGATTGAGGGCTAGTATGTTGGTCCCATGACAGTTGGTCGGGTTCCATGAGGGGGTTGTTTTACAGATTCATTTTTTGTGATGAGTGGTTTGCCAACAAATCGACAATGGTTTCAGCAATTCGAGACCATGGAGGAGATCAAGGTGTACAACAAACTCAATCGAGACAGGCACATCTCCATTCACACATTTTAGAGGAAAAGTTGTGGGTCATTGACAACATGCACTGTGCATGATGTTCTACTTGAGGATGTATGTGTATGGGGAGCTTTAGTATCAGACACGAAGGTGGACATGTTCAGGAGTCTAAATCTAAAAAAATCGTACCGTTTGCTTGGTTGGACTAGCCAAAGATGAAGAAGCTCGTAAGAAAAGTATCACATTCCGGTGGAAGACGGAAGTCAAAAACAGAAAGCCAAGACTTATGGTGAGGCTGATCGATAAGGACTTCGGTCTTGGCCCAGTTACTGATGTCAACATGATCCCAGTGGTATTGGAGGTTCTACGTATAGTAGCAAGCGTCGACGTGGCGATCAAATAGCATAAGACGAAAAAAAGATGTAAAGCAGCTCGGGGAATCGGAGATTAGTGGCATGGGAGGCTAGGAACTCTATCACGGGACGACGAGCATGGTGTCCAGTTGAGGAACCATGGAGTCAAAACCTCTCATCAGACTGAGGGAGGGATTGTTGGAGTCCAGTCCAGATTTGGTAATAGCCTATTCGTGGGGCCCAAATTTGGTCAAATATTTTGTTTGTTTAGATTTGGACATCAATAATTAATGGTAGACTATTTTAGGATTTCTTATTACCTAAATTAGTGTCTCTCATTTAGGTAAATATGGTTTTATATTTTAGAATTTTCTATTTCGAAAATCCTATTATGACCTAAAATAAGTTTTATCATCCTATATATACGGGTTGAGTGTGGAGACAATAGTGAGAGCACGAGGTGGAGGATATTTGTCCCCAAGAAATTAAGACAAAATTCATACTTTGCTCTTAGATATTGCCATCCAAGACATTGGAAAGAAGATCTGATCGAGGAGTCGTTGCCTTCGTTCAGGAAGATTACTATTAGTAGGGTGAGTGATTTCAAGTTGTAATCTCTGTCTTTTTTTTCTTCTTGAGTGTGGTGAAGGGGCTGAACCTAATATGGCGAAAGGTTCAACATTAGTTTTTTTTTCAATCTTGTAATTTTACTTGAGTTATACATATTAGAATTTGTACATGTGACGTAGTCACCGACCATATACGTTCACTTTATTTGTACTTCACATTCGTTAAACGATCGAGGATTGATTATCTTATGTGGTTAGTCTACGTT